>CAVLJG010000009.1:88609275-89028360 GCA_963669975.1 Acanthoscelides obtectus
ACATGTATCATGATATGATTGCCGTTATCGAGCATTTTATTGAAAATAACCGAGAGTGATAATTTTTATTTTTAGGCAACCTGTAAATCTGCAGAAAAAAAAAATTATCAGCTTTAAATATTAAAAAAGAGGAAGAAGATAAAATAAAACCCGGTAATGAATCACAACAGCAATGCGAAATTAATGAAAATACAGATAAACAGAGAGCAAAACCTTCTCAGGAAGCTATGAAAAATAAGATTGCTCCTAATCTTGAAAGCAATCAACATTCACTATTGAAAACAATCGCGGATATAACTTTATTTGGGAGTGCAGCAGATGATAGAAGACGAACGGAATCAATTCGCAGCGCAAAAACTCTTGATGAACTCACACAAGAATAACGTAAAATAGGATTTGACATTAGTCGCAGTGGGACATATCTTCGTTTGATTCCCAGAAAATCTAATTCTGCAGAGGGACGAAGACATGTATCGACAGTCCCTGTTAAGCTCATTCGGGCTCAAACCGATCACCACAAGAGCCACTTAGATAGCAAGTTCGCTGAAACATCAATCCATTATTTAGAGAACATAGCATCCATACTTGGACCAGATCAAGTCTTTTTCATATCTCAAGATGATAAATCTCGAGTCCCTGTTGGCGAAACTGCGGCAAGTAAGCAAGCACCTCGTCTAATGCACATGGAATATAGAATCAAATTGCCTGATCACGATTGGGTAATCGCTGAGCGTCATAAATTAGTACCATCTGCTTATGCTGGTATCAAAATCACTTCCAATATGCTAGGACAACCGCAAGCCGTTGGATATTCTGGACCAACATACATCGCTATTCGAAGTGGAAAGCATAGTTCATCTACTGCTAATACTCATGCTCAGGATTTCGAGACGCTTCTCGAACTTGAAGAGTTTCGACCATTAGCTAAAACTGACCATGGACTAGTAAAACCAGTGGCAATCATGACGGTTGGTGGAGGGCCAGTTGAAAATCCACGTTATCAAAAAGTCATAGGGCTATACAACACTTTAAGCGACATGATCTCGATGCATTGTTTTTAGCTACCAATGCTCCTGGAAGAAGTGCGTATAACAGAATAGAGCGCAGAATGGCTCCTCTTAGTCGGGAACTGGCTGGTTTAATGTTGCCTCATGACCATTTTGGGTCTCATTTGGATTTTCGGCGCTGGCTGCTTTGAAGACCAAATATCTATCGCAACTTGTTTCGACAATATTTGCTCGGCAAAGCAGGTCCAAGGGAGTCACTAATAATTATTATTATTTTTTACAATTAATATTATTGATTAAACTTATTTTTAATTTAGTATTGATAAATACAGTCCTGTTTATCCAGGAGTGCATTCTGCTGCGGGGTTGCCCAACGCATTATTAATCTTTTTCTTATTACTTGTCAATAAAATTTCGTGAAAATGTTACCGTTTCATTCTTGATGTAAGACTACCTCATTGTCAAAAAATCAAATTAAAGAACGTATTTTTTCAGGCTGTAACACTTCTACTGTCACCGAGTAGGTACATATTCTTAACAATAGATCAACATGTCCATTGAGGTTAGCTAACAAAAATATATTTTTTTTCTCTTTGTAGGTTAGTAACAGGTCAGTAAAATTGGATGCTCCACGTTTTGTTTTTCAGAAAACACGTAATATTCACAGCCGTGAGCCGGCAGCTTTTCCGGGATTCAGCTCCGTCTCTAATTAAACGGCACCGGTTGTTATTTAACAGAAAGATATTGCTGGTGTCAGGCGTGATATTTAAAGGGCTGCCGGGAGCGTTTTCCATTAAATAACAAACCAATCTGCTCCTTCACCCTTGCATGTAGCCACGTATCCCGGCAGTTTCGTAACGCGATTCAGTTTGTTATGTCGAATGTCTTTTTATGGTCTTGCAGACGATAAAGGCCTTTACCTTACGTAAGGTTAGTGAACCATGAAAGGTCAAGCTATTCCGTAGCTAGTATCATGCTTTTTTTATACCGAAAGCCTAAATGCCAGTGCCAATCCACATAATTCGATAGTACTGAGTTGTAATTTATGATAACTAGTTAGTGGTTAAATAAACTTTATTGTTAAAAAAAGTCCGATAAATATTACTTGTCTATGCACGTTGTTGTGACTAACAAAAGTTTATAAATAAACAAATAATAAATACTCACATTACAATAATCGAGATCACTACCACTTTTTCCCACAAAGGCCACTCTTTCATCGCCATCTCTTCTTTGTCGTCTTGAACTATGGAATAGCTCTTCTGCGGAAAGCACTTCTATAAAAAAACAACGAAATTGCAGTCGAATCGGTACCTGCGCGTTTTGAAACTATTAAGAATGTGTCACAAATAACATTTTTATTCTCGTACACTCCTTTTTCCAGCTGAATCAATAAAATTATCTATTTAATACGAAAAATGATACAAAAAATAATTACTTACAATTATGTTATAATAGACAACTGCAAGCAACAATCTAAAATGACACGTGCCTCAAACAGGTTCGGATTTAGAAAATATTTTTTTATTCCAAAAAATAGAGTATAATCCTACAGTTTTTTTTTGTGGTTTCGTTAAATTCTTGCTTCCTAACGATAGGCGCAATGATAGAATGAAGAAAGTTTTAGCTTTAGGTTGCCCTGTTTTGAAATCCCGTTCCAAATAAAGTAAGGAAAAAATAAAAATGATTTTGAGAAAATTCGGTTTCTTTTGTCTATCTCAGGAAATATTCTCGGTCACGAAACTTCTTAATTGCCATTTTCTTAGGCATAGCTATGAATGGATAGAGCCGAATTTAAAACAGACAGACAAAATTATACACAAACACTTACGTACTTACCATACACCCGGTCATTTTCGAGCTCAGTTTCAATATATACCTAAAACTCACACTTATCTATTTTCACACATATATAATAACATGTATATAATATTCTTATCTACACCTAGCTCAATTCGCGGATTTACGTAAACTACAAAAAAACGTTGAACATCACTAAAACGAAATGCAGCTTGAAGCTCGTTTTTCGTGGAACAAACGTACGCTATCGCTATCAGAATCTCTCTACCGAATCGGATGTTTTTTTGAGATAACTTGTTATCAGCGATATGTAGGTGTGAACATTAAGTGTTACACAGTTTTGTAATTCTTGAATTGTTTACTTTCATTCATCTTTTCAGTTTCAAGGTATTTCGGAAAGCTGGTTTTTCCACGTGTGCTTAAATATTGCACATCCTCGGCGTCTTCAGGTCGCTAGACCAAAGTCAAATAGATTAGGATTGTTATTACTTGTTTGTGTATATTTCGGAACCGTAGGATGAAGCTTAAATATCGGGACACCGCGTCTGCTATGTTGCTTAAAAAGATGTTGTTGATACGATTTTGGAACTGGCTAAGGTCAGTAGAACTGCGTAGAGTCCCCACAGGTAGATTATTCCACAATCTTTGATCTTTGGACTATCCCAAAAGAGTGACGTCTCAATTTTTTCGAAAGTTGGCTATAACTCAAATTATCGAATTTTTAACTTCCCGCAATAAGTGTCTTTCGGCTCGACCTCGTATATTTTTTGGTCACGAACACAAACATCAACACAAACTCAAACACAAACACAAACATAATCACGATCATAACCACAATTACAACCACAATCACAACTACACAACCACACAACTACACAACCACTCAGCTACACAACAACAGAATTACAACCACAATCACAACCACGACCACAACCACAATCACAACCACAATCACAATCACAACCACAATCATAATCACAATCTCGACCACGACACGACCGCGACCTCGACCACCACCACAACCACGACCACAACCATAACTACAACCATTACTACAATCAGAACCACAATCGCAACCACAAACACAACCACAAACACAACCACAAACACAACCACAAACACAACCACAAACACAACCACAACCACAAACACAACCACAAACACAACCACAAACACAACCACAAACACAACCATAAACACAACCATAAACAAACCACAACCACAAGCACAACCACAACCACAACCACAACCACAATCACAAACACAACCACAATCACAACCACATTACTCAACCATACACACAACCACAAACACAATCACAAACACAATCACAAACACAACCACAAACACAACCACAAAGACAACCACAAACACAACCACAACCACAACCACAACCACAAACACAACCACAAACACAACCATAAACACAACCAAAAACACAACCACAAGCACAACCACAACCACAAACAAAACCACAATCACAAGCACAAATCAAACCAAACGACACCAAACCAAACCACAACCACAACGACAACCACAACCACAACAACCAATACCACAACCACAACCACAATCACAAACACAACCACAATCAGATATCTCGAACGGTTGTAAACTTTTGGGCAGAAAAAATGCTACATTATTGTCTCGCTATCAAAGTCTCCAGATCTGAGCATAAGCGGAGTGGCCCTCAAGGTACTATTGTTTAAAATAACTATTCTTTATGCAGAGTATACATCAATTGCTGAAACAATGGGATATGTGCCTTAACTGTAATCGTAATTATTTGTAAACGTCAGGTAACCAAATAAGTTCGTGCGGTTTTTAGTAAAAAAATATGAATTTTTATTGAGAAACAATAAGATACTATTTATTCGTCGAAGTAATTAATGACCTTTTGCCAACGTGGAACCAACTTTCGTATGCTGGTATTGTAGAACTCCCTGAATTTGGAGTGAAAACAATTGGCGGACTGCATTTATTACATCATCTCGAGTTGTGAACTGGTGGAAAAGGTGATAATCACATACTCGTTGAAGCAGCTTACAATGCTTTGATCCCTCTCCAAAAAGTTCAATAATGGACAATTCCAATTAGATTTCGAATACAAGATCCATTTATCATCGCAGGTTAATAACCGATTAAGAAATGATTCATTAGCGTTTTGCGTGAAATGTTTGCTGAACGAATGGTAATATGACTTAATTTGTTATCATTTGTCAGTTCATGTGCGACCCATTTGCTTAACTTCCACGTCTTTCCTAGCTGATAAAGATGCAAACGAATAGTTTCAGGACCCACTCTGAACATTTCTGCAAGTTGTCCTGCCCCCGCAAGACACAGCGTCGATTCTGTTTTGTATCGAGAAAGCAGTATAATCGACCAATTGTGTACTTGTCATTTTCGTCGCGACCGCAGCGTAACATTATTCACGGGCCACTTGAAAAGGGTCTGTGCACTACCTCGACACAAGCCGCACGCGCTTGCTTTTGTCTCTCCCTAAAAAATCATTTAAGCATAAGCATGTGCTGCACGTTATACAGATCCGTACAGATCAAATGCGAAGTACGATATCTGATTGGTCGGTCGAGCCGAGAGCTCCCAAAACCCGGAAATATTTCGCGGACTGATTAATTTTTCTGCTGAGCTTGATACAACCTTAAGCGAACACATAAAAAATGCTTCAATATTTAAAGGAACTTCGAAAGAAATACAAAACGATCTACTGGATTGTATTCTTGAAGTTTGTCTTGAAGAAATAATGAAACAGATTAACAGAGCCTGTTTTGTTCTGAAACCTGGATTCGTAAAATATGGCGGATGGCGTTCCCAAAGGAACGGAAACAGGTATTATTTGCCGGATGGGTAATTTAGCTTGCCGTTCCCTGAAACAACAAAACACAACGCCCATGTGTCTTGATCGCGATGCCTTTTCAACGGCCTTCTGTCGTTTCAAACCAGACTGCGTGGCTCCAGCACAGATTTGTGATGGTGCAGGCAAAAACAGGAAATAGACCCATTTTGTATCGGGATTTAGGGATAATTAATGCCTATCTGTGTTTTCTTTCAAAATACGTCTCGTTTTAACAAAAATGATGCGTTTTGCTTCTCACGATAGACAAATATCAAAGATTCATGAGTTATAAGATCGAGCCCACTGATCGCTTTTTAAGAAAGTTTATATTTCAAAATTGTCCAAATTTGCAATATTACTATGATGCTTAACAGACAAAGCCTATATCTCACTAACTACAAAATGTGTTAAGAACATTAAAGTAAACTGATACATGACATGTTTAATCCGTTCCAAGAAAAAATATCCAAAATTTCAAGATATCAATATCTAAAAAGTCGAGGTAAAGTAGTGTAAATCGTATTGTAAATTCAACATATTTGATGAAATAACTCGTTAGTGACTCATTTGAACTGAATGATAATTTAGGGCCGTATCGTCAGTCGTTTTACGACGCCATTATGTCCTCCTTGATTGGCGGGGCTATTTCTAGATGTTCACTGTTCCGTATCAGCCCTCTATTTTGAGGTTATGTTACAAATATCCATTTGCATCAAATATTACAGGCTTTTGATTTTTATCGCCTGTTTCATCAGCCTGAAACTTCCTACAGTTCAAAAAGAAAACATAAACTTACAATAGGAGAACGCTGACAAAAAACTACTAATAAAAAATATCTAAAAACTGTTGCGCGTCTATGATCCAGACGGAAGCTTGTTTTCTGGGTAAATCGAGTGCGTAGATTCCAAATTCGATGTCGATACTGTACTAGAAATTACGGCTAGTCCGAAAAAATGGTTTCCTGACAAATTTTCACCCTAAATCCAGTCTGATGACAGTTTAGAGTTCTTTCACTATGATATTCATATTTAGCGCCCCAAATTACCTCATTGAGCAAAGCTTTGCTTCCATGTAATCATCTATAGTAAGACTGGGTGTGTCCTCCTTGATTGGCAGGGCTATTTCTATATGTTCACTGTTCCGTATCAGCGCTCTATTTTGAGGTTATGTTACAAATATCCGTTTGCATCAAATCGTGCAGGCTTTTGATTTTTATCGCCTGTTTCAAAAGCCTGAAACTTCCTACAGTTGAAAAAGAAAACATAAACTTACAATAGGAGAACGCTGACAAAAAACGACTAATAAAAAATATCTAAAAAGTGTTGCGCGTCTATGATCCAGATGGAAGCTTGTTTTCTGGGTAAATCGAGTGCGTAGATTCCAAATTCGATGTCGATATTGTGCTAGAAATTACTGCTAGCCCGAAAAAATGGTTTCCTGACAAATTTTCACCCTAAATCCAGTCGGATGACACTTTAGAGCTCTTTCACTATGATATTCATATTTAGCGCCCCAAATTACCTCATTGAGCAAAGCTTTGCTTCCTTGTAGTCATCTATAGTAAAACTGAGTGTGTCCTCCTTGATTGGCAGGGCTATTTCTAGATTTTCACTGTTCCGGATCAGCGCTCTATTTTGAGGTTATGTTACAAATATCCATTTCCTATCAAATCGTGCATGCTTTTGATTTTTATCGCCTGTTTCATCAGCCTGAAACTTCCTACAGTTCAAACATAAACATAAACTTACTATAGGAGAACGCTGATGCTTATAGGGAACAGTAGATATCTAGAAATACCCCAGCCTTTTTGAAGGAGAGAAAATACCATGAAAATCAATCCGGCGTCCTGCAATTATTTGTTGAAACGACTGACGATACGGCCCTTAAAGTAAGATTCTTAAATGTTTCTTTCAAAATGCACAACAGAAAACGTATGTATACCGGTTGACAGTGAAAATTGGAAACACGCTGTATTTTTTTGACAAATAAAAATATCGCTCCAAGATTGGAACATGTTTAGTTAGTCACTAAGAGGCATTTCTGGAAAGTTGAATGGGTTAACTTTCCCTTCTGGGGAGTTTAAAATATTTTTATATGGCAGATTTTAGGTTATTCACAAATTCCTTTATAGCGCCGCCATTTTGAAACGAAAACGTTCCTGTGATACATCGTTGGAAAGGGAATTTTACATAAAGTACGACTATGGACTATTTCCCTCGTCTTATTTTCTACCAATCACAAACGGGCAATTTTGAATTATAAATGGTTTCTAGATAAAAAATATATGACAGCACTTGTCAGCAGTTTTTTCGAGTTTACCCGCGGCAAAACTTGACAGCTATTGTCACCAAAAATTACAATACCTTTGACGACAAGTAATTATGGTCTCCTAGGACAAATCGAAAAAACAATGCAAAGTAATATTTTTGTAACAAAAACCATTCATGCAGGTGCAAAAATCCTCGTTCTCGACTCGTATTTTTGTTGTCACCAAAAATTAGATGCCTTTGCGATATTACTTATGAAAATAGACAGGTCAAGGTCACTTCCGGTTAAACCAAATTGTCTTACTCGTAACATTTTTCGAAAACGATCGGAACTCAAAAGATCAAGACGCTTCGGAAGCCGACTGATCCGAGTTTTGAGTAGATTCCTGGAAGTGCACCTCGCCTCCGGTCGCCAGAAAGTCTGACGGACGCATTATTGCGTAACTTGATCCTAGGCGGCGGTGACATGGTGACAAGACAAACGATCGAATGTCCGCACGCACACAAACAAAAGACGATCATCCTAATGTAGGCGAGACGAGGCCTGCTGGATTCCGGGAACGCTGGTATGTTTTCGGGGCGAGCCGCAAGGGTAGGAAACGTTTTGTTATTGTTGGAAAAAGGGGATGTCGGGGAGAGGTAAGGGAGAGGAGGGAACTGGCGCAAATTGCACGTGATGTTCCACTCACAGAGGAATATTGATTTGTTGCTCGGAGGTACACGCCGCACGTACGCAGTCACTCATTGTCGCGGCATTTATCTGTGTTGTCTTATTTATAAATAAAGACGAACGTTATTCTTTCAGTGGTTTGTAACGTGCCAAAATCACATGACTTTTTTCTCCTATTTTGATCGCTTACGCTTACCCTTTTCAATGATTTCTTTTGGCCAATTTCAAAATTCTACATTAAACATATCATTAACTATAGATTGAAATTATAACTCATAAATTATCCGATACTATAACATCCATTTGACCTAAGAAGATGCTTGATCTTATTGCTTTGTAAGTTGATCTCGAACCACATGTGAACCAATCTTCCCCTACATTCTGCTGGTCATCGAAATACGAGCAGGAAGTCGCCGCGCGTTTCCGGAACAAGAAACAAAAGACAAACACGGACCGACCACACCTCTGCCCTCGAAGGACGGCCACCCAAAGCACCAGATCTGAGCCCCGTCGCCTTTTTCAACGGATTCATTACAAACGAGCCGTGGATGACTTGATGTCTGTTATTTTTATTTTACGATTTGATGATAAATGAGGGTAGAAAACGGCTGGCGAGCCGACACTTTTCAACCTGTTTCCTGTTTTCGGTGCCACGCTGTCTGGGAGGAACGTTTTATCGTCTGTCTTCGACAGGGATGACGTTACGTCGTCTGTAATACCGGGGCGGTTCCTAAACTTTGAGCAAAAATATACTAAGTGACATATAAATCCGAACACCCAGTTTGAATGGTTTTATTTTAATAAAAGTTGGTGAATGTATTTATCTTACTGTAAATAACAAGTGAAAAAATTTTTAGCCGTATCAGTTGGACATTCCGGTTTTTATACTGCTTTTTTTTAATTCACTAACGATCTAAAAATGAATATTTCAGCCGCAGTAAAGAACCAACGTTGGCGGATTTTGGTTCTTGACGTCCTTTACGATCGGTTACGATGCCTAGAGTACGGAGACCTGTACGATTTCGTCAACTTAGTGAGTTTGATAGGGGCCGTATAGTGGGACTTCGGGAAGCTGGACTTTCTTTTCGGGCAATTGCAGTTAAAGTGCAAAGAAGTGTAGACACTGTGGTTAGGTGTTGTCAGGCATGGCTTTGAGAAGGCCGTACGCAAAGAGCAAGGGGCACTGGACGCCGCCGTAGAACAACAGACCGTGAAGATCGCCGCCTAAGATTATTGGCCTTAAGGGACCGTTTCTCCACTACCAGGTCCATTGCAAATGAATGGTTTCCAGAACACGGAAGACCTATTGGCATGCGAAGTGTTTACCGACGAATGAGAAGTTTTGGCTTGTTTTCATACCGGCCACACTGGGTCCTCCCTTTAACTCGAGAACACCGACGTAATCGCCTTGAGTGGTGCAGACAACGGTCACTCAGGGATCAGGAATGGAACAGTATTGACTTTAGTGACGAGTCTCGATTTTGTTTAGGCATGCACGATGGTCGAGCCAGGGTTAGAAGGCGACGTGGTGAAAGGAGGAATCCACAGTTTTTTGTTGAAAGACATGTTCATCACACTGTTGGAGTTATGGTTTGGGGTGCTATAGCTTATGGTTCCAGGTCACCTTTAATCTTCATCAGAGGTAACATGAACGCGCAGCGTTATATCCACGAAGTTCTAGAACCCCATCTTTTACCCTATCGTGACACCCTGGCAGATCCAACTTTCCAACAAGATAATGCCCGACCACATGTTGCAAGAGTCACAATAGACTTCTTTCAACATAATGATGTCACATTGTTACCATGGCCACCAAGATCTCCCGACTTATCCCCAATTGAGCACGTGTGGGATATGATGGGTAGGAGATTGCAATATAACATAATGATGTCACATTGTTACCATGGCCACCAAGATCCCCCGACTTATCCCCAATTGAGCACGTGTGGGATATGATGGGTAGGAGATTGCTCAATTTGCAACGTCCTCCTCAGACTCTAGAAGCACTTCGAGAGGAGTTGGTGGTTGCCTGGAATGAGATACCACAGGACATTAACCACCTGATCAGAAGCATGCCTAGGCGCGTTGGAGGATGCGTAGCACATCAGGGTGCATCCACACATTATTAAAGGTCAAATGGCTTTAAAGCAGTCCAATCATTTTGAAATTTTTATCATTTACTTATTATGCTTCATTAAGTACTTATACAAAATTTTATGAAAATAAAACCATTTAAACTGGGTGTTCGGATTTATATGTCACTTAGTATATAAGCGGCGATTCTAGGGGGTTATGCAAGGTGGACATAGAAGTATCACGTGTTTTAAGACTCGAAATAAGTCGATTGGACATGCAAAAGAGCTTCGTTTGACCGTCAGGGGGCGTCAAAGTTTTCTTTTTAGAACACATTTTTTCAGATATTTTTGCAACCGATATTCCGATTTGAATGAAACTTGCAACACTCCTATTTTGCTAAACGTTCTAGTGTTTAACTCTCTAACAAAAAATCAGAAATGTTTCTAGAAGGGTGAAAGCTACCACCACCCCTACATATATTATAGCAGATTTGTTCACAGTTCTCCCAACGACTCTGAATTTTTTTTGTCTGAAGAATCGTTTTATTTAATTCATTTTTCTTATTCAACCAGGAAATTAGATATGCAAATTTGCTGGATTCCAAAATAGAGAGCGATAAGAAACGAAAATCCCTAACAGGTGAGAATATCTGGTACATACAAGAATATTTATGAAAAGTTATTACATTTCATATTCATTTAAATTTTTCAGAATTTTATTTCGTGCGTATGTGAACTATCTAAGCATAGCACCTTAGAGTCGCAAAAAACGCATAGTTTTGCAATTTTTCGCTAAATAATTAGACCTAAATGATAAACGGGATCAGATACACGTGAAACGAGTTCGGATTCGGTATTGGCAGCCCAAAATACGTGGAATAAAGGTCGTTTGAACCGCATTTAAAGCATTTTAACATATAACCATGATGTATAGATTTTCACTGTTCCGTATCAGCGCTCTATTTTGAGGTTATGTTACAAATATCCATTTGCATCAAATTAAGCAGGCTTTTGATTTTTATCGCCTGTTTCATCAGCCTGAAACTTCCTACATTTCAAAAAGAAAACATAAACTTACAATAGGAGAACGCTGACAAAAAACGACTAATAAAAAATATCAAAAAACTGTTGCGCGTCTATGATTCAGATGGAAGCTTGTTTCCTGGGTAAATCGGGTGCGTAGATTCCAAATTCGATGTCGATACGGTGCTAGAAATTACGGCTAGCCCGGAAAAATGGTTTCCTGACAAATTTTCACCCTAAATCCAGTCTGATGACACTTTAGAGTTTTTTCACTATGATATTCATATTTAGCGCCCCAAATTACCTCATTGAGCAAAGCTTTGCTTCCGTGTAGTCATCTATAGTAAAACTGGGTGTGTCCTCCTTGATTGGCAGGGCTATTTCTAGATTTTCACTGTTCCGTATCAGCGCTCTATTTTGAGGTTATGTTACAAATATCCATTTGCATCAAATTTTGCAGGCTTTTGATAAATAAAAAATATCTAAAAACTGTTGCGCGTCTATGATCGAGATGGAAGCTTGTTTCCTAGGTAAATCGGGTGCGTAGATTCCAAATTCGATGTCGATACGGTGCTAGAAATTACGGCTAGTCCGGAAAAATGGTTTCTTGTCAACTGTTCACCCTAAATCCAGTCTGATCACAGTTTAGAATTTTTTCACTATGATGTTCATATTCAGCGCCCCAAATTACCTCCTTGAGCAAGGCTTTGGTTTCATGTAGTCATCGATAGTAAAAATGGATTTTTCAGCAAGTTGACATTTTTGTTATTTTTTTTTTGACGTTATTTAGAAGTCTAACTTCGGTCTAATTACAGATGTTGCGACAGAGTCGGATTAAGACGGTTAAAGGCGTTTATGAGTAGTTTTATTTCCACTTGAAGCCTAGAATTTGACGGGGAGGTGGATTATTGACAACAGATATCAAATAAGAACGAATTTTTTGATAGGGCCAGATTAGGGGGGTTAAAAGGCACTGCGAGTGCCAGTTTTGTGGAAATTTCTTGGAGTTCTGCTAGATAACTAGAAACCGGCAAGAATAAGGTACTTGATAGTAGACCTAAGCTGAGAAAGGATTTTGTCAACAGAGTGAACTAAGCGGCTTATTATTTTATATATATTTCTACGATATGATACAGCGCAAAGCACCAGAATCGACCACTGCAGAAAGAGCCTAGCTGCTATAAGTTGGGATCTCAGTTGACGTTTAATAGCCCAGTCATCACGTGACCGCTAGATGGCTGACGATCCCGGATGTAAAGCATCTTGTACAGGATGATTCACAAGTCGTGACCAAAAATGAAACATCATATACCCTATATATATTTACCTTTCATAGCTAGGGACCCGAAAATTTGCATAGCGGTAACTTTTACAGTGTAAAATTTGGTTTAGTCGCGTCTTAACAATACGAAGTTACCGGTACCAGCCGGTAATGAATAATATTGAATAGGCTACCGATAAAATGTCAACCGGATGGAAAATCTACAAACAAATTACGTAAATATAATTTTCAGTATATAAAATCCTCGAATTCGAGCCATCTGGTCATCTAAAGATCTTGACGACAGGTATATTTATAGTAAAGTACGTTTTTTGAACTGACGTCCGGCCGACGGCGAGAAAACAGCCTTTGATATGAGAGTGCGATTTGTAAACGAAAGGAAGCGATTAATTTTTAATTCGGGAACCGAACAAAGTTGAAAGTTCGCACGTCTTCCATATTTCAACGGCGCGATTAATATGCAGACGCTTACGGCGATACAGATTTAGAACGGAAGTCTGACACAAATCCGTCATGAAGGTTTATAGAAACTTTTAATATTTCTTAACAAGGAATCGCCCTCTAAAATATCTCCGCCTATTCTTCGAACTCCTTATACATATAGTAAGTATAACGGGTGATTGTTTAAGAGGTATAGGATTTGATTTTCAAAAAAAAACACAAAAAATTTGAAAAAACGATTAAATCTTTATTTGAGTCGATAGAACGGTCGATATAATTTAATGTTTGAAGATTATTTCATGTAAATGTTGGCCGCGGCTCCGCTTTAGATGGCCATGCGCAAGGTCCAATTTTGGCACACTCTCTCCAACATATCGGCCGGTATCTCACGAATATTGGCTTCCAGTGCGTCAATCGTTATTGGTTTATCCCTGTAGATATTAGCCTTAACATGGCCGCACAAGAAATAGTCCAACGGCGTTAAATCACACGATCTAGGCGGCCAATTGACGGGCCCAAACTGTTCACCGAACTCGGCTCTCAATAGCGCCATTGTTTCGTGTCCGGTGTGGCATGTGGCACCGTCTTGTTGAAACGACATGTCAGCCAAGTTCAGCTCTTCCATTTTGGACAAAAAAAAGTTTGTTATCATCGCACGGTAGCGCTCGCCATTCACAGTTACGTTCCGGCCATTGTCGTCTTTGAAGAAGTACGGCCCGATGATGCCACCGGTCCATAATCCACACCAAACAGTGATTTTTTCGGGCTGCATTGGTAGCTCTTGCAATGCTTCTGGCTGGTCTTCACTCCAGATGCGGCAATGTTGCTTGTTAACGTACCCATTCAACCAGAAATGAGCTTCGTCGCTGAACACGATTTTTCGATAAAAATGTGGATCTTCCTCCAACTTTGCCAGCGCCCATTCACCAAATTGGAAACGTTGTGGAAGGTCGTGTGGCTTCAATTCTTGCACCAGCTGTATCTTATAAGGTTTTACACCCAAATCCGGTCGCAAAATTTAACAGAGGCCCAAACACTGGCGGATACAGCCGCAATACTTTCTTCAGTCCTCACTCTACGTCTGCGTGTTGGTGGTTTAATGTCCAATAATGTAAACTGGGTTCGAAATTTAGTCACAAGCTTCCGAATAGCTCCCTCAGTAGGCCGACCAAATTGCCCATAAATTAGAAGCAGTGCTCGATGCACTCTCTTAACCGAGCATGAATTTCGATAGTAAAATTCAATAATTTGCAAGGGTTGTTCGTTCGTAAGTCGATTCGTGGTTAAATTATAGACCAAACTGGACAAGTTTGACGATGACACAAGACACGATTCACGCGTCATCTGTCAAAAACAGTGTTGCCAAAAAGATACTAGCGAAAAAATCACCCATTAGAATCAATCTTCATTCATATTTTTGTCTCAATTTTACTGGGTGCTATCAAAGCGATATTTCTATCTGGCTATTGAACAGCCTTCTTTTATTAAATTAATATATTTGGGATGGCGTGGCAGCTATCTACACATAATTAACTTTACAATGCTCGGAGTGACAAGGGTCCGATGAACAGCAAAATACGACGCGTCTCGACCTGACTACCTGAACGGCATTGTACGGCCATTCAAGCAGAGTGACTTCCCCATTCTCGGGGCGATACCAAGTCGGGCAGGTCCATTGGAAATTCCTTCAAATTAACCAACAAATGTTTTTAATCGATGGTGCGCACACAAATCCTGTTAATCCCTTAAACGCTTCTGCTGACAGGTCGACACATCGCGCACAGTGGTGGAGGTGATCTTCATTTAAGGCTCCTGGATATCACGTAACATGTTTTGCTTTTTGATAGAAAGATGAATTTCGGCATTAAAATGATTTATAGATTAAAGGGATTGTCTCAAAAATAGGGTTCCCACATTTTTTTCAGGCACAATGAAATTTTTTATTCGAAAAAACGAATTTACCATTAGAAACTTTGATCTTCAAGTTATTTCTCTACATAGTCGCTATGTGTTCTACGCATTTTTTTTTGACGGATTGCTTACCTTCTTGTTGGGATCGGTGGTGGGGATGACCCGACAAACGCGACGGTGTTGCCAGATTTACCTTATTTTTGAGACGACTCTCGTAATTCGATTCAGCGTGCTGAGAGCAACAGGAGCACCGGAACGGATCCCTGTGGAACGCCGGCAGACGATGATTCGTGAACTATTCGCTTAAAGATTAGTTCATAAATGATTACAAGTTAGTCCCTCGGAGAGGGAACATGTATAACAAGAGAGTTGAATCAAGTCAGTAAAACAAACCTTCCGCTGAAATAAAAAAACTTGTGAAAAGCCCCATTGTTGCACCACTGACAATCTCGGCAAATCGAATATCTTCGCCAAGGTGGGCCTTTGTAGCGCGACAAAGCCAACGTTTAACGGCCTTTCCCAGCCTTAAAAGTATCCCATTATTTCCGTGTCTATCGTATAATAGACTTATTGCCACAAAACCCACAATTTCTATCCGTGTTTGCTGTAAACTGATGACAGATTATCTGACAGGTCCCAGCATGTCACACGGAAAGGCGATGTTTTTGCTAGGTGACAGGTTGAGCAATATTTTTTTGAATTGTTGGTTTGAACGCGGGTGCAATTTCACTTATTTTATTTTAAAATGGAGTAAAATAAGATTAAGTCTTAATATTACACAAGGAGAATAAAAATTACAAACGGAATCAGCCAATAGTTGTTTTTCCAGCTATTTTAATCTAATCGATATTCTCGAACCGATCTAACGGACTGTAGTTATTTCTTCCAGGTTTTTTCTTAAACTTTTTTATTGTTTCTTAAACTCTACCATCGCGAGGCCAAACGGTTGTGCCTTATATTATTTCCTTACAACGCAGATTATATGGTTGCCTTTAGATGTACGTACTATTCCTTGCATTTCAGATCCATGAACCACGCACACGCAGCACTTGTAGTCGAAGATTCACCGGCGTGTTACGACAACAGTTTTGACTGGACCGAACCGGATTAGGTTTTGCTTAGATTTCATTTATTTTGGAGGCTCATTCTACTTATCCGAGAAAGGTTAAGCAAAAATCTCCAAAAAATGATGCGCGTCTATGATCTAGAATCTAGATGGATGCTAGTTTTCTAGGTGTATAGGAGAAAAAGGGAAAGATGGGTCCTTTTTGGATTGCTGAAATCGAATCCGAGGCCCATTCAGTCCGAAAATCTTTGGCGGCTATGTTACTAGAAGAAACTGCTCATTTTTCCGAGAACCATTACTATCTATTATATTCGTGTATCCATTATTATTATAATTTTTTCTGCAGACTGAATAATTTCTTCTATTTGTTTGTGTCTTACCGTTGGTCTAGTAAGAATCCATATCTAAAATGCCCGAGAGATATGAAGATATTCAACGGACAGATCTATAAGAATGCTATCAATCAATCATTTTTAACCAGGAGCTTTATATCGTTGACAGGAAGAATTTTTATGTGTTAGCAATCAGATCCGTTTGTTCGAATATTTTGACGAATCATCACGGCTTTCGCTTTTCAATGGGTATACTTGCACATTATAATCGTATTCGAGTAGTAGATGGGCGATTTTGAGATATTAGTAACTGTCAAAGTTGCTAAAGCTAGTTGATATGCCTGAATGAAACATGTGCCTTCAAATTCGTTTTTTTTTCCTGTAGATTTTACGAAAACATATAGGAATAATCGGTAAAATCAACCTCAATCAACGGAAATACGTTAAATAAATGCGTAGAAAGAACTGGAGACTATGCAGAAAGATCCGACGCAGTGAGTTTCAAGTCATTTACAAGGGTCCAGCTGCTTCAAAACTGACACTCCATTTTTCAATATTTTTGAATGAAATTCATACAGTATGTTGAGAAGATAATCGCCCAGGGTGCTATAGGAGCACTTTTTGAAATTTCGTTTTTGCACAAGATTTATGATATGTTGAAGTGCGTACTTTTTCTGTTCGACTTCGCGATTTTTTTAAAAATAACCTGGTGAAAAAAATGAAGAAGTGGCTCTATAGCAGCCTGTGGGGTTTCGTTTTCAGCACTCTGTGAAAATTTCATACAAAAATATCAAAAAATAAAGCGTCAATTTCGAAGCGCGCAAACCTCTACAAATCGTATTTTGGACGAATTTTGTCTACTGTTTCGTGCTGCCAAACCAAGCGTTGCGGCGCAATGTACGGACTAAGAAAGGACGTATTCAGATAATTTGGTGGCCCTATTTCATATAATATCGCGATCGCTGATACTCCTCGATTTTAAAGCCGTTTTACTTCCCACGTCATTGGCGAGGAAGTATTGTAATCACGAAAAATTTCTAAAAACATCACGAAAACTGTACCACTCATCAACTTGGAAATACCCCCCCCCCCGTACCTCAGCAGATGGTGCTCGTGATTGTAGGAGCCCCGTTAAAGATCAACGTTTCCAATGGTGAATTCGTTCTTATGTTATATATATTATTTTAAAAGTTACTATTCTTATACTGGATAGTGTGGTACAGTAACCGGCTATGAATAGGTTACGTTCTGTTTATCCGAGTTTTATCAGTAGAACGGGGAAAAGTCGTTCAGGGAAACTTCCCCACAATCTATTAGAATCAACAGAGAAAAAATTTTCAGAGTGGTATTTGCTTGCGGTGCTGGGAATAATACCCTTTTCATGAGGAAGTTGCCGCGTTCGTTGATCTGCTTTTTGCGCTGCCCAAGGTTGCCTTCTGAGGCAGATCGTTCCATATCTAGCTACCCTAGGGACAAAGTAGCGGTCGTATCGACCAGTCCTGGATCGCGAGGAGGCATCATGGAGGAGAGCTCTGAGGAACAAAGCTCGTAGACATAGCGGCAGAAGAGAAGACCCGACGGCGAGAACGGGTTCCGAAACTGTCCGTTAGGCAAGTTATCACTAATAAGCTGCATATTCTTTTGGTCGTTGCTGTATTTGCGAAAATAATATTGTCAGTAGATTATTCACACGCTGTTTAAACAATTCTATGCTAATTATGTTGTGCCAATGTTCGTTTATTATTCTACAATCATTAATGATATTTGTACTGGTTAATTCAAACAACCGAATTATTCATTGACGGGCTTAACATTCAGTTGAAGTTGTAATTCCATTAAATAATATACTGTGACATCAGCTCTGGTAAACGCTAGGTGGCGTTAGTTATTTCTTCTACACACTTAGAGCGGCATACGATAAGTACCTAACCTCACCGCTAGATGGTGCCACTATCTAAAACTCGGTTTTCTTCGATGGCATCGAAATAAAATTCTTGAAACATTTTTACCTTCTTATTTGATTCATTCTGTGAACTATTGTGTACGGCATTCAGTGCATCTTGCAGAGTGGAAAGCTGCAAAACTCCAACCGATATCTAAAAACAAAAAACCTCGTCATTCAAATACCTCCGCCCTATTAGTACTTCATCAGCACCCTCCGAGATATTGGAAACGACTATTAACAAAATCAACCATCAAACACAAATATCTATCCTGCGTTCTGTTGGAGTAGGTAACGATGCGTCAATGTTATTATCAAATTATCTAAATAAACGCAAACAGAAGGTGGTGCTGAATGGGAATGTGTCGGATGCTTTGTATGTAGTCCCCCAGGGTACAATATTGGGTCCTTTACTTTATATAGTTTACACTTCACAATTTCCAAACGCTGCCAACTACTCAAAGTTGCAGCTATATGCGGATGATACTCAGCGTCTCTATTCGTTTCGACCAGATGACGTAGATGAAGGTTGTCGTAGAAATCGAGCTAACCTCGAAAGTATCTCCGATGTCTCACAACAGCATGCCTTGTACCTTAACCCTGATAAGTCAAATTTTATTATTTTTGATTAAAGATAAAATAAATATTCATATTAATGGTGTTGCAATAAATAAACAAACCGAAGTGAAAAATTCAGGAGTATTACAAGATTCATATAACTGATTATACAAAGCAAGCCGGTATGAAAACAAGCCAAAACTTCTCATTCGTCGGTAAACACTTCGCATGCCAATAGGTCTTCCGTGTTCTGCAAACCATTCATTTGCAATGGACCTGATAGTGGAGAAACGGTCCCTTAAGGCCAATAATCTTAGGCGGCGATCTTCACGGTCTGTTGTTCTACGGCGGCGTCCAGTGCCCCTTGCTCTTTGCGTACGGCCTTCTCGAAGCCATGCCTGACAACACCTAACCACAGTTTCTACACTTCTTTGCACTGTAACTGCAATTGCCCGAAAAGAAAGTCCAGCTTCCCGAAGTCCCACTATACGGCCCCTATCAAACTCACTAAGTTGACGAAATCGTACAGGTCTCCGTACTCTAGGCATCGTAACCGATCGTAAAGGATGTCAAGAACCAAAACCATTTTTAGAGCGTTAGTGAATTAAAAAAAGCAGTATAAAAACCGGAATGTCCAACTGATAAGGCTGAAAATTTTTTCACTTGTTATTTACAGTAAGATAAATACATTCACCAACTTTTATTAAAATAAAACCATTTAAACTGGGTGTTCAGATTTATATGTCACTTAGTATAGTTATAGGTCTAAGTGATTTGAAATATGTATTTTTTACGACCAGAGTGTATCTAAAATGTTTTTGAATCTTGAAGTGGGCCAACTGAAGTGGGAAGGAGCTCGTATTTCACATCAGTTTGTCGAGACAAATTAGTTAAATATGAAAGATAGACGAGAGTTGCATAGCGCACGTTTTTATCATCAGATTGTGACCATGAAAGTTCCTTCAAATTTATATAGCAATTTATACACTACTCCAGGTTTTTTAGATCTTGCTATACTAATGTGTCATGTTAAATATCTATCATCTATATGTAATATGATTACATCTATCTCCTAATGTATTTCTTTCCTTTCCAATTGAGTTCTGTCAATCTTTCTTTTATTCGTATTAAGTGCGTTATGTATCGTTAAGTGGAAGACCAGTTTCGCCTTTTCCGGGTAGCAATCTTATATATTCTTGTACCTTGCTATCAATGAATATATATTATTATTATTTTTTTTTTCAAATACCTACTCTCGACCTCCTCTGATTTATTTTATTATTATTATTATTGTCAACGCCGTAGTCACGGCTGACTTGATCGGATTAGGCTACGAACTGCTGCCTCACCCACCGTGATCTCCAGATTTGGCACCGTGCGACTTCTTTTTGTTTCCGAACTTTGAAAAGTCACTCGCCGAGCAGAAATTTGAGTCGAATGAGGGGGCTGAGGCCTACTTTGAAGATTAAGTACTCATCGGACCGACCTCGTATTCGTATACTACGTTTTCTGAATTTTGAAATCTTTTACGATTACGAAACTTTTTTGCCGCCTTTTCGTACGTCCTTGTATCATACTACCCGCTCGGTTATAGACAAAAGACGCGAAGGCCCTTCAGCGATTTCCTTCGTCTTACCAGCAAGAACTTAAAGCAACTTCTCCATTGTTTGCTGTTTACCTTGCGGAGCATTTGCGAAGTTTACCAGCGTCTCCGCCTCGGGCTCCAGTTTACTTAGCAACATAAACTTTATAAGATCAAATTTACATATTCTATTAACGGCGACTCTCGAGAGCGAACTAGGTTGCCTGTATGCCATCTTAGCGCTTGAACGACTAGAAAATGGAGGTATAGAGCACACCTTTCTACTTATTTTCACGTGGGGTCGATTTCACTAGCATTAAAATTCAACGAGGTCTTCGACCACTTAGGAAACAGCTCTCCTACTATCAGTAATTTCTATCGAAATATTGAATAAAATCGTGGAAAAGCGGTTGTTTTATAAATAAGGGTACATTCTAGATGTAATACTATGTCTCTGAGGTTAATAATTAGGATAACTTTCATAGAATTGCCAATTTCTATCATTTCATAAAAGACGGGAACTTATTTGAATTGACCAATGAAAATGCAAGAAATAATAGGTCGATTTTCCAGCTACTATATTTAATAGGATCTTTTCACTGGTTTTGATGACTATCCGCATGGCAATCTAGTTTTGTCTCTATATCAGATACAAGGTGTTTTGCGCAATATGTACCTGTAGTTATGTACCGATTATTATTTTATTTTACTGGTTACATCAAAAACAATTTATTACCAATTTATCATCTAGAAATCCACACCAAATGTAAACAAACATAATGATAAAATTACTCATTTATCAATATACAGGGTGTCCGCGAAGTTGGGGGTTTTCCTTTTCAGAAACAACTACCCTTGAAATAACAAAGGTAATGTGTAGTGAAACGAGGGCGACCAAGTAAAAAAAATAAATGAAAAAGTACTCACTCTCCAGTTGACGAGAAGGGCTAAGTACGTCTCTGCCCGAAATCATACCGCTCCAACGGAAAATGAAATCAGCTGATGCGCTACCGAGCAGACGCACGCAAACAAGGAAGGCAAAATGTTGCGTAAAAAGTCTACGTATTGCATCCCGTCCAATCGATTTGGGAGAATAAATGGTCCAATGAGCATACCGTTTACCATGCCAGCCCAAACATTCACCGAAAATGTTTGTTGAAAATGACCAAACATGAGTGTGGCGAAAGTTATTCACCCCATTACGCGTGAACGTAGATTCGTCTGTCACCAATATGCACTTCAAAAAGTCGGGATTATTGTCATGTTGATGCAACAACCACTCACAAAACTGCTCTCTTGCTGGAAAATCGTCAGGTTGAAGGGCTTGTACACGTTGGACGTGAAACGGATACAGCCCCTCTTCACGCAGCGTTTGCCACACTTTAGTCTTTGATACTTCCACTTCTCTAGCCACGTCTCTAGTGCTTGTTGAGGGATTCTCGTCTACGCGATTACCTCTACACGCGTGACCGTAACCGTCGGTTGAAGGTTGCAAACTGACTTGACACACTGACCCCGACCCAGTTCTGTCGTCGGGTTGAGCTAGTGTCCTAGTACCACTCGGGGATGTCGCGGCTACAGGACGGTATTCAGATATTTGTGATGTTGCAGAGCCCTTTATCTCGGTTCCCTTAAGACATTGGTGTGTATGGTACTAAGAAAAATTGCTTATGTTTTCAAGATCTACACGTCGTGTAAAGGAAAACCCCAACTTTGCGGACACCCTGTATTTGCAAGACCTTTGTATTTGATTTGTAAGACGTCTGGAATGTTAGTTGCTTTTGGAGTTTTTTGACAGTTATAAGAGCTTCATTTCACCAATCTTCAACCAATCCCATGTGAGCGTTTTCCATCAAATCAGATAAGATTTCCTGTCTAATTTCATCGTACTATCAGCCGATCGAGGTGGAACGCGCATCGGTGACTTGTAACATTCCTCGACGCAACGGAGAATCAAAAGGTGGACTGTGCGTCGGTGCAGCGCATCGCCGCGTGTTTTGACAGCTGACATGGGGCACGAACGTGATAATGAATGAAGAGTGCGCATTACGGTTCTCTTCTTTTTCGAGCAGACCACTGATTGAGGCAGGAAGGATGAGGATAGTGTCTGTCTGTATTGTCCCCACTCACACGCTCTCTGTGCGGTCAACAGTCGAATGTATTTCGTGTGAAGTGTGCTTGCAGCCACTCGAAATTCCTCCGTGGAAAAAGAGATGGAATAGTCGCTTAGACAGCGAGGAGGCCGTTCAACGGCTTTAGCTAACAAGGACCTGAAAAACTTAAAAAATAGTACAAGGTACTAGCTTTATCATTTAACGTTTTGACTTAAGAATCAATTCTGTGAATCAATTTGCAAACGATGCAATCACAGCTTTAATCATAAAATCGTTTCATCAAGGAAAGAGTTTTGCTAAACAAATAAATGTATCTAAATCTACGATGGCAGATATTGTAAAAAATGTATGGAGACACAGGTTCAACTCAAGTTTCAAGACACGGTGTTGGTCGGCCACGTAAGATCAGTCCTAGAATCTCTTGTTCGTATTTATAAAGAAAGACTGGAAAAAGAATATTTTTAGCGATGAATCGAAATTTGATGTTTGCGTGGGTGACCCCCGATCCCGGGCTATAAAAGACAAAAATGAAGCGTTTAGAGAAGACCTTATTCACTGAAATACCGCAAAAGTCCTCATTTTCTACGATGTTTTAAAATAATTCAGATATATTTCCAGATTTTTAGCAAACAAGAGCTGGAACCAAGCAAATATAACTTCTACAGTATATTCAGATAAGAGATAGACCAGTTTTCCCATTTTTGCGCTGTTATTAATTCTAGTGCTTCTTTGAAAAGTCCTTTGAGGTCACAAAATTTAAAAGTTGTATTTTGCTTAGCTATATAATTTTTAACCTCTGCCCATATGAGCTCAATGGGATTGAGCTCGCAATGGTATGGAGGTAAACGGAGCACAGTTTTATTTTGACTTGCTGCCATTTCGTCAATGGCGTATTTTTGATATTCCGCCTTGTGATCCTTGACAATTCTTAATAATTGTACTTTCAGCATTACTTCTTCAAAGTTGATATTTTTCGAGGGGAGCCAATTTTGAACATCAACTTTCCTTGAAGCCGTTGTTGGGACCTTCTCCATTCTTCGAGAATGATAAGGCGCATTATCCAACACAATTACTGCGTTTTCCTCTAAGTTCGGTAAAATTTTTGAAAACCACTGTTCAAACGATTCGCCATTCATTTCCTCGTGGTAATCTCCAGTTTTCTTAGACTCAAAGCACCACAGACCGTCAACAACAAATCCATCCTCACTGCCAATATGGCAGATAATGAGCCTTTTCTCTTTACCTGGAAATCGAAGTACTAACTGGTGTAGATTTATTTCAATAAGCGAACCTGTTTCAAATGTTTTCATCACATTCAGCGAAAAAACATTGAGACATGAGTATCAGATTGCTATAATTGGGATTATTTAGTCATATTGAAAGAAAGAATATTGAACGTCGTATGATTACTCAGCGCTTCACAATTT
The DNA here is from genome assembly GCA_963669975.1 of Acanthoscelides obtectus. Lineage (NCBI taxonomy): Eukaryota > Metazoa > Arthropoda > Insecta > Coleoptera > Chrysomelidae > Acanthoscelides > Acanthoscelides obtectus. The sequence continues at coordinate 88,633,627 of CAVLJG010000009.1, forward strand.
AATTTAAAGTTATAAACCTTTAAAAAATGAATGATCAGGAACCTGAAATACGCGCAAATATTAATATTAACAAATTATAACTTTATAAAGCTTAAAGTATGAATTAAAATGATTAGAAATATTAGGAACGGTACACAATATAAAACTTAGTAACTTTTTTTAAGTTTATAATATTCGACTTTTTTAAGATTATATTAAAAAATTATTGAAATATCGAAAACACATAAAAACATGGCTTAAAAAAGTTCTAACAAATGAAAATGACAATAAAACATCCACGCATTTTATCGAAAGTTATAAAAGTTTTGTTACTTGTAATATGTTTTATCTGCCCCCTGGAATTAATGTTTAGAACCTTGTTCCCAAGGTTTGAAAAACATCCGATTGTTGTCTATTACTCGTATTTACCTGCTGGATTTTTTAATCCGGTGGACAGTTCATCTAGAAAGGCCCTCCTGGATGAAGTTACAGAATCATCAACCCATACTTTACTTGTAGTGTGTCCTGCGTTTACCCACGTTTCATCAAGGTAATAAATCTTCCTGTTTTGATTTCTATATTTCCCAATTTTTGTTAAATAATTCCTCCTCCATAGCACAATTTCTTCTCTATCCAGTAGTAAACTATTACGACCCCGTTTTTTCCATTTGAAATTTAAATGCTTCAGTAACGCATGGAAAGTTAATCGTTTGAAATTTGGCAACGTTGTATCTCCATTTACCTCCTGCAGTACTTTATCTATAGTAGGTATTTCATTCCTAAAGAAGAATTCATGCACTTTCCTCCTAATCGCATGCTTATCAGCTTCATCCAATGATTTAACAATACTTTTGCGATGTTTACTGGTCATTGGCTCAGAAAAGGTGTGATTTTTTTTGTATTGACTTAACACATTAAACACTGATGCGCAACACACCCCAACTTTGTGAGAAACCTTCACAACAATTTCTTTGATGGTTGATGCCTCGTTCTCCTCGCGCTCGATCTTATATATATTCAAAATGACCTCTTTCATTTCTGCACTCAGGTGTCTTTTTTTAGAGCGTTTCCTAGGTGGAGTACAGGAGTTTCCAACTTCATCGGCAGTATCTGTACTACTGGGCATTTTGCGCAAGCAGTTGATAACAATAACAATCAATAACAAGGTATAACAATAACAACGACAAACTCAACAACTTAATAAGATAACAAACGAAAACGTCCAAAGAAATATCAAATTGCAATGATGCACACGACATACGTAACACGTCTGAACCTGAATGTGACTCTGCCTTGATACGACTGCTCTGCCGCTCGGCATAGGCATTTAATTGCGAATTGACCAATGAGGGCTCCTGTTTTACGTCGAGACGGCGGCGTTAGCGTGAAAATCACCCGAGCCTTTTGTTTACATCCGGTCTATCTCTTATCTGAATATACTGTATGTAGTGTATGCGTGGAAAAAAAATTGCGTCTGCTTAGAAAAATAGCTTATATATCAACGTTTCCAATGGTGAATTCGTTTTTTGCCAGTTTTCACCCCGAAAACCGAATCGAAACGGAAAAGCGCGAAAGCCGGCAATTTTGATCGTACTAAGTATCTTTATAATGACAGCATTGACATCGATTCCGCTTTCTTGCAAGGCGACAAGAATAGGATTATAGACCGAGAGCCGTGCACTTCGATGGTTGGCACACTGAGTACCATGGGTAGGTACACAACTCAAGCAATACAAGGATTGTAAATGGCAACACTGAATTATCATTTTTCTTAAATGAGACCGCATTAACATTTTTCAGCCAAATACAACATTGACATCCGAACTGCCAACGCGTAAACAAGGTAAATATTGTGATCGCAAAGGAACAAAAAATAATAAACTGGTGAGACAAGTTCTTACGGGCGTGCATGTGTTAAAATACTCTTAGGAGTCTTCTACAGCAAGGTTTCAACTTAAATTCTGAATTTGAAATACAGAATTGTTGCTAGGCGACATCTGGCAACACTGGCAAAACGGCGACTATTTAGAAAAATAGCTTAAAGATCAACGTTTCTAATGATTCCAAACAACAAATTCCCTGTACCTGAAAAAAATGTGCGAACCCTATTTTTGAGCGACCCTCGTAATTCCAAGATGATAAGCTCCGATCTCATTGAAAATAAACGGAAAGTCGAATCAGCTCGCTCACACGAAATCGTTAAGTCCCAGACAAATTCTATTCCGAATCGCTTTTGACCTGCTGAACGTTTACGTTAAAATACCGTTCTGTCAACGACTGGAGAGTCTGGGGAACGCATTCGATGATCTTCAGCGTGAATTACCGAGGAAATAACACCTTAATTATTGCCAGATAAATTAAGAATATGTCTTTAATGTAAACAAGACTAACCGGCCTGCCTCGAAGCATGCAGCAGTTGGGAGATTAAACTAGAAAAGTGGCTCTTGATGGAAATCCAATTTTAGCGGACAGTGGTGTACACATTCTCCATTATTCTCATATCGGACAAAGTGCTAGATTCAATGTTTTCTGCTCGTCGCATACACTGAGGGAGAAAGGATTCTAATCCCGAAAATTTTTGAAAATAAGACATTATTGTTTTTTGGTGTTATATGACATATATATATATATAACTTGAGACGTGGTCATTGTCGTCTAAACCAGTTAGGTGAAAAATTAAAGCTTCCGCCTTTTGTTGGGTACTTCGACAAAATTTAAGCAAAGAGGACTCTTTATACTTTTTTAATTCTCTCTAGCTTTCAATGGACTTTGCCATCATCATCAGGAGCTGCAATTACAATGATAACAGTAGCAACAAAAGTGTAAAATGAACTTAAATTGACTCAACTTACAATAGTATGTGAGGATGTTGCTAATTGTTGTTTTCGTATAGGATGAGGGAAACGTCCAGTAACATGGTGAGAGCTGGATACATGGTACAATGGTTAAAATTATATAAAATATGACAAGAAAAGTTAAAGACAGATTAAAAATTATTTAGAAAACATTAGAGCATTACGTCGTGAAGCCACTTGATGATTGCACAAAATGGTGGTCATGGAATAATGAGTGAGATGAACCTTTGACAGAAGGCCGAAGGTTGTCAATGTCTGTGTTGAAAGATGGAACGAATTGTGGGCGTGTGCCAAAACGTTGCCAAATCACTTCAGATGATGTGATTTTCAGAATGTTATGTAAGAAATTGTTAAACCGACCAGAGGCAGTTGAATAAACTATATTTTAATTGATGGGAATTTTAAATTAACAATGATTAATAAATCGTGAGAAGAGAATTATTAGATTTTGAGTGGAATGAAATTTGTTGGTGGAATCGGCCAAAACACAGATTATATTTATGTTTGTGAAAAGCCGAAATTTGGGGAAATATGTAAATTCTCTAATTTTTCGCAGTTTAGCAAATATGAGTTTTGTCCGATTCCACCAACAAATTTCATTCCACTCAAAATCTAATAATTCTCTTCTCACGATTTATTAATAATTGTTAATTTAAATTCCCATTAATTAAAATATAGTCTATTCAACTGCCTCTGGTCGGTTTAACAATTTCTTACATAACATTCTGAAAATCACATCATTTGAAGTGATTTGGCAACGTTTGGCACACGCCCACAATTCGTTCCATCTTTCAACACAGACATTGACAACCTTCGGCCTTCTGTCAAAGGTTCATCTCACTCATTATTCCATGATCACCATTTTGTGCAATCATCAAGTGGCTTCACGATGTAATGCTCTAATGTTTTTTAAATAATTTTTAATCTGTTTTTAACTTGTTTTTGTCATATTTTATATAATTTTGACCATTGTACCATCTATCCGGCTCTCACCATGTTACTGGACGTTTCCCTCATCCTATACGTAAACAACAATTAGCAACATCCTCACATACTACTGTAAGTTGAGTCAATTTAAATTCATTTTACACTTTTGTTGCTACTGTTATCATTGTAATTGCAGCTCCTGATTATGATGGCAAAGTCCATTGAAAGCTAGAGAGAATTAAAAAAGTATAAAGAGTCCTCTTTGCTTAAATTTTGTCGAAGTACTCAACAAAAGGCGGAAGCTTTAATTTTTCACCTAAATATATATATATATATATATATATATATATAACTTGAGACGTGGTCATAGTCGTCTTGACCAGTTAAGTGAAAAATAAAGCTTCCGCCTTGGGTACTTCGACAAAATTCAAGCAGTCAGGACTCATTATACTTTATTAATCTCTAGCTTCCAATGGACTTTGCCATCTTCATCAGGAGCTGCAATAACATTGGGAAAGGATAGCATCTATTGTGCAAAATGATTTGAAATTAACTTACAGTAGTATGTGAGATTGTTATATATATTTGAAAATAGGTCTAGTGTCTGCGAAGCTTTTTTTGAAACATTCAAGTAAGGCGTAGGAAGTATAGGGTAATTCTATTTGACACCAATTTTTTAATATAATTGTTAAAATGTGTCGTCAACAATACTTGTAATCCATTGATTTTGGATTAAGTCTTAGTGTTCTGTGATCAATGACTGAATGATGTTCTGTCATAGATGGTCATATGTCACTTAAGTTCTGTGTACCTACTTCGTATTCAAATAAATTGGGCATATCATAGCCACACACATTCCAAAAGTGTTTCATATTATTGAGTGTCATATAAAATGCAACATCCAGAATTATTCATCGAATTTTATACAAATAATTTAATAAATCGTTACTTATACCGGATACCTTCCAACATCAAGGAAGCCTTGACATCAAATGAACATTTTATAATCAAGTACTTGAAATATATGCATATGTACAATAAACCGTAATTGTGTCAAACAAAAAAAAATAGCTGCTTTTAAAAAATTTCGTCTTTCTTTTGTAGGCCAAGTACTTAACGTAATGCCGTCGTGTATATCCGTTCGTCAGCTCTGCCCTAAGCGGCGCGTTCCTCTCCGGCACTGCGTACGCATTAGTGCCGTCAAAAATAGCCGTTAGGCTGACTAATCGTCGAAATCGAAGCTGTCACTCAAACCAAGATAAGTTTAGAAACGTGTTCATCCATTACAGACTGTCACCTTTGCGACTGGGAACAGACTGCACTATCAAGCGACACGGATAGTCGAGGTCTGGAGATTCCTGAGATTTTGAAGAAAATTAAAAACTATCAAATCGATTGAAATAATCATACGGGGATTTTAAAAATCTAACTGCATTCAGCCTTAATTCCAGTCATATTTTTAGAGCATTTTGGAAGCCGACGAAGAAGCGCATTTGTAACAACATAACCTATACACACAAATCTTAATTAATTCATCCAAAATATATGCAAAACAATACACATAATCATCCAGATCCAATCTTGCTATTCAACCAACTTTCTTCTCAGAGATTAACAACATATGCAACCAACAATGCATGCAGTTGAGTAATTCGTGCATAGATGGACGCTAACAACGATCCTAGTGAGCAAACGTGTTTTTCACCGCTGCGGTATACATTTTTAATTCGTGAGGCTTTGCGTTACGACAGCACAATTCAAGTCAGACAGAAGAAAAAATTATCGATGATAGAATCGTCAGATCTCTATAAACTGTTTCCAATGCAAACGTAATATTGCTCCGTATTTTCAATGTTGACCGTCGGTTTGTTTTATATGAAAACAAACAGACACTTCAGAGTTTATTCATATCTATATCCGCACAGCCGCGTATATTGTTGGGTATTGTACGGATAGCTCGTTGTTCTTGAACAAATATACTATGAAGTGGGATCCCGCAGAGATGGAAACAGAAAAAATAAGCCGATGGACTTATCGATATTTGCGCGAAAAGATGTGAAAATCTATCCTGCCAATAAACGCACGCATTCCTTTCTGATGTTACCAAAGTAAGCCTTGACAAGGCACACTTGATATCACGGAAGCGTCGGATCAGCTGCCCTCTTATGCAAACTTCTATCCTATGGCCTCCCAGAGAAGCTTTGGGTGGCGGACTTTCTATCTGCAAGATATCCGTCGTAATTGAATTGGAAAATTGCAATTCATTTTTCTGCGATGAATTTAGCACACTATTGTCATCTTGTTTTGTGGAATCACGATGTAATTTAATGGGATTTCTTACTGTGAAAATTTTGTGCACGTCATGAGCTGACAAATATGGAAACTAGAAAAATTATTAAGAAAAGGTAACAACTGACGTTTTGTAAAATCTAAATGACAGTTTATTCTTCAAAATGATATATTTCTGTGTTCAAATAAAAGCTAGTTATACCCTACCTCACCCAACACCCTTACAATCCCCACCCCCAAGTTTCTTATCTATATTTTTTTTAACGAACAGGATCCTTTGAAACGCAATTTTAATCATTTCTAGCTATTAGGAGAGGGAAGTAAAAACCTGTATGTCACGACCTAACCTAAAAATGTCACGGACTGACTTCCGTGGCAATGTAATCATGTACGGTGAGCTTTAGTTTTTGACAATACGAGATAAAATAAAACAGATTTTTGGAATCATCGCTGTATTCCACATCGCACCAGATACAATCTACTTGTCCGACCGTCTCGACGACAGGCTTCATACCAAAAAAATCTAGACGGCTACGAGAAAAAACAACAAACAGCCGAAGCGTCCGACCTATCCCAAGCCAAGGCTAACGTCGATAACGTCGTTTCCTTAAAACTGGCGAGTACCCGACGCTTTCTGTGTTTCTCTGTGTTACGGAGCTTGTTTGATCTGGCTCAGAAGGTGTTTTCTCTGAAAACAAAAACTCCTGGATGGCTAATCAGCGCCATTCAGCTTCTTTCTGGCAGGTGTCAACACACAATAACCAGCTCGTATTAAATAATGTTTCCACGGTGACAAAGTGAACCGTTTTGTTTTCTATGTACGATGTATGTTTTGAATGTTCATTCAACGACCGCTGGTTGTATAAACATGCTAAGTCGATCCTACATTTTTCGGAGTCAGTTTTGATATTTAGTTGTATTCAAGCTCTGTACGGTGTATACTGAAAGTTAGGACGTTTTCAGAAAAAACAACGTTTGAACTGATAAGGTTAATAGTGGTGTAGATGACTTTAATCTTAGCGTACGTACCGAAATCGCTCATCTGTAACAAGCTTGACATTTACATAGATCGATATGTCTGCAGCATTCTGATAGAGAGTACGGAATCTCCATGACAATACCGCACAACGTTCAAATCCGCAGTCCATCCGCAAAGTGCTTTGATATGCTAATAAGGGCTCGCTCGCTTGTGCGGGATTATCGCGGAAACCGGCCGGATTCATTCCCGCGCAGAATGCTGCCGATTCGGCTTCACGCAATTGCTCCGGGTACATCAAATGGATCTATTATCATATTTATTGTTTTGTGAAACTTTCGATTAGAAGGCGTTTCAACTCCAGAGGAGTATTTCACAAATACAAGGGGCAATCAGACAGTAGGATACACATCGTAGGCCGCTGATGACACGACGTACCTATGACTTGATTCCAGCGTATTAAAAACCATGCCGCGTTAGCTCTAGTCTACGATAGTCGTGGCTGGAATCTGAGGCATCGGAATCAGAATCAGAACCACTGGAATCGGAATCGAATCGACCAAAATCGGAATCGATATCATCGGAATCGGAGTGTAAACCACTGTAACCGGAATCAAGACAATCAGAATCGGAACAGAAATTCTCGAAATCGAAATCAAAACTGCCGGAATAGGAATCGAAACCACCGGGATCGGAATCGACCAAAATCGGAGTCGGAATCGTCAGAATTGTAAATGGAACCACCTGAACCGGAATAGAAATCATCATAATCAGACTCGAAATCATCGGAAACGAAACCATCAGAATCAGCAACTGAATCTTCTCAATTGGAATCAACACCATCAGTATCAGAAACAAAACCACAGGAATATGGATCGAAATCTTCGGAATCGCAATCAAAACAATCAGAATCGGAATAGAAATCATTGGAATCGAAATTATCAGGATTATAACTGAAACCGGAATTGAAATCATCATAATCAGAATCGAAGTCATCGGAATCGGAATCGAAACCATCAGAATCGGAATCTAAATCAACACCACCAGAAACAGAAAAAAAACCACGCGAACGGGAATCTGAATTATTGGAATCAGATTCTAAACCATCAGAATCGGAATCATCGGAATTGGAACCGTAACCATCGCAATAGAAATCAAAGTTCTCGAAATCGCAATCAAAACTACCGGAATTGGGATCAAAACTATCGGGATCGGTGTCGAAACCATCGAAAACGGAATCGAAATCATTAGAATCGAAATAATCAGTGTCGTAGTTGAAACCACCGGAACCGGAATTGAAATCAACATAATCAGAAATGAAATCAACAGAATCGGAACCATCAGAATCTGAAACTAAATCTTCTGAATCGGAATCAAAGTCGAAATCGAAATCAACACCATCAGAACCAGAAACAAAATCACTCGAAGAGGAATCGGAATCATCGGAATCGAAACAATCAGTATCTGAAACTAAATCGGAATCAACACCATCAGAATCAGAAACAAAACCACTCGAAGAGGAATCGGAATCATCGGAATCGAAACCATCAGAGTCTGAAACTAAATCTTCTGAATCGGAATCAAAGTCGAAATCGGAATCAACACCATCAGGATCAGAAACAAAACCACTCGAAGAGGAATCGGAATCATCGGAATCGAAACCATCAGAATCGGAAACGAAAACATCCGAATCGGGATCGAACTCATCGGAAACGGAATCGAAATCATCAGGATCGTAATTGAAACCTCCGGAACCGGAAGTAAAATTATTATAATCAGAATCGAAACCACCGAAATCGAAATCGGAATCAACAGCACCAGAATCAGAAACAAAATCACGGGAATAGGAATCAGAATTATCGGAATTGGAATCGAAACCATCAGAATCGAAATTGGAACAGCCGGAACTGGAATCGAAACCGAACCATCGGAAGCGAGACCGCCGGATTCGAAATCGAAATCATCTGTATCGGTATCGAAACCACCTGAATCGGAATATAAATAATCGGAATTGGAATCGTAACCCTGGAATCGGAATCGAAACCACCAGAATCGGAACCGAAACCATCGGAATCGAAACCATTGGAATCGAAATCATTGGAAACAAAATTATCAGAATCGGAATCAATACCACCGGAGTCGGAATCGAAGCCATAAGAATCATTATCGAAACCTTCAGAATCGGAATCGAAACCACCGAAATCGGGATCAACACCACCAGGTTCAGAAGCAAAACCACCGGAAGAGGAATCGGAATCATCGGAATCGAAACCATCAGAATCGGGATCGAACTCATCGGAAACGGAATCGAAATCATCAGGATCGTAATTGAAAACTCCGGAACCGGAAGTAAAATTATTATAATCAGAATCGAAACCACCGAAATCGAAATCGGAATCAACAGCACCAGAATCAGAAACAAAATCACGGGAATAGGAATCAGAATTATCGGAATTGGAATCGAAATCATCAGAATCGAAATTGGAACAACCGGAACCGGAATCGAAAGCGAACCATCGGAAGCGAGACCACCGGATTCGAAATCGGAATCATCTGTATCGGAATCGAAACCACCGGAATCGGAACAGAAAATATCGGAATTGGAATTGTAACCACTGGAATCGGAATCGAAACCACCAGAATCGGAACCGAAACCATCGGAATCGAAACCATTGGAACCGAAATCATTGCAAACAAAATTATCAGAAGCGGAATCAACACCACCGGAGTCGCAATCGAAGCCATAAGAATCATTATTGAAGCTTTCAGAACCGGAATCGAAACCACCGAAATCGGGATCAACACCACCAGGATCAGAAGGAAAACCACCGGAAGAGGAATAATCAGAATCGAAACCATCAGAATCGGAAACGAAACCATCCGAATCAGGATCGAACTCATCGGAAACGGAATCGAAATCATCAGGATCGTAATTGAAACCTCCGGAACCGGAAGTGAAATAATTATAATCAGAATCGAAACCACCGGAATCGAAATCGGAATCAACAGCACCAGAATCAGAAACAAAATCACGGGAATAGGAATCAGAATTGTCGGAATTGGAATCGAAACCATTAGAATCGAAATTGGAACAACCGGAACCGGAGTCGAAACCGAACCATAGGAATCGAGACCACCGTAATCGGAATCCAAAGCACCAGAATCGGAATCGAAACCATTGGAATCGAAATCATTGAAAACAAAATTATCAGAATCGGAATCAACACCACCGGCGCCGGAATCGAAACCATATGAATCAGTATCGAAACCTTCAGAATCGGAATCGAAACCACCGAAATCGGGATCAACACCACCAGGATCAGAAAAAAAATCCACCGGAATAGAAATCGGAATCCTCGTAATCGATATCGGAACCATCAGAATCGGAATCGATACCATCGGTATGAAAACTATTAGAATCGAAATCGAAATCGTTGGAATCAAAGTCATCATAATCGGAATCGAAACCATCCCAGTCGGAATCGAAACCATAAGAAATGGTATCAAAACCTTCCAAATCGGAACCGAAACCACCAGGACCAGATCTAAATCGAAACCACTAGAATGAAAAGCAAACCCACGGGATTAGGAATACGAATTAACGGATTCTGAATCGAAAGCATTATAAATAGAACGGAAACCATCGTAATCTGAATCGGAACCACCGGAACTGGAATCGAAATCATCGGAATCGAATAAACCGAAGTATGAATTGAAACCACTGGAATAGGAATCGAAATCATCAGAAATGGAATCGTAACCACCGAAAGCGGAATCCGAATGGAAATCATCGGACCGGAATCGAAATATTCGGAAGCGAAATCCGAAATCAAAACCACCGCAATCGGAATCTAAATCATCGGTATGGGTATCAAATCGGAATCCATTCCTTCATAACGACTCGCTCAGAACCAGTGCAGTTCTAATTTTAATCGTAGCAAAATCATAAAAATCGAAATACTCCAAAAAATTTAACCAAACTACTCGACCGCCCACATGGAATCCTTTAAAACGACATAAAATCCCTCTTTCTGCTAGCCGTCAATGGATTTCAAGTTACTTATACTCCAGTAGTGTTTATTTTTTGGATCTGGTTGGCACTTTGGAGACGCAGGTTTCCGAAATAATAATATTTATCTTGAATAGGCAAAGTGACCAGGCCATTGAAAAGTTTATTGGCTGTGGCCGCAGAGTACGATCCCGGACGATTGTACAAACAAAAATGTGTGAGTTGGGTTTGGCAAGCAAACAAAGTTGTGGGAATTTGAGATGATTCTTGGTCGCTTTTTATGAATGAAAATAATATAGTCGGATAGATGGAAGTAAGTTTTCCGATAATAGGCACTCGATCAATAAAGGAAGAGAACTTAGTTTTCCCGGTAGCGGTTAATAAAGTATGCACCATAAATTTTACGGACGATTCTTTGGGTATTATTATTATCATTATTATTAAGACAAAAAGTTCATATAAACAAATTCTTCGTTCTCTAGATATAAACGATATGGAGAAAAGTTTGTTTTGGAAATAATTATTTTTCTTATAATTTTGTATTACTAACAACGACAAATAAATACTAAATTACAATATTATTAACATCTGAACTAATGAATTTTACTAAACCTGTCTAAATCTCTGCTCTCGTAATATAATTATGTCATTGTATTCTGCAGGCAATAAAACATATTTATCTATCTATAGGCGTATCCATTTGAAACGAAAATATTGCAACGTAAGCAGGGTAAGGTCCATGTGGCGTCGTAAAAGAAGGATTCCTGAAGCCGATGCTCGATTGCCTGCATGTGCGCCTATTTGGTTTTATAGGCATTTATTGGGCAGGCCGCACCGAAATGTTATTGTTATTTTCAGCCCATCCTCGGCTTGTGTGGTCTGTTTCTCTAAATATTTCGCATACTTTACCGGATTGCGACCATTATTTACACAATTGAGAGCTTCACGACCCATTTGTGGCAGATTAAATGCTGGAATCCGGGCATTGTAGGGAATCTGATGGAACAGGTACTCATATGTGCACCTGATGTGTGTTTCGAGCTTATATGCCTTCTGTGCAATCCGTCATTGTTGAGGGGGCGTCTAGGTATTCGAAGGTTACTCGTAAAGAAGCGTGGTATTTAGTACAGTTGAGCAGATTTTAGAAAATCGTAGAAAAAAAAAATTACAAAGCGTAGGAAATATAATTTTTAATAAGATAGACACATACGAATTTTATTTTTTTTAAATAATATCATGAGATGTGAACCAACGAGACGTACGCACTCCTCGAATTCGTGAAAACTCGCTGTGACGTCGGTCGTGGGATATCGGACATCAAATGAAAATGAGATTCATCAGAAAAGAGACTATTTTTCAAACTTGGAAGCACGGCGTCGATGATGGTCCTCCGGTTTCAATTCCTGCACTTGGGTGCAATTTAAGGTATTTTCCCAAAATACGCCTTACAGATGTTCTTGATATGGCGAGCTCACTTTACCAAAATTTTCGTTTTCTTTTTTGTAGGCTAAGCACTTATCGGATCGCCCCCGTATATAGTAAATTACGACATTCCTTTCCAAGATTATACGCACATTTGGCAACGCGGCGTATAAACGCCTTCAAAAATGATTGATGAGCGTAATAAGATGTTTAGACGTGTTTCCAGCCGCAGCTATTATCATCAACTTACGGCCAGAAAACCAGAAAATAAGTTGCTATTTTTATCCGAGTTGCACTTTTCTATTTATAGCTACTGAAAGACGGCGGCATTCTGAACTTCCTAACTACACAAAATTATTTCTTCTAATCTTTGGATCCAAAATATATCTTCAGATATACTAAAGATTGAGAGTACAAAATCTCTTCTTGAATGATATCTCCGCTGATGTAACGAACATAAACTATTAACTATGCACAATTAACGATGTTGGTGGTTTCATCTCAACTAATGGCAAGAAATGGCGATAATTTTACTTTGTTAATCATTTGTGACTTTATGCCTGCTGCAATGTCATCGATTCTACGCTTGACTGTGTTATTAGAAACAGAAATAGATTTCTCCCTCTGCATCTTTTCCTAACATTATCTGCGTGGATTTTAGGACACATGGTTGTATACTAAGTGACATATAAATCCGAACACCCAGTTTAAATGGTTTTATTTTAATAAAATTTTGTATAAGTACTTAATGAAGCATAATAAGTAAATGATAAAAATTTCAAAATGATTGCACTGCTTTAAAGCCCTTTGACCTTTAATAATGTGTGGATGCACCCTGATGTGCTACGCATTCTCCAACGCGCCTAGGCATGCTTCTGATGAGGTGGTCAATGTCCTCCTGTGGTATCTCATTCCAGGCAACCACCAACTCCTCTCGAAGTGCTTCTAGAGTCTGAGGAGGACGTTGCAAATTGAGCAATCTCCTACCCATCATATCCCACACGTGCTCAATTGGGGATAAGTCGGGAGATCTTGGTGGCCATGGTAACAATGTGACATCATTATGTTGAAAGAAGTCTATTGTGACTCTTGCAACATGTGGTCGGGCATTATCTTGTTGGAAAGTTGGGGTGTCAAGATAGGGTAAAAGATGGGGTTCTAGAACTTCGTGGATATAACGCTGCGCGTTCATGTTACCTCTGATGAAGATTAAAGGTGACCTGGAACCAGAAGCTATAGCACCCCAAACCATAACTCCAACAGTGTGATGAACATGTCTTTCAACAAAAAACTGTGGATTCCTCCTTTCACCACGTCGCCTTCTAACCCTGGCACGACCATCGTGCATGCCTAAACAAAATCGAGACTCGTCACTAAAGACAATACTGTTCCATTCCTGATCCCAGAGTGACCGTTGTCTGCACCACTCAAGGCGATTACGTCGGTGTTCTCGAGTTAAAGGGAGGACCCAGTGTGGCCGGTATGAAAACAAGCCTAAACTTCTCATTCGTCGGTAAACACTTCGCATGCTAATAGGTCTTCCGTGTTCTGCAAACCATTCATTTGCAATGGACCTGGTAGTGGAGAAACGGTCCCTTAAGGCCAATAATCTTAGGCGTCGATCTTCACTGTCTGTTGTTCTACGGCGGCGTCCAGTGCCCCTTGCTCTTTGCGTACGGCCTTCTCGAAGCCATGCCTGACAACACCTAACCACAGTGTCTACACTTCTTTGCACTCTAACTGCAATTGCCCGAAAAGAAAGTCCAGCTTCCCGAAGTCCCACTATACGGCCCCTATCAAACTCACTAAGTTGACGAAATCGTACAGGTCTCCGTACTCTAGGAATCGTAACTGATCGTAAAGGATGTCAAGAACCAAAATCCGCCAACGTTGATTCTTTACTGCGGCTGAAATATTCATTTTTAGAGCGTTAGTGAATTAAAAAAAAGCAGTATAAAAACCGGAATGTCCAACTGATAAGGCTGAAATTTTTTTCACTTGTTATTTACAGTAAGATAAATACATTCACCGGCTTTTATTAAAATAAAACCATTTAAACTGGGTGTTCGGATTTATATGTCACTTAGTATATTAATTATTCACCGATAGTAAGAGGTTTCTTTTGTCTTGCTATCATAACAGCTATTTCAAATGAAGCTTTGAGATGCTGCTATACACCTGTGTGATAACTTCCCGATTTTTCCATTCTCATCCTCTTGAGTGATTCTGCTTTAGAAGAAAAACACTCTTTCGTCTTCAAAACCAGAGTAGCATATTGTTGCTTCAAATGCCTACTTTCATACATATCACACACTGAGGCAATTCTAACTCATCTTTTTCCATGAAGGTACCAAATGCTCATTGGGATCAATGGCCAGGAGGTCAAAACGCGAAAATATCCGACAAATCGTAAAATAGTAAATTTATAACCAAGTTATCTGAATCGGACCACCACCGTTTGCAAAAGGTTATTGTGTTGTGACAAAGTGAAGGCTAGACAGTCTTTTTATTGAGCTGCAAAGGACGAGCGACCGGGTTGATTATAAGGGAAGAATAATGGACTGCGGATGATCCAGTCGGCTGAGGCGTGAAAAGGGGTGTTGCATAATCATATGCGGCATCTGTCTCCACTTGTCACCCACCGCGATAAAGTGGGTGACATACAGTTTGTAGAGATAGGCTTATATGTTTTTAACAGGCGTAACGTTTTAGTTATTCTGCAGGATGTATCAGAAGAGCGTAGCAGTATTTATAGGGTAAAAAGTAAAATATGAACATTAGCGTGTCCCAAACAGAATGAAACTTCTTATTTTTTCAAACGCATACCTTCTAATTTTAGCGAATGTCAAAAGTCTTCGGGACACCGAAGAATAAACGCGGGGAGCTAAGTATGTTGCTTCCTTAACTCGACATCACTTTACGAAAAAATTAATCTCCAGGTTCCTAGATAGATTTACAAGAAACTTTGCCAAGCCAACTCGAAGTACACAGCCTAATACTAATCAAACTCAAATGTGGGCAAGTTTCATAGCTCCGCAATTAATGGCATCATTAGATAAGTGTCAGTTAAGTATGGGAAATACTGTTTTTATTATTGAAGCAACCATTGAGGCACTTGGTCATAACACTGACGAGTTTCCCATAAGCAAGTTAATACCGAAAAGCGAAAAGAGCGCGCAGAAGCTACAAAGCAGATAGCCATTAAGCACCTACTTGATGACAGGCTCTACCAAAAGATATTGCTCGTTTCCAAACATTCATTCATTTACTTGCCGTTCATCAGAACCATTATGGCACCTTAGATTGATATTCCCACAAAACCATTCAGGTTTTTTGATATCCATACATCCATAAAGTTGAATATTTTTCGTTGTTCAGGAACTGAACAAACATCCACACTATATTCACAGCGATTAAGAAATTCCCAAATATATGCCTTAAAGCTACCATCAAACCTAAAACCTGTAAACAAAACTACAAATTTGCCATATTTTTCTTTTTTCACGAGTACACATTCTAACATTCATTCATTTACTTGCCTTCCATCAGAACCATTATGGCACCTTACATTGATATTCCCACAAAACCATTCAGGTTTTTTGTTATCCATACACCCATAAAGTTGAATATTTTTCGTTGTTCAGGAACTGAACAAACATCCTCACTATATTCACAGCGATTAAAAAATTCCCAAATATATGCCTTAAAGGTACCATCAAACCTAAAACCTGTAAACAAAACTACAAATTTGCCATATTTTTCTTTTTTCACGAGTACACATTCTAACATTCATTCATTTACTTGCCTTCCATCAGAACCATTATGGCACCTTACATTGATATTCCCACAAAACCATTCAGGTTTTTTGATATCCATACATCCATAAAGTTGAATATTTTTCGTTGTTCAGGAACTGAACAAACATCCACACTATATTCACAGCGATTAAGAAATTCCCAAATATATGCCTTAAAGGTACCATCAAACCTAAAACCTGTAAACAAAACTACAAATTTGCCATATTTTTCTTGTTTCACGAGTACACATTCTAACATTCATTCATTTACTTGCCTTCCATCAGCACCATTATGGCACCTTACATTGATATTCCCACAAAACCATTCAGGTTTTTTGATATTCATACACCCATAAAGTTAAATATTTTTCGTTGTTCAGGAACTGAACAAACATCCACACTATATTCACAGCGATTAAGAATTCCCAGATATATTCCTTACCATCAAACCTAAAACCTGTAAACAAAACTACAAATTTGTCATATTTTTCTTTTTTCACGAGTACACATTCTAGGTTGTATTTATATTAGACATTATTTGAATACGGCTGATTATTGCATTTCAAGGAGTGACACATGTGTGGGATCTGTCAACTCTTGGTACCAATCACAAAACATATACTCTGAAGGTTTAATTCCATGCTATTCAATGACAACACGGTGACTTGTGTGGTTGTCAGCGGCCATTTTGTGAGGGTGCGGCAGGGTTGCCAGATTGAGCATTAATATCCCGTTTCACTCTCCTGGTCCCAGTGGAGTAAGTTCCGCCAACTGTTGAAATATAATTGAAATATAATATATGCGTATAATCATGATACCTAGTAAATTTTCACGAAAAAAATTCAAAACCGGCAAATGTAAAATATTCATTTCGCACCCTCCACCACGGGACGTGATCGTCGTTAGACTTGGCAACCCTGCGAGTGACAGATAGATATCCCCGCCAGTCAAAAAAGACAAACAACAAACGTTACTAGTTTTTATGATTTTTGGACTTAAAAGACATTATTTGTGAAATATTTTTCACAATTTTTTGTCTATGTCGATAGTAATTGCATTATGCATCAGGGAGATGTAGGGATTAAGACGTCTTACACATATTATCTGTGTTTTAGGATGGCGAGGACATAATGTTTTTATTGCTTTGAAGAAATTCACTAACCCATAAATTGATAAATGATTACTATTATTAAAGGAAGATGATATTCTATTTTTTTGAAAAATACAGACAAATCCACACCAGTGGCGGCTCGTGAGGTAGTGCCACGGTGCCATGGCACTACCTTGTCTTCTTCAAAAAGAATATTTTTTTCAATCTTCAATGTTTTACTTTATTTTTTGCTTTTTCATTTTTTTTTGGTATAAATTATATGAAGTGACAACACTGACAACGTGACAACACCGCAAGCACCCGAACACGCGACGAGATATAAAGCATGCCTTGACCTTGACGTCATCAACTTGTGCCAATGTCGGGCCGGCCCAAATAAAAAGAGAGAAATTTTACCAGCATCGCATACGAGCGACAGAGATAACGCTACAATACACATTTTTATATGAGGTGAATAGCGAAAGACAAGTATAATTTGTGCCAGGCACATCATCAGTCGTAATTCGTTATCAAATGATATCGGCGGTGTTTTTGTTCGGTCGGTCGTTTCGTTATGATTACGTCTAGTGCTGATTTCGGTCTTTTTTTACCTGAAAAGTGAGAAATAACGTTTTTGTTTTAGTACGTCTAGTGTTAATGAACTGCTCTGTTTTGTGATCATATTTTTTACTGTTTTATTAAAACTAGTGAAAATGAATAAAATCGGGATATTAAAAAACTCATTTAGTGGTTTTTCGCTGGATCAAAAACTGCAAATTAAAGAATTAGGACGGCCAATACCCGATTTAAAAATTGAGAAACAAAGTGGTAGCGGACAAAAATCGCGCAGTCGCAAATTTAATAAAAATGTGTACGATAAAAACAGCTGGATATGTGGTTGTGAAGAAACGAATAAACTATTTTGTTTTGTATGTGTTCTATTTGGAGGTGACGAGACTTGGTCAAAAAAAGGTACAGATGATCTTATACATATATGGGATAAAATGAAGACCCACGAAAAATCTAAAGTCCATATGAATAATGTTTTTAGCTTTTCTATTCTTGGTAAATTAAATATAAGGACTCAACTCAATTCGGCTTATCGCAATGATCTAATTAAACATAATAATCAAGTGGATAAGAATCGATATGTATTGAATAAAATTATTAATTGTATAAGGTTTTGTGGAGTATTTGAGTTAGCCTTAAGGGGTCACGATGAAAAGGAAAATTCGGAAAACAGAGGCATATTTAAGGAGCTGGTGAATTTTAGCGCCGAATTAGACAACGAATTGAAAGTCCATATTCAAAGTGCCAAACTTTTCAAGGGTACCTCAAAAACAACTCAAAACGAGCTTCTTGAGTGCATGCTAGATGTTTATCATGAAGAAGTTAAGAAGGAGATTGCAAATTCTCCTTTTGTTGCAGTAATTGCCGATGAAACGACTGACGTAGCCTGTGAATTTCAGTTAGTTATTATTTTCAGATATTTGTGTAAAGGACAACCAGTTGAGAGATTTTGGAGATTTTACGTCCCCGACGGACACGATGCCAAATCAATCGCTGCATGCGTTTTAAATGTTGTAAATCCATTAATAGATCAAAATCCAAACAAATTAATAGCTCAAAGCTATGATGGTGCGTCTGTTATGAGTGGTGAATTGAATGGCGTTCAAAAGATTATTAAGGAAACTTATCCACTTGCAAATTATGTTCATTGCTATGCACACCAGTTAAATCTAATTATGACAAGCGCATGCTCTGTCAATAAGCAGGCTAGAATATTTTTCCATAATTTATCTGGATTGTGCTCTTTTTTTTCGACGTCTCCTCAAAGAACAAAAATTTTGGATGAAATAGTTAATCGCAGATTGCCAAGATCTTCCCAAACACGTTGGAATTTTCAGTCACGAGGTGTTCATACAGTTTATGAAAATAGGAAAGACCTGATTGAAGTTATGGACAATATAGAAAGTACTTCACGCGATTCTTCGTCGATTAATCAAGCCAGTGGGTACAAATTAAAGCTGCAAGATACAAATTTTGTATTTTGGCTAAGTATATTCCATAAAATAATGCCACATGTTGAAATTGTCTTTAACCAATTACAAAAAGTATGCACCGATTCTGTTAAGGTCAAAAATGATTTAGAGAATTTTGAAGCAGCAATTCAAACTATACGAGAACAAATGGATAGCATTATTGACGAGATTGAACGAGTGCAGAGAGAAACTGATGAACCGGCAAGAAAAAAAAGGCAAGTTGAAGAAGGCAGCAAAAAACGGGAAGCGTTAGAAATATGCGATGCAGTATTATCGCAAATAAGAACAAGATTTAACTTTTCTGGGCATTTAGTTGCTTCTAATTTATTTGTGTCTGAAAAGTTTTCTGTTTATAAACATCAGTTTCCTGAAGCACATTTAAATGACACATGCACACAATTTTCATTTTTAGACAAAAACAGGCTTAAAACTGAGTTACAAGTATTATATCAGAGAGAAGAATTGAGTACTACTTCTGGAGCTGTTCCACTATCCATTTTATTGAACGAGGAAGGATTAAATTGTACGTTTCAAGAAACTCTTAAGCTCTTAAGTATTTTAATCACTATACCGATGTCAACATCTGAAGCAGAACGCTCTTTTTCAATGCTGAAACGGATTAAAACTTTCCTCAGAAACACAATGAAGGAAGAAAGGCTTAGTGCTTTAGGAATGCTGTCTGCAGAAAAACATTTTGTTAGTGGCATTGAAAATTTTAATAATAAGGTAATCGAAAACTTTGCTACCAAAAAAGAAAGAAGAATGGACTTCATGTATAGAAAACTTTGAAGTTATAGGTACTTCTCCACACTTGTTTTATAATTTGGTGCGCGTGTGTAAATAGTTTTATTTTTGATTTTTTTTTGGACATATAGATTTATTGAACCTCAAGAACTTTGACCACTAACTATCAGGGGTAAGTTATAAGTTATTCTTTACAATTTTGAATCGATTCAAAATTATGGCTTCCATTCTGGCACTACCTCACTGAATTGGCACGAGCCGCCACTGATCCACACTATTGAACAGGTATGTAATGATAACTTTCATTATATTGAAGTTGGTAAATTCGAGAGTGCCATGCATTAACAAACGTCCAAATCTGCTGCCAAATTTAACAGCTAGAAAATCGGCCTATTATTTGCCGCATTCCCATTCGCTGAGGGGGATAACGGATTGTTAAATGTAAACCTATAACATATATCAAAATACATTAAAGTTGTCCTGTTTTTTCTGTACAAAAGCATCATGTTGGAATCAAAGAGTGGTCTTGTTTATAATACAGTCGAATTTTCACGATTTTATTCAATATTTCAATAGAAATCACTAATGTTCAGAGACCTTCGACAGCTCCTATCAAATTGCATTTCGAAAAGGTATTTTCCCATTGGTCCATAATGTTAATGTTGGTAAAATTGGGCATTAGTCTAAAGAAGAACGTCTACCGATTGATAAAACGTATGGAAATGAAGACCAACTTGTCGCTGTGCCCAAATTGGATATCTTTTCATGCAGCGAGCAGGCTCAGGTAGCGTTTGTGATGATATTATTGACTAGAATCTTCAAAATGCAGTTCAGATTCTCTGATGTGGTACTACTGCTTCAAATACGGGTCTCATTAACGGTGCCTGCTTGCTTTTCGAACAGAAACTTAATAAAGAAACGCTTGTGTCTACGAATTGGTGTTAAGAGGCGTCAAAAAATTGAAACTGTACCGTAGCAAACTCCAAAATTCGGAAAAAGATTTCACGGATTCTTGTCTATCTACAAAATGAGCTTTTCGGGGTAAATCAGGTGCGCGGATCATGAATCCGACTCCGGCAGACCCTTTTCAAACACGTCTTCTTCTTCATCCTCACTTCATAAAGCGGTTAAAAATCGTATTGTTGCCCACACACACTTCAACGTCTCATAAATCAGATTCCTCGGAGCCAATTCCAGAGAGCACTTCAGATCGTCAACGCATTTCCACCTCGCAACTTACCTAAATGGTTCATATACTATACTCTTAGCTGCACGGTCGTTTATTTTTGTGTGTTTGAGACGTATTTACTGCTTATTTCTCTTAATAACGTAAACATCGGATTCGCCAGCATGAGCGTTTATCATTCAGGGAATTCTTGTGTAGTGGGTAGACATGGGCGCAGATAAAATTATTTCTTTGGGCCTTTAGGACGATCTTGGCGAAGAACTGACGTCGGATTCGAGACCTTACAAAACCGGACATTTTCATAATATAATGAGGATTTTGGAACATTACGATTGTTACAATGTAAGGTATCTGATTCCAGAAAACTCATTTTTGTTACACCGAATAATTTAGTTACTTGGAGTGATTAAAAATTTTATTACGAGTTTAACGACCACTGACTTATGAGGGTCTTGCAATAAGCCATTCAATTATTCCTGAATGGAGTCTTCAAAATAAAATTACCACTTCCGTGTTCCGTCTTTCAACCGACGTTTCCTGCCTCTAACAATTCCCCTATCTCGGTAACCCGAACCGCTATCAAATGAGACATCCTCGGAATCAAAGCATCGGGCACCGCCTTCTTTGATGTGGCCGGGAGACAGTTGAACACGAGAGGCGAGGTGCGAACCGCCAAAGCGAAGAAAACGCTGTGGTTGGACCACAGCTCGCTACGATTGATATTGTTGATAGAGACGACAAGCGGTTCTTCTTTTGTTCGGGCTGATCGCCTACTGGATTTATTGCCGCGGGATCAAAGCGGCCCGTCGCGATACTTTTCGTTATACGCGCAGCGGCTACTTAAATGTGGTGCATCCCATATTGTTCGAGATGTCTTTATCGTCCGCGCTCGAGCCGACTTTAGCGAAAGCCAAACCAACGGTTATTTACAAAATTCAAAGCACTTCCGGAGAGGTACGAAAAATTCTCCCAAAATAGTTTTGATTTTTTCCTGACTTCATTTATAGTGGGATGTCAAAATCAATTGCGCATTAACATTGCCACTTTTTCTTCTCGACAGGAGCAATTTCAATATGACGTTTCATCTCTTGTTCTCCAGCATCAACTTTATTTTTTCTCATAATCGCCATATTGGATTTTTGCGCAGATGAATAGAGTTTTTAATTCTATTTCCATACATTGATACTGTCAAAGTTTCCCAGGTAGGCCTTGAAATTATACTAAGTGACATATAAATCCGAACACCCAGTTTAAATGGTTTTATTTTAATAAAAGTTGGTGAATGTATTTATCTTACTGTAAATAACAAGTGAAAAAATGTTCAGCCTTATCAGTTGGACATTCCGGTTTTTATACTGCTTTTTTTTAATTCACTAACGCTCTAAAAATGAATATTTCAGCCGCAGTAAAGAATCAACGTTGGCGGATTTTGGTTCTTGACATCCTTTACGATCGGTTACGATGCCTAGAGTACGGAGACCTGTACGATTTTGTCAACTTAGCGAGTTTGATAGGGGCCGTATAGTGGGACTTCGGGAAGCTGGACTTTCTTTTCGGGCAATTGCAGTTAGAGTGCAAAGAAGTGTAGACAGTGTGGTTACGTGTTGTCAGGCATGGCTTCGAGAAGGCCGTACGCAAAGAGCAAGGGGCACTGGACGCCGCCGTAGAACAACAGACCGTGAAGATCGCCGCCTAAGATTATTGGCCTTAAGGAACCGTTTCTCCACTACCAGGTCCATTGCAAATGAATGGTTTGCAGATCACGGAAGACCTATTGGCATGCGAAGTGTTTACCGACGAATGAGAAGTTTTGGCTTGTTTTCATACCGGCCACACTGGGTCCTCCCTTTAACTCGAGAACACCGACGTAATCGCCTTGAGTGGTGCAGACAACGGTCACTCTGGGATCAGAAATGGAACAGTATTGTCTTTAGTGCATTTTACAGAACAATCAATGACAGATCATAGTTTTTTTAATGAACCCAAGTGTGTGATTTTTTCACTTTGAAACAGCATTCGTTTTTCACCCGCTCAATAACAGAGCGAAACAAAACAAAAGAGTATTCAAACGTAGATAGCTGGAGGCTAGAAAAGCAGCGTGGTGTGTATCAAAATTCAATCGGTATTAACATATCTGAAATATGGTACGCGATGACGTGTGTGAAATGCAGCCTGGAGCGTTTTGGGATGGAATGTAACAGGAAGGTGCGCCTATCTCTTCCACGGTAACGCTCACCTCAATATCCGGGAATGATGGGATGCGGAATTTAATCGTCCTTGCAGAAACCCCGTCAGTCACACCATTTGCAGTTTTCAAGAGACGATAAAAACTGCATCATTGACAGATGAACCATTTATAAAAAGCTTATTAGAACTTAATACAGGCGCGGATTCAATGATTATTGATAATACTCCCTGAAAGTAGGCAACCCACACTACTTGCTCCATGATCCGTTACTAACTATAGAAATTCATCGTCACTTGAGTGGAGCATACTAAATGACAGAAAATGCAACACCGACTAGGAATGCTGCAGTTTTGAGCATAGTTTAACAAGTTTTAGGTATACTAATGAATAGAAAGAGATATTAGGGTTTGCTGAGCTTGCGCACACGAGCCATTCAATCGCGAGTGGTATGTACAGTCTGCGTCCTCGAATAATTTCAATAATGGAATACGTATCATGTGAAGCCTGCTTTTTTTAATCGAAACTGTGTCAAATTTTTAAATATCTTTTTGTGAGCCCAATAAGGTACCTGCACCAAATAAGGAAACGTTAATTTAAAGGTATTATTCTAGGTATACTCAGTGAATAAGCTCCGAGAACTTTTCTTTTCATATAAAAAATATATATTTTTTGAAATACTACCGTTGGCCTTATTAGGAACCCCAAATAAGGCCATGATCTGGTTTTTAATAAAACCACGTTCAAAATATAAATCAAGACTGTTATAATAAATAATTTTTAAATGCAGACAGATTTCAAGTAAAAAAATCAACTTGTTTTTGCCTTCGCATTGCTGACAAGCAAATGACACCTTATCGCCTCTACACAAGCCTACACATTCCTCATGGACATATCTTAAGCATATTACACATAGACGGATGTCACGTACATCTTTATCGCATATGAAACAGTCAAAGTTTTCGTCTTTATTCTTCTAGGAACCATTTAACATGGCCTTATTACGCACATCTAACCTCAACGACCTTCACACCTACCCCCTGAAAGACCATAATCCACAAGGTGGGGCAGTGCAATGAACAAATTCATGATAAAATGATACGCCTTGTCCACTATCCATTATCGTGGTTTCAGAAGCACAACGTCGCCACAACGACGGTTCATAGCGTAGCGGCCTAGTCGCCCCGCCGGCCAGTGTGATATTTCGCCATAATAACCACCGATCACGAATAGTCGGTACCACCCTCACCCTCTACCCCGCTGCTAAGCCGTTCGGCGCGTGCAGCTCGGTCGATAATACTACGTGTGGGACGCAAGGACCTAAATGTTTATTTGCGGGTAGCTGTCGGCACTATCACAGCCACAGGAAAATATGGGGGTGATAAATGGTCAGCGATGTCATACTAGCTTAGTGTTTTGAATACCTATACAGGGTGTCCGCAAAGTTGGGGTTTTCCTTTACACGACGTGTAGATCTTGAAAACATAAGCAATTTTTCTTAGTACCATATACACCAATGTCTTAAGGGAACCGAGATAAAGGGCTCTGCAACATCAAAAATATCTGAATACCGTCCTGTAGCCACGACATCCCCGAGTGGTACTAGGACACTAGCTCAACCCGACGACAGAACTGGGTCGGGGTCAGTGTGTCAGGTCAGTATGCAACCTTCAACCGACGGTTACGTTCACGCGTGTAGAGGTAATCGCGTAGACGAGAACCCCTCAACAAGCACTAGAGACGTGGCTAGAGAAGTGCAAGTATCAAAAACTAAAGTGTGGCAAACGCTGCGTGAAGAGGGGCTGTATCCGTTTCGCGTCCAACGTGTACAAGCCCTTCAACCTGACGATTTTCCAGCAAGAGTGCGGTTTTGTGAGTGGTTGTTGCATCAACATGATAATAATCCGGACTTTTTGAAGTGCATATTGGTGACAGACGAATCTACGTTCACGCGTAATGGGGTGAAAAACTTTCGCAACACTCATGTTTGGTCAGTAGAAAATCCGCACGCTGTCCGTGGGGCACATTTTCAACAAACATTTTCGGTGAATGTTTGGGCTGGCATGGTGAACGGTATGCTCATTGGACCATTTATTCTCCCAAATCGATTGGACGGGATGCAATACCTAGACTTTTTACGCAACATTTTGCCTTCCTTGTTAGAAGATGTGCCATTAAGTGTAAGACAATCAATGTGGTTTCTGCACGATGGTGCACCGCCCCATTTTAGACGCGAAGTGCGTGAGTTTTTGAATGAATTATTTCCGAATAGGTGGATCGGACGTAATGAACCTGTAGCGTGGCCTCCGCGATCTCCAGACTTAACACCATGTGATTTTTTTCTTTGGGGAGAAATGAAACGCTTAGTGTACAAAACTGAAGTGCATACGGTTGACGAACTTCGTCTCAGCATTGAACAAGCTGGTGCTTTCATTCGGGGGAGGGACTCCATTCTCAAAGACTGCACCGATGCTTGGCTACGTCGTGCACGCACCTGTGTTTTTGAATCAAACGGCGATAACTTCGAACAGTGCCTATAAAGTACGTTTACCTAAAAACTGAAAACGCGGCAACGCCGTCATATTTGTTACCTCTGTTCGTGGTCTGCACCACCGCCTGCGTCTGCTCGGTAGCGCATCAGCTGATTTCATTTTCTGTTGGAGCGGTATGATTTCGGGCAGAGACGTACTTAGCCCTTCTCGTCAACTGGAGAGTGAGTACTTTTTCCTTTATTTTTTTTACTTGGTCGCCCTCGTTTCACTACACATTACCTTTGTTATTTCAAGGATAGTTGTTTCTGAAAAGGACAACCCCAACTTTGCGGACACCCTGTATAGTAAAGCAATACTTACGTTGTTTTTAGAGCATTCTTTCGACGTAGACATCTCTTTCGTGGCATGTGACGTCTTTTTGATGGTGGAGGACGGGCCTTAGGCATCTTAATCACAAAACAGAGCAACAACAACAAACTTATAACAATAATCACAGAAACAACACTTCGGCACTCGAGGAATAAATCGAACCGGTGGCAACACGGTGAATAATTAGCATGTCAAACAAGGCACCTGTCTTATATCTAGCCACTTGTCACTCGCTGGAGGCGAGGTCAGGCGGGGAGGCGTGGTTTTGCTACGATTAATATCCAATTGCCTCGACTACTTTGAGACCGTTTAAAGTATAAAGCTTATTTTTTTGTTGTAGCTTGTTCTACAACTTATCTATGTTCAGTATGAACGATATCTGAAAAATTGTTTTTCTCCGATAAGAAAAAAATATTTTGTGAAAGAAAAAAACGTAGTCTATCGAATGAACCATATGCGACCTTCCTTTATCCATTTGTAATGCTATCACGAAATCTCATGTCTGTGCGACTATTTGTTCTGAAGCTATCGCGGCAGAAAAATTGATATTTTGACAAAAAACAAGAAACTATCACAAATCAGTCATTTTTACACACACCATAAATAATTAGACCATATGTATTAATAATGCTGCCCCAATCGCACAGATGGAAAAAAGGGATGAGCGACCTTAAATAAACGATTTACAAAATTGAAAACATTCGAAACCTGGCAACAGCTAATAACTACCTGCATATGCCTTATAGACTTATCTGTTTGGCTTGGCCTTATTAGGTGCATGGCCTTATTTGCTACAGGTACCTTCTTCTAAATTTGGCAACTTCATTTACATTACAAGACTTAGTTCCATCGTTGTCGGCGTTAAATCACCAACTCGACGAGCACCCAACTTAAGCTATCTATGCACACAAAAAAGAATGATCTTGGTTCAAGGATAACTATCTTCGATTGAGGAACCGTGACTTCGATATCTTTCTAAGACATATATCTTTGAATTAAGGCTGATTTCTCAATTGTAAGTGCAACTTTTTTTTAAAACAACGATTATAATCTCGAATCAATATCATAATTTCATAGAATCTCATGCTCTTGAATCAATAGCACTCTTTTTTGTGTGTGTGATGTATGGATGTATGTTTCGTCCATATAAATTATAGGACGATTTTCTCTCTTTATTCTTTCATCCTTCTCAGAAAATGTCTCCTGAGATGCTGAATCTCTGGTTTCTCCGTAAGTTCTTGCCTTCCTCCAACGGAATCCCACTGTCCTCATCACTTTCCTCAAAGTTTCATGTGATCCAGTGTAATTGTGTTCTTGAACAAATTTCCTGCGTATGCGCCAAAAATTGTAACCTTCTTTTCCGTTATGTAAAAATTCATTATACATCGACGAAGCAATCCTCTATCAAAGTCGTTGAAATCAGATTTCCGAGTCGCTCCTCGTCGTTTTTGTTTGGTGTCGAAAAAGATGTGAAGCACCTCCTTCAACAGATTGCATTTCGCTGCACGCTCCTGAACTTTCTTCAAACCTTTAAGAGGTTTATTTCCTTCTGTTTCTCGTTGCACAAAGAATATAACATTTGCTACAATCTCCCTAGTTTGCGCTGATACAACTTTACGTTGTAATTTGGATTTAAAATAGGAATGGTACCAATGGGAGAACCATATTTTTTTAACAACCCTCGTATTGTTAACTTGTATTATGCTGCGACGAGAAACGCAAATATTATTATCCCACAGGACGTTCCTTGACTTGGTTGAAACATCCTTTCAGCGATGGACTTGTTGAAAGTACGGGAAAAAGCTCGGCATATCCGCATGTGCATGTAGAACGGAAATTGTGTTTTCTCTTCGCGAACCTCGCTAAAAACGCTTGATGTAAACCATGCGGTGCAGTATATCGTTATCAAACGCTGTTTGTAAATTTTCGTAACGATTTGTCTGCACGTTCACACGCAGCCAATGGGAGAGTTCTGCTTTCATAAATAAATTTAGAGAAAACTCAACAAAGTACTTCTCGGGGTCTCAACGGTATCATCAATTATTATATTGTCGGTATTAAGATCATTCTATAACTTCGAGTCATCCGAAAAAACTGTTGAATATTTTTCGTTGTTCAGGAACTGAACAAACATCCACACTATATTCACAGCGATTAAGAAATTCCCAAATATATGCCTTAAAGCTACCAGCAAACCTAAAACCTGCAAAAAAACTACAAATTTGCCATATTTTTCTTTTTTCACGAGTACACATTCTAGGTTATATTTATATTAGACATTGTTTGAATACAGCTGATTATTGCATTTCAAGGAGTGACACATATGTGGGATCTGTCAACTGTTGGTACCAGTCACAAAACATATACTCTGAAGGTTTAATTCCATGCTATTCAATGACAACATGGTGACTTGTGTGGTTGTCAGCGGCCATTTTGTGAGGGTGCGGCAGGGTTGCCAGATTGTGCATTAATATCCCGTTTCACCCATCCATAAAGTTGAATATTTTGCGTTGTTCAGGAACTGAACAAACATCCACACTATATTCACAGCGATTAAGAAATTCCCAAATATATGCCTGAAAGCTACCAGCGAACCTAAAACCTGCAAAAAAACTACAAATTTGCCGGTTTCACCCATCCATAAAGTTGAATATTTTGCGTTGTTCAGGAACTGAACAAACATCCACACTATATTCACAGCGATTAAGAAATTCCCAAATATATGCCTTAAAGCTACCTGCGAACCTAAAAACTGCAAAAAAACTACAAATTTGCCATATTTTTCTTTTTTCACGAGTACTCATTCTAAGTTATATTTATATTAGACATTATTTGCATGTGTGGAATCTGTCAACTGTTGGTACTAGTCACAAAACTGAACTGAACTGAACTATGAAGGTTTAATTGCGCAACACTTGAAAAAATGCAAATGAAAATTTAAAATTATTTCCAGGACGCCGCAAAATAGCTCCGTCGGTACCCTGGGTTATACATCTTGACAGTAGGGATGTTCGATACGATCCTATATTTAGAAGTATCAATACATTTCACGAATATAGTCATCTTTCGATCCGGACTGTGTCAGAAAGAGTGACTGCCATTTGGCTGCGACATTACCCTGCCAAGTCAGACATATCTTTCATCATTTTCAAAGAAATTGTACAAAATCTTCAAATTTGTGAAGTTTGCGAGTTTCACTTCATACGTTGTTATATTCATCCCGACCACTGCATCCCCACGGCTAGGCGACCTGTATGTTAAATTTGTATTGATAATTAATGATAATAAATTAATAAATGATTAATTACTATTATGACGTAAAGGAAGAAGAGGATTTGGATGGAATGTATTTTATATTCTATTTTCTTGCAAAATACAGACAAATCCACACTATTCAACAGATATCTAATGACAACTTTCAGTATATTTAAGATGGTAAATTCGAGAGTGCCATGCATTAA
Source organism: Acanthoscelides obtectus (assembly GCA_963669975.1). Classification (NCBI taxonomy): domain Eukaryota; kingdom Metazoa; phylum Arthropoda; class Insecta; order Coleoptera; family Chrysomelidae; genus Acanthoscelides; species Acanthoscelides obtectus. The sequence continues at coordinate 88,663,449 of CAVLJG010000009.1, forward strand.
CAAGCGTCCAAATCTGCTGCCAAATTTAACAGCCAGAAAATCGACCTATTATTTGCCGCATTCCCATTCGCTGAGGGGATAACGGATTGTTAAATGTAAACCTATAACATATATCAAAATACATGAAAGTTGTACTGTCTTTTCTGTACAAAAGCATCATGTTGGAATCAAAAAGTGGTCTTGTTTATGATACAGTCGAATTTTCACGATTTTATTCAATATTTCAATAGAAATCACTAATATTCAGAGACCTTTGACAGCTCCCGTCAAATTGCATGTGGTTAAAATTTGTCGGATAAGTTGTGAAATAGATGGTTTGAAATCATTATCTAATGGCATTGTGTAGCTAATACAAAAAATAGTTTTCCGACGTAACAAAAACATAAGCCACACGCATACGGTAAAGATCAGATCTACCACAGAACAGCCTACCACAAACTAGTACTCATGACAAGAAAAGCATTAGTGGCGTTCTATTTTTAGGCCGACGTAACGTTTCGTCCTGGGGCATTCCGACATTCTTGATATTTGATGCGTTTCGTTTGTACAACAGGGCGACGGGATCGTTATTAGAGGCAACTATCGCTTCAGATCGATTTGGGTGTTATAGTATGGGGTGCCATTGCTGCAGGTAACGATTAGTGTTCATTCGAGGTAGCATGTGACTGCCCAGCGTTATATCCGCGAAGTTTCACAACCACACCTGCTTCCCTTTTTGGAAACATTGCAAGATTCACTTTTTCAGCAGGATAATGCACGACCTCATGTCGCACGTGTTAGTTTAGCGTCCGTGGTAAATCTGCCTCGGTGGCCTCTTCGATCTCCAGACCTTTCCCCCATCGAAAATTTCTGGAACACGATGGGAACAAGGCTGCAAAACGCACCGCACCCCCGACAAACATTGGAAGCTCTACGAAGCGAAATTCAGATGTCGTGGAATGCAATACACCAAGAATACATCAATCAAAACAATGCCGCGACGCCTTAACGATTGTGTAGCGAACAGAGGAGCTTCAACACATTATTATCTGAATACCGTCCTGTAGCCGCGACTCGCGACATCCCCGAGTGGTACTAGGACACTAGCTCAACCCGACGACAGAACCGGGTCGGAGTCGGTGTGTCAGGTCAGTACGCAACCTTCAACCGACGGTTACGGTCACGCGTGTAGAGGTAATCGCGTAGACGAGAATCCCTCAACAAGCACTAGAGACGTGGCTAGAGAAGTGCAAGTATCAAAAACTAAAGTGTGGCAAATGCTGCGTGAAGAGGGGCTGTATCCGTTTCACGTCCAACGTGTACAAGCCCTTCAACCTGACGATTTTCCAGCAAGAGTGCGATTTTGTGAGCGGTTGTTGCATCAACATGACAATAATCCGGAATTTTTGAAGTGCATATTGGTGACAGACGAATCTACGTTCACGCGTGATGGGGTGAATAACTTTCGCAACACTCATATTTGGTCATTTTCAACAAACATTTTCGGTGAATGTTTGGGCTGACATGGTGAACGGTATGCTCATTGGACCATTTATTCTCCCAAATCGATTGGACGGGATGCAATACCTAGACTTTTTACGCAACATTTTGCCTTCCTTGTTAGAAGATGTGCCATTAAGTGTAAGACAATCAATGTGGTTTCTGCACGATGGTCATATTTGTTACCTCTGTCCGTGGTCTGCACCGCCGCTGGCGTCTGCTAGGTAGCGCATCAGCTGATTTCATTTTCTGTTGGAGCGGTATGATTTCGGGCAGAGACGTACTCAGCCCTTCTCGTCAACTGGAAAGTGAGTACTTTTTCCTTTATTTTTTTTACTTGGTCGCCCTCGTTTCACTACACATTACCTTTGTTATTTCAAGGGTAGATGTTTCTGGAAAGGAAAACCTCAACTTTGCGGACACCCTGTATAACCTAGAACTTGTACTCGTGAAAAAAGAAAAATATTGCAATTTTCTGGTTTTTTGCAGGTTTTCGGTTTGCTGGTAGCTTTACGACATTTATTTGGGAATTTCTTAATCGCTGTGAATATAGTGTGGATGTTTGTTCAGTTCCTGAACAACGAAAAATATTCAACTTTATGGATGTATGGATATCAAAAAACCTGAATGGTTTCGTGGGAAAATCAATCTAAGGTGCCGTAATGGTTCTGATGAACGGCAAGTAAATGAATGAATGTTTGGAAACGAGCAATATCTATGAAATTTTTGGTATTCTGTAGGTGTTTAATGACTATTTGCAATTGACGGACTATTACCCTATAGGAGGAGAATAACGGACTGTAAATTTGACCACCTTGGTGAAATCCACCCTTAGTATATTTATTTATCGAGTTGCTTGATTCTAATGGGAAAAAATAGAGGCTATGCGTTTGAAAAAGAAAACTTTCATTTTTCGATTTAGCAAGAAACGTGATTCCAGGATCCACGTAAAACTCATAACGTTGGATTTCTTAAAATAAAGTCACCGCCTTACCGTAGCTAATCGCCCCTAGCCCTTCCTTTCCCGGACCACCGCGTCAGTTTACCTGCCACAATAAGCAACAATACGATCAATCTATTCTTAGGCAATGGAAACAATTACGTCTTCTACACCGGCGAGCGTATCTTCGAATAGAGCAAATTCTCCGTAAATCTCAAATCTGTTTTGACAAGGGGCGATGCGGATGCCCTTTTCGGTTACTGTTCCCGTTTTTTAAGAAGAACAATCGTTGTTTTTTCAGGAGCTGCCGACGACGCGCGGCCGCAACAAAGAATAAAAAAACCGCTGCCGGGAGCCGGATGATCGTTGCACAAAGTATCTGTCAAGTTTGAATGCGGCGTGTAAAGCGCAATTGTCCGAAAGATTCGGGGCGGATTGCGTCGGAGGGCGTAGCTGGGGTTACCTATGCGCGAGGCCGCTGTGTTTTCAGAAAGTTTCAAAGGAAAATGTGACTATCTTTGGTTTCATCAAGATGGAGCACACGAAATTACAAGACCGCGCAATTTCACGAAATTCAGATGTCAGTTGGTCCACGAGATCGTGCGATTTAACACCTCTTGACTATTTTCTTTGGGGATTTTCGAAAGGAAAAGTGTATGCGAATGGTCCCCGGACAATTCAAGACTTAAAGCGCAATATTCGGAGTGGAATTGCGGCCATAGACCCGATTATTCTGGAAAAAGTCATTGAAAATTTTGATGTTCCGATGTTGGCCTGTAAACGAAGCCGCGGTGGTCACATGACTGATGTTATTTTTGATACATAAATGGCATAAAACAACCTTCATTGATCAATAAAAAAATCGATTTCACCTCGTAAAATGCTTGTTGATTTTTCAAATAGAAAAAAAATAATAGATGACGCACCCTGTATATTCCCGGTATTTACTTTTCTTATGAGTTCCTGTTAATTATTATGTCAATGATATCTGTATATACTTTCTTATATTGATGAGTAAATGTTCTTGGGAACTTTCCAATCACACCAAATTCCTTGGAGATACCGATTTATTATAAATAAGCATATTGTTAGAGATAAGATTACTCTGTACTTTGCTATACAACCTTTAACATCTCAATAAATAATTTTTGAATCGGATAATGTGCTTTCTTGTTTATTTCGGTGAACTAGTTCGATAGATTGCGCTGTCCAGTTCCTTGAACTAGTTCGTGAAAGAACTATTCTACATAAGAGCAATGCTCTAGGAACACATTTCCAACTGATGTGCTTTCTAGTTCCTTTCGGTGAACTAGTTCGATAGATTGCGCTATCTAGTTCCTTGAACTAGTTCGTGAAAGAACTATTCTACATAAGAGCAATGTTCTAGGAACACATTTCTAACTGGTAATGTGCTTTCTAGTTCCTTTCGGTGAACTAGTTCGATAGATTGCGCTATCTAGTTCCTTGAACTAGTTCGTGAAAGAACTTTTCTACAAAAGAATAATGCTCTAGGAACACATTTCCAACTGATGTGCTTTCTAGTTCATTTCGGTGAACTAGTTCGATAGATTGCGCTATCTAGTTCCTTGAACTAGTTCATAAAAGAACTATTCTACATAAGAGCAATGTTCTAATAACACACTTCTAACTGGTAATGTGCTTTCTAGTTAATTTCGGTGAACTAGTTCAATAGATCGCACTCACTAGTACCTTGAACTAGTTCGTGAACGAACTATTTTACAAAAGAATAATGTTCTAGGAATACATTTCCAACTGATGTGCCTTCTAGTTCATTTCGGTGAACTAGTTCGATAGATTGCGCTATCTAGTTCCTTGAACTAGTTCGTGAAAGAACTATTCTACATAAGAGCAATGCTCTAGGAACACATTTCCAACTGATGTGCTTTCTAGTTCATTTCGGTGAACTAGTTCGATAGATTGCGCTATCTAGTTCCTTGAACTAGTTCGTAAAAGAACTATTCTACATAAGAGCAATGTTCTAGGAACACATTTCTAACTGGTAATGTGCTTTCTAGTTCCTTTCGGTGAACTAGTTCGATAGATTGCGCTATCTAGTTCCTTGAACTAGTTCGTGAAAGAACTATTCTACATAAGAGCAATGCTCTAGGAACACATTTCCAACTGATGTGCTTTCTAGTTCATTTCGGTGAACTAGTTCGATAGATTGCGCTATCTAGTTCCTTGAACTAGTTCGTAAAAGAACTATTCTACATAAGAGCAATGTTCTAGGAACACATTTCTAACTGGTAATGTGCTTTCTAGTTAATTTCGGTGAACTAGTTCAATAGATCGCACTCACTAGTACCTTGAACTAGTTCGTGAACGAACTATTTTACAAAAGAATAATGTTCTAGGAACACATTTCCAACTGATGTGCTTTCTAGTTCATTTCGGTGAACTAGTTCGATAGATTGCGCTATCTAGTTCCTTGAACTAGTTCGTAAAAGAACTATTCTACATAAGAACAATGTTCTAGGAACACATTTCTAACTGGTAATATGCTTTCTAGTTCATTTCGGTGAACTAATTCAATAGGTCGCGCTCAGTAGTTCCTTGTACTAGTTCGCGAACGAACTATTTTACATAAGAATAATGTTCTAGAAAGACATTTCTAACTAGTAATGTGCCTTCTAGTTCATCTAGTTGCTTGAACTAGATCATGTACGAACTATTTTTCATAAGAATAATGTTCTACCTTCCCCTGTCCAAGTACTTTCCAGTTCATTTCGTTCAACTAGTTCAATAGGTCGCGTTCAGTAGTTCCTTGAACTAGTTCGTGAAAGAACCATTCTACATAAGAGCAATGTTCTAGGAACACATTTATAACTGGTAATGTGCTTTCTAGTTTATTTCGGTGAACTAGTTCGATAGATTGCGCTGTCCAGTTCCTTGAACTAGTTCGTAAAAGAACTATTCTACATAAGAGCAATGTTCTAGGAACACATTTCTAACTGGTAATGTGCTTTCTAGTTCCTTTCGGTGAACTAGTTCAATAGATTGCGCTATATAGTTCCTTGAAATAGTTCGTAAAAGAACTATTCTACATAAGAGCAATGTTCTAGGAACACATTTCTAACTGGTAATGTGCTTTCTAGTTTATTTCGGTGAACTAGTTCGATAGATTGCGCTATCTAGTTCCTTGAACTAGTTCGTGAAAGAACTATTCTACATAAGAGCAATGCTCTATGAACACATTTCCAACTGATGTGCTTTCTAGTTCATTTCGGTGAACTAGTTCAATAGATTGCGCTATATAGTTCCTTGAAATAGTTCGTAAAAGAACTATTCTACATAAGAGCAATGTTCTAGGAACACATTTCTAACTGGTAATGTGCTTTCTAGTTCATTTCGGTGAACTAGTTCAATAGATCGCACTCACTAGTACCTTGAACTAGTTCCTGAACGAACTATTTTACAAAAGAATAATGTTCTAGGAACACATTTCCAACTGATGTGCTTTCTAGTTCATTTCGGTGAACTAGTTCGATAGATTGCGCTATCTAGTTCCTTGAACTAGTTCGTAAAAGGACTATTCTACATAAGAGCAATGTTCTAGGAACACATTTCTAACTGGTAATATGCTTTCTAGTTCATTTCGGTGAACTAATTCAATAGGTCGCGTTCAGTAGTTCCTTGAACTAGTTCGTGAAAGAACTATTTTACATAAGAGTAATGTTCTAGGAACACATTTCCAACTAGTAATCTGCTTTCTAGTTCATTTCGGTGAACTAGTTAAATAATAGGTCACACTCTATAGTTGCTTGAACTAGTTCGTGTACGAACTATCTTGCATAAGAATAATATTCTAGCATCACATTTCCAAGTACTTTCCAGTTCATTTCGACCAATCACATCAAAAGATTTGCCAAGAGGGGCAACTTTTTAATCAAAAACTACTTCACCCCTTTTCACCCTTGACGTTGACGACGTTTTTTCCCTTAATCAGTGGTTTCCGATAAATCCGTCATGAGGAGCTTTCAAATTATGTATGTTATGTACAGGGAATAAAAGTGGATGAAAACTGTATGCTTTTATGACTAATTTCTATAACGAATTCATGTATTTTAAGTTAGTATAATTAAGAACATTTGTTCATAAATATACCTAATGCAACTCCAGGATAACATAGGAGACACGTGTCACTAATCAGATTCCCGCAAACAATCGCCGTTTTAGTCTCGTTTGTTACGCGTCAGTGTTCGTCGCAATCGTCAGATGGCGCCGTTTACGGCGGCACCAGAAATCCTAGAAGAGAGTTGTCTGCAGTGTAGCTAATATTCTGGGGATGTGATGTAATCATGATCCGAGCAGTAAAACTCCCATCGGACATACACCAAACTATCTAATCGAAAATAACTAAAATAGTGGAACGGCCTGACTGTGTACGTTCAGTTAATCTAAACAGACCGTTCCTGTGACAAATATCTGTTTATACGTCGGATGCCGCGGACTCACACGTCGCGGCTTACCAACTCTAAACAAAACGTTATTCTTCTCATACTCTGCATGACGCCGTAAGGCTGCTTTCACACCGTGTGAACGGCATTTTTCGCGGAGCACAGGACTTTTGAAATAACACAGCACAAAGTGACCAGAATCGTGCTGTCCTAGTGAAAATGTGATCAGGTCGTGGAACAGAAAGTTCGAGTTTACCGGTTCGACAATGAATCGGAAACATTTTTGTCTCTCCCTCTACATGCAAATAGTACGTCTATTACCTATTGCAAAACATCTCCAGTTCTTGCCAAACTAAAAAATGCATTTGGTGTTACGCCACTGGAATACACCCTACATTAAGAGTAGTAACTTGGATTTGTTCATTAGGCTGTTTCATTGCATAGTAAAATTTATAAATTCTGTTTAAGTTACATGTCAAAGTAGCAAATTTTTATTGCACGCAATAACGTTCAATGAGTGCTTCAATCTTTTCTCGGGCACAAGATATTCTACTTTATGCAATGGTATGAGAAAAAATACCCATTCCCAAGACAAACCCCAAAAAGGTACCCTTTTTAGGGATAAATGTAACACTTCTTTAAAATTCGATAATTTGAGTTATAACCAACTTCCGAAAAATTTGAGATATTACTTTTTTTGGGATAGTCCAAAGTTCAAAAAGATGCATAGAAAAATTTCCAAGATCAAAAATTGAGAGTCTGACGTAGCTCCAAACTTTGCTAAAAAAAACTGACTTCCTTTGCACACCCTGTATAAGTGGATAAATAAAATAAATACACCGATGGAAACCTGTACGTATTATCAAAGAGTTGGTCAAGAACCTCCCGAATACCGCAAATCGATATCTCTTTCCGTTTCGAAAATATCGAGACTTGAAGTTGTGTCAAATTTTCCATTTTCCACCAGTTTCGTATCTAAGTTTGCATTATTTTCAATGTATAGTCAACGCCAAACAAAGTGGCGTGCACGTCATCAAGGTGGGTGTGTTGAAAAATTTACATTGTTGCCAAACTTTTTGTAAAATAATAAAATTTATTATTTACATATCTAGGTTTATAAGCAATATTAACCTCAAATGAGAACAAAAATAATAGTATAATAAAATTATAGATCTGTACTTGCATAATAATTAAGTATGACAATTATTGATCAGATGACACTATGAAACTACCATATTTAATTGATAGCTTAAAGGTACTGAATAAAAATCCAAATGGGGTCCTCCAAATTTTATGCATGGTATTTATTTTACAGAATTCATACAGAAAAATGCATTCTAAAATTAGGTAAGCTACTGGTGTAAGCTTTTTCTGTACAATAAAGTTAGTCGGAGTTTCTTTCTTCAGCGCTGTCTGAATCTGAATCTTCATCACTCTCAAAGTTGATTATTAAAGGTTCGATGTCTGGTCGATCAAAAATTCGTTCTCTTTCATACCATTTAAAAATTTCTTGCTCAGTATGTCGAACACTATTTTTCCACATGTCTGGGGTAACCGTTTGTAGAGCCTCGTTCCACATATCCAAACAGTCTTTTTCACTGTTACCATCTCTACCAATATGTCTGTTATAGTAACCTTTTGCTATGCCCCAAATTAACTCAATAGGGTTAAATATACAATGGTAAGGAGGCAGACGAAGAACTTTGTGCCCATGTTGTTCCGCCAATTCATCAATCACGTATATTTTAGGTGGTTTGTTTCTAAAAAAGCAGTTATTTTAAGAATAGGAATAAACAAAAGAAATATAAACTGTCGACCAAAATATATATAATTAAGAAGCATTATGTACCGAGCAACAATACTCAATAGCTCTGTTTTAAACATTGTGTTTAAAAATGGTATGTTTTGATTTGTCAACCAGTCTTGGATATTTTTTTTTGTCCATGCATTGTTGGGCACTTTGTTCAATATCATGCTGTGATAAGGGGCGTTATCCAGTATAATCATAGATGGACTCTCCATTTTTTCTAATAACTGATGTTGAAACCATTTCAAAAAATTGTCCTGGTTCATCTCTCCATGGTAATCGCTCAATTTTGTTTTCGAAGAAAATATCGCTTTACTACCCTCAATAAACCCATTTCATTTCCAGCATGTAATATAATATATCTAAAATATATTAGTTTTAAATTTTATAGTGCAAATTGTGTAAAAGTACATACCTTTTACCATCTGTTTTAATAGCTTTCACGCTTTTTTGGTTTCCATTTTGCCAAGAGCGACCTATGGTCCCATTTTGAAATATCCAAGTTTCATCGAGGAAGACAAACTGGTATAAGGCCTCAACCTTGGCTTGATTGTATTGCCTTAGAAATTCCACCCTTTTCAAAGCTATACTTGGTAGTTCCATGAGCCCTCGTCGCGGATTGTCCTTAAGCCACTTAAATCCAAGATCTCTAAGCAACCGCCTTAAAGACGTGGCACTACCATCAAATAATGCCCTATCTCTTAATCGAGACCATAAAGTTTGTATCGTAACTTGTTCTTCTGAAACCATGTGTAATATGACATTATAATTTAGTTAACAAATTAATGCAAATTTCTGAAGATCTTACTTTTGTGATACATATTATAGATCACTTCTCGAATGGCACTTGTATCCAATGTCGCTGTGTTGGTTACACGTTTAATATAACTCCGCTTTTTCTTGGGCGATTCTAAATTTGCATCACTTTTCACACCCTCGGAAATACGACTAACTGTCCTTAAACTAATTTTTAAAGCAGCAGCAACACGCTACAAAAAATGAAATAAAATTTCACTATTATTAATATACATTACATATAATTATTAGTAACCTACCTCTTGAACAGCATTTAAAGGCAACAAAGGCCCGTTGTTGTCCCTTTCTTGCTCAAAGTAGTGCATTAACGAGGCCACGAGTTCCTTACACCGACTATTTAACTGTTTGGGCATCTTTATATACCAAAATTGCCTTTATCTACTCGTAAAATGAATAATTTTGTTTTGAAACAAACAGTTGTTGATTTACAGTATGCGGGGCCAAAGGATTTATAAAGATTTCAAATGCCACAAATTGATTCAGTGTCAAAATTAATACAAATCTCAGTTCCCAGTTTAAATAAGTTTCAAGGTGACAATGTGTCAACGCTGCGAAATCGGTTTAGTGCGTTTACATGTCGATAAGTGATTGGAGCGTTTGCAAAACATTTTATTTCGCATAATGCGTCTAAATTTATCAGAAAGCAACTTACGTGATATTTTAATAACAATGTTTATATGACTATTAACCATAATAAGAGAGTAATGACCATTTTACAATTTATATATCACATTAATATGAAACTGCAATAGAGCAATTGTGTGTGATAGAAACCTAGGCATTAGGTCGGGGAATTTTTATCGTGATGACGTGCACGCCACTTTGTTTGGCGTTGACTATAATTTGTTGTAATAGCATAACCTATAAACGCTTTGCAATCTTACAAGCACACAGTATGTCAAACACTCGACAGCAACATAACCAAAAAAAAGCATTCAAGTGACATATCAGAGACGGTGACGTCACCGCGCAGCGCGCCAAAAGTGCCTCGTTTGAAATGACATTATTGACATTGCATTTAAAATGTATTCCAGGTCTTTCAGATTCAACCTCACCATTGGGATCTTGGAAATGGTAAGAGGTACAGACAAATTTAAATACAAAGTACTTGCGGAGAGAGACGGAAAAAATGTTCGCCGTAAAAAATGTAGCGCATCAGCCGGTGCTTCCTCTCGTTGTGTTTTCTGTCTAAACAACGGATTCTCGCTAATTGGGCGTAGGGGATGAACGTGAAAGGGAGTTTTAGGCCGCCGACGCCCCGCTTTAATAATAGCGACCATTTTACGGGACCGGATCAGCAGTATTTTTATAAGGCCACTTGAAAATATGCCGTAAATGGCACTATAATCTAATGGATCCAACGCGCACTCAGCATTTGGCCAATAAATGAAACCGCAGATGCCGATTTGATTAATTTAATGACGTTTCTGTTAAGGCAATGTTAAGGCAGGTAAGCGTATGCATCCAGTAAGAAGGAGTAGAACCCAATATAATAATAACAGGGGATGAGCATTATTAATGCCTTTTCAACGTTCCCGTATATTTCGTATTCTCAGAATTGTTCAAGGACGAAAAAGAAAATCCTATAACCTGCAGAAACAGCAAAGGTGGCAACGCTGGGCCTAAAGAAGATGATCGAATGTATGCATTGTAAATAAAAGTAATTCTCCAGTTTGTGCTGGATGTATGCTTTTTAACCTGCTTAAAATAAAGTTAATATTTCATTGGACGGCTGCTTTCACATAATGGGTAAGTTTCTCATTTATTTTAAAAACTAGCATACACTTTTTTCTATCTTAGTGCCAACCCTCAAGAGATATCAGTGTTGATGAAAAGAATTCGGAAAATATTCGGGTTGTTATTTGGTGGTTACCACGACTAATCCTCCGAATTGCTGTTTACGTTTTAAATTATAACGAATCGTAGATTTGACAAAACCCTAACGGGCAACATTTTAAACACTTATTGAAATAAAGAGTGATATTTTCGTGTGTTTTTGTTTTCTAACTGAACAAATTAAGATAAATAAAGATTGTTCTAATTTTCTTGAAAACGAATCGACCGATTTTAAAAAATCAAACGCCAAAACAAAGGACTTTTAAACAAGTTATTACTCGATAGCCCTTGTCATTTAAAGTGTTGACCCTGGAGGGCAGAAGGTAAAAGGGGATGAAGTATTTCTTAGTTAAAATAAATGTGATACCGGAGCGTCATCTATGAGATCTTATCACAACTGTGTTTCAGCTCTCTGCAATAATTAGAAAAATAATTCAAGAAGGTCATTGTAGATGGTAAATGTATCCAACTCTATACAGGGTATATCTGTGAACATATGCATGAATGCGTCTAACCTGTTTCAATTCATGGGCTATTCAGATGGGCATATTCACTTCCAAATGACGATCCCGCAAAGTTTCTCGGGAAACTCCAACATTCCTTTCGTCTCAAATGTATACGCTACCAGTCCGTCATCCGTCAGTAGATGGACCGTTTACCAGATTAAAAATACCAGCCTTCCAATAGTACGGTCATAATCGGAAAGATGCGATATCTGTTTTTTTCTAATTTCAAATGATTCCTTTTAGAAAATTTTATACTATACAGAATTTCTCAAAACCCGTGAATCAAACGGAAGGGGTGATAGGGAGGTTATTTCTAATCAAAAAAGTAACGTGTGTCTTTATCCGGTTGTGCTCGGTTTTTGAGTTTACGCCATTTTGAAACATTGCTAAAAAATTGCTACTTTTGAGACTGTAATATTATTCCTTAAATTGTCTGCACATATGTTAACAAATAAGGGATTTTTGAGAAAAAGCCATTCCTGAAAAAGTTCGTTTAATGTGGGTCTAGCAGTCGGTTTAAACATAAGATCAAAAATATTAGAGTATATCCAAGAAAAAAATAGAGGTCTTTTAAAGTGTCCATAAGTATGAAAAACTGACAAAATACTTTTGAGATAATCAGATATCCTCAATAGTTTTTGCGTGAGATAGTTCCGTAAATCTCGAAAATTCGCATTTCCCTATTCCACCAAAGTAGCAGAAGAACTTGTATAGAAACTGGTGTTAAGATCCGAGGATTAAATTACGTTAAACGGCATTGCATTGATCCTCCTTTCGTAAGAAATATATTTGCCTATCATTCCTGTGCTATAAGTTGGCGGGTTGGCCGTAAATAAATGGGCCACAGATCTGCTCGTCGAGGCGGCTACATGGCTGCGTGGAGGTGCAAATGAAGAGACGCAGCGTCGTTCCAGCTCCACGAAAGGTGTCAGTCGCCTGCCAAAGTATACAATGTCCAGACGCATCGCAATCAGTCACTTTCTCAGATCAACGCCGTGTGTACGATGTACATTGTTTTGTTTTTGAGTTAATGACCTACCGAGGTCGAATTCAATTACAAATAATGCGAATATCGTTAAATATGCCAAGTGATCACCTGTTAGTTGCTTTCAAATAATCATGGCAGATGTAAAACATTATTATGTAAAGTAGTTCGTTCACGAACTAGTTCAAGGGACTAATGAGCGCGACCTATTGAACTAGTTCACCAAAATTAACTAGAAAGTGCATTTATAGTTGAAAATGTGACGCTAGAACATTATTCTTATGTAAGATAGTTCGTTCACGAGCTAGCTCAAGGAACTAGTGAACGCGACCTATTGAACTAGTTCACCGTAATGAACCAGAAAGCACATTATTAGTTAGAAACGTGATACTAGAACATTGTTCTTATGCAAAAGAGTTCATTCACTAAGTAGTTCAAGGAACTACTGAGCGCGACCTATTGAATTAGTTCACCGAAATGAACTAGAAAGCATATTACTAGTTAGAAATTTGTTCCTAGAACATTATTCATTTGTAAAATAGTTCATTCACGAACTAGTTCAGGGAACTAAACAGCGTGATCTATTGAACTAGTTCACCGAAATGAACTAGAATGCACATTACACGTTGAAAATGAGTTCCTAGAACATTACTCTTATGTAAAATAGTTCGTTCACGAACTAGTTCAAGGAACTACTGAGCGCGACCTATTGAACTAGTTGATCGAAATGAACTGGAAAGTACTTGGAAATGTGATGCTAGAACATTATTCTTATGCAAAATAGTTCGTAAATGAACTAGTTCAAGCAACTAGATGAACTAGAATGCACATTACTAGTTGAAAATGTGTTCCTTGAGTATTACTCTTATGTAAAACAGTTCGTTCACGAACTAGCTCAAGGAACTAAACAGCGCGATCCATTGAACTAGCTCACCGGAATGAACTAGAATGCACATTACACGTTGAAAATGAGTTCCTAGAACATTACTCTTATGTAAAATAGTTCGTTCACGAACTAGTTCAAGGAACTACTGAGCGCGACCTATTGAACTAGTTGATCGAAATGAACTGGAAAGTACTTGGAAATGTGATGCTTGAACATTATTCTTATGCAAAATAGTTCGTAAATGAACTAGTTCAAGCAACTAGATGAACTAGAATGCACATTACTAGTTGAAAATGTGTTCTTTGAACATTACTCTTATGTAAAACAGTTCGTGCACGAACTAGTTCTAGGAGCTAGTAAGTGCCACCTATTGAACTAGTTTACCGAAATGAACTAGAAAGCAGGTTACTAGTTGGAAATGTGTTCCTAGAACATTACTCTTATGTAAAATAGTTCTTTCACGAACTAGTTCAAGTAACTTGTGGGTGCGACCTATTGAACTAGTTCACCGAAATGATTTAGAAAGCAGGTTACTAGTTGGAAATGTGTTCCTAGAACATTACTCTTATGTAAAACAGTTCGTGCACGAACTAGTTCTAGGAACTAGTAAGTGCCACCCATTGAACTAGTTCACCGAAATGAACTAGAAAGCAGGTTACTAGTTGGAAATGTGTTCCTAGAACATTACTCTTATGTAAAATAGGTCTCTCACGAACTAGTTGAAGGAACTACTGAGCGCGACCTATTGAACTAGTTGATCGAAATGAACTGCATAGTACTTAGAAATGTGATATCAGAACATTATTCTTATGCAAAATAGTTAGTACATGATCTAGTTCAAGCAACTAGATGAACTAGAACGCACATTACTAGTTGGAAATGTCTTCCTAGAACATTATTCTTATGTAAAATAGTCCGTTCACGAACTAGTTCAAGGAACGAGTGAGTGTGACCTATTGAACTAGTTCACCAAAATGAACTAGAAAGCATATTATTAGTTGGAAACTTGTTCCTAGAACATTATTCTTTTATAAAATAGTTCGTTCACGAACTAGTTCTGGGAACTCAACAGCGCGATCTATTGAACTAGTTCACCGAAATGAACTAGAATGCACATTACACGTTGAAAATGTGTTCCTAGAACATTACACTTATGTAAAATAGTTCGTTCACGAACTAGTTCAAGGAACTAGATAGCGCAATCTATCGAACTAGTTCACCGAAATGAACTAGAAAGCACATCAGTTGGAAATGTGTTTCTAGAGCATTGCTCTTATGTAGAATAGTTCTTTCACGAACTAGTTCAAGGAACTAGATAGCGCAATCTATCGAACTGAGTGTGAGTGTGACCTATTGAACTAGTTCACCGAAATGAACTAGAAAGCATATTATTAGTTGGAAACTTGTTCCTAAACCATTATTCTTTTATAAAATAGTTTGTTCACGAACTAGTTCAGGAAACTAGTGAGTTCGACCTATTGAACTAGTTCACCGAAATGAACTAGAAAGCACATTACACGTTGAAAATGTGTTCCTAGAACTTTACTCTTATGTAAAATAGTTCGTTCACGAACTAGTTCAAGAAACTAGTGAGTGCGATCTATTGAACTAGTTCACCGAAATGAACTAGAAAGCACATTACACGTTGAAAATGTGTTCCTAGAACATTACTCTTATGTAAAATAGTTCGTTCACGAACTAGTTCAAGAAACTAGTGAGTGCGATCTATTGAACTAGTTCACCAAAATGAACTAGAAAGCACATTACCAGCTGGAAATGTGTTCCTAGAACATTACTATTATGTAAAATAGTTCGTTCACGAACTAGTTCAAGGAACAAGTGAGCAAGACCTACTGAACTAGTTCACCGAAATGAACTAGAAAGCACGCTACTGGTTGGAAATCTGATGCTAGAACATTACTTATATTATTATAATTACTTAGGGATCGTAGGGATTTGATGGCGGCCGAAACGATATGTCATTTTTGAGATAATTTCGTCGATATTAATTGCGATATCCGGGCAAGTTATTTCGTCGATGTTACAAGATGCGGTAAGTCAGAAAAGAACTTCAAACAGAGATTTCCGTCTATGCTTGCCGATGGCGCACATGTTTACGAGATGGGAGAGAAAAAACTGTGTATGATAGCTGTTAACGATGAAAGCTCGTTTTGATAGTTGATAATAAATCCGTGGTTGTGTATGTAATTTTATTGTGGTTTTCGTGTAAATATCGGTTCCCGTATTTACTTTTACTCGGCGGCTGATACACCATACCACGTTGCTGGTTCTTCGTGTGAGGTTTCACACACTTACTCTTTCTAAAACAAATCATAAAACTCTGTAAACAGATCCCTGCGCAGAGCCAGAATTAGGATTCGAATGAGATCTTCAAATCGAGATTACGGAATGAAACTGATTAGTATCTATAATAACAGCGAAAGCTGGGTTATATATTTAATAGCATTTTCTGCACATGGAGTTTTTGGTGGGCAAATTAAAAATAGTAATAGGCCAGGAAATAGGTGTTTTCTTCCTATGCCAGAACTGGCAAGGAAGCTCATGTTATGTTGCCTTGAATATAAAAAAATTACGGTCAAAATAAATTCGCTGCGTACAGTCAACAGGCAAAGAAGAGATTTTCCAGGTTCTCTGCTATCGCTGAAAACAGCTTTCCGGCCATTTCCCGCAGAATTTCCGCGCAAAGCTCGCTCTCACCGACGTAAAAATATTGGGTAAACATTATCATATAGTGGAAGCAGTAGCGCGGTATATTTATGCGGGGATTTTGAATGTTTAGACTGTCATAGAATCCAGAGTGCATTCGCATGTTCCAAATAACTTTCGTGCGCGATATCATAAACACTGACGTACTGCGCTGTTATTTACCTCTTTTCTTCTATCACATACAGTATGTTATCAGTGACAACCAGGCTCTCATACTTTTTAACTTTACTAACACTGAATTATTGTAACGCTAATCAACAAATAAGTAATCACCAGGGAAACAGTATGACTTCAAAAACTGCAAACACGCTGACTGCCCTGCAGAAGATATGATAACCAGGATACAGAATCAAATGCATGAAAAGCAACAGAAAGTGCTGATAAAACATCCATTGAAATAAAATACTTGGAAAATACCCTATTGCAAAGTGACGAGAACTGAAATGTCAAAATTAAAACACGTGTATTATATTCTTTTCTACCACAAATATGCTTATTAAAATTGTAACAGATATATCCTAAAGAATAACGTTCATTTCTGATAGAAATGATTGTGAATATGAACCGTATGTGCCTTGATTTTCACGAACTTTGTTCTGCGTCCGCGATTTCTGTCATCGTTGTCGCTGTCGTCACTTGTGGAATCTTCTGTCGATGCTCCAGCGCCGGCTGTGATCGTTGTTGCTACTCCGTTTATCTTCATCCTGGAAATTCAAATACAAAATTAGAAGAGGAAGAGGAAGAAGAGGAGGAAGAAGAGGAGGAAGAAGAGTAGGAAGAAGAGGAGGAAGAAGAGGAGGAAGAAGATGAGGAAGAAGAGGAGGAAGAAGAGGAAAAAGATGATGGACAAGAAAAGGATGAAAAAAAGGAAGACGAAGAAGAAGATGATGAAGAAAAAGACGAAGACGAAGAAAAAGAATAAGTCGAAGACGAAGAAGAAGCAGAAGAAGAGAACGCAGAAGAAGAAGACGCAGAAGAAGAAGACGAAGAGGAAGACCAATTCAGTAGTGCAGGAGTTTCGCCAGTGAAGACGGACCTGTATGATGTGTTGGCACCTCTAGGTTCCTCTCTAATCGGCTCTCCGTTCGAGCAATTGTGCGCTGCGGGCTCCTCGTTAATTCGGGGAATCGAGGGCTCCTCGTTATTCTGCGGCTCCGTTATTGGTTCTGGTAGTTTCTCCTGTGCATTGCCTTCTACCGGGTGGTCTTCTTGGGAAGAGCCCAACGTCTGTGTGCCTTGCTCGATCATACTCTCTATGCTGCTGACGTTGAGGTTCAACTCCAGAATATCTGGCGTGCTGATAGTTTCCTGCGAGCTCTCTGAAAACGATTCTTTGGAAGGTTCATCGTGAAACGTCGATATAGATATAATGTCGCTGAAGATGCTTTGAGTTGTCGTCCATTGAGGCGAAGCGACAATGACAGGTGACACTTCAATTATCTTTCCTCTTTCATTTACGCACTCTGACGACGTAAGCCTGATCGACTGTAGCGTGAACGTCCTGACTATTGACAAGATAATTCTGGCGACAGACAAATCGTACGTCCATCTAGTTAGAAATTGTGGGTTCTTACCTATGACAGGCTCTAGGCGATTTCTCTCTTCGCGCTCTTCAGGCTCGTGTCGGACTTGGGGCGCCGCCAGACTCCTGCTCATCTTTTTCGATATTCCTTTTTTATAACACAGCGGTCCTGGTTTCGCAAACGCTACGTTGTGAATCGTCAGGTCGTCTTCGTCGTCAAACAGTAATGTCGAATTTGCGTTTTCGTTATTCGTTATCGGTTTCGCGAATAGCCTATATAATACAGAAATTAGAAACGATACTATCAAGCGCTTGGAATATATGATACAGAAGTTATAATATTTTATATTGTAAGTTTTACATACTTAAATTTCGATTCTGTAACTTATCCTGGTGTCCCAACACTTTTTAAGTATTTTCTTTTAGTGATAAAAATTCGATTGAACATTAAAACATCCTACCTGTAGCTTTGCGGCAACCTGGAAAGCCTTGCTGGCTTATCGAGTACGGTGACTAATGATTCGGTTGGCTTCCCTGCCGCTTTTGTCTCTATCTGATCCATCTCCTGAGGATGCAGCCTGTTCAGAACGACTCGCGGATCCAAAATATTGAACAGTTCTGTTTGCGTTGCCACGTCTCGAAATTTCATCGCGGGCTTACGCTTTTTCGGTTTGTGACGCATTTTGACATGTTGCCGAATCAATGTCACGCGGAAATGACGGTCGTGAAATCGATTTACTCTACCGTGTGGTTCGGATATAACAAAAATAAAGTAAAAAAGTAGAAAAATACTCGCTATTCGGTACGACATTTCAAGTACGGTCCTGTCACATATACTAAATGACATAGTAAATGTAACACCGACTAGGTGTACTGTAATTTTGAGCATGCTTTTGCAAGTTTCAGGTGTACTGATGAATAGGAAGTGATTAAAATTTGAACTCGAAATTCCGCAAAATAGCTCGTCGATTTTGGCCTTCTTGGAGCCATGCTCGGCAACGTCTCGTTACGGTAGGCGTGATAATGCAATGAATCAACAATGAAACAAATGGAACCAACACAGAAAAATCACTGAATATATTAAGTAAACTTGTTCTTATTGTTCTGATCCTCATATGACAAAAAAGCCTTTACAAAACAATAGCAAATATACAGGGTGTCCGCAAAGTTGGGGTTTTCCTTTCCAGAAACAACTACCCTTGAAATAACAAAGGTAATGTGTAGTGAAACGAGGGCGACCAAGTAAAAAAAATAAAGAAAAAAGTACTCACTCTCCAGTTGACGAGAAGGGCAGCGTGCGGATTTTCTACTGACCAAACATGAGTGTTTCGAAAGTTATTCACCCCATTACGCGTGAACGTAGATTCGTCTGTCACCAATATGCACTTCAAAAAGTCCGGATTATTGTCATGTTGATGCAACAACCACTAACAAAACCGCACTCTTGCTGGAAAATCGTCAGGTTGAAGGGCTTGTACACGTTGGACGTGAAACGGATACAGCCTCTCTTCATGCAGCGTTTGCCACTTTAGTTTTTGATACTTGCATTTCTCTAGCCACGTCTCTAGTGCTTGTTGAGCGATTCTCGTCTACGCGATTACCTCTACATGCGTGACCGTAACCGTCGGTTGAAGGTTGCATACTAACCTAACACACTGACCCCGACCCAGTTCTGCCGTTGGGTTGAGACCTTGTACCAGTCGGGGATATCGCGGCGGGTCGCGGCTACAGGACGGTATTCAGATATTTCTGATGTTGCAGAGACCTTTATCTCGGTTCCCTTAAGACATTGGTGTATATGGTACTAAGAAAAATTGCTTATCTTTTCAAGATCTACACGTCGTGTAAAGGAAAACCCCAACTTTGAGGACACCCTGTATATCTACAACTTTTTATCAAAATTTAATAAATAATTCTGGGTGTTGCATGTCACTTAGTACAATTTGTTTGTAATCACTGCTTACAGTTATCGTCCCTAAATTTGCAACATTTGGGACCGAGTCTTCTACTGTGTCCACCCAGATGGCTTTTGCACGAGATAAGCAAGCCTACGCAGCTCTGATGGAAATATCGAGGAGGACGGACACGTTCTGGATACTTGAATACACTCGCGGAGGATCAATCGGATCTATAAGATGCTCACAGTGAACTAACATCGAATCGGTAGCTACGTTATTGCTGTGTGAACGTGTCAACTTGAAGTCTCGGTTATCCCAACCTTGAGAGCAGTTTGAGAGGATTAAAAAAGGACGTATCAGCGACCTCTAATATGACCGTGACCTCATCTCTATATATCAACTCTAACAGCTTCTCTCTGCCGGAATGTACAACTACTTCGGTCTCCTCAGGAGCCAATTTCAAGCCATTTTCGTCCATCCATTTGGCAATTCTCGTGATTCCTTCAAGTGTATCTCTCTCGCGAATTTTCGGCAGCATCGTAGAACTGGTTCCAAGTCTGGGGCCCTATGACGGAGCCCTGCGGCACTCCAGTAGTTACCTCCATCGTCTTTTGCCCTTCCATAAGTGGCCTCTCGTCAAAGTATATCGGCTTGCGCAGAAAAATGACTTCACTTAGGTCTGTTTTCGAGTCGGCTCGTGAAAAATGAGAAAAATAAATGATCCCGTCCAAATAAATCTCAATTATATAATTAGCGCTGAATAATGCCCATTTGTATTTCCAGACAAAGTTCCATCAATAAAAGGCAAAATAATCCAGCGGCATATAATTTGTTTTAGTACAACCGTTTGATTATTACATGTGGATCCACCCAAAATAAATATCTACTTTAATGTGTTTTTGTTCGATCGAAATTTCCTGTCAAATTATTTGTTTGCCGTCTGATTTATTTATTATGTAAAATGCCTATTTCTAAGTTAGTACTGGCACTGATTTACCATTAATTCTTAACTAGCCCTACTACGCGTCAGATCACTGACCAACGGTTTGGAAAAAAGACAGGCCTGTTACGATCGCCACATTCGAACCTTTGTACTTTCTTCATGCCGTTGACGGTTGGTGCTTCCTCTGACTGCGGACCACTGTCGTCAACGTTTGAACTGGAAGCACGTCAACGTTGAAGTTGAACTTGCCAATAAAATTACCACTCGGAAAAAGGCCAAAAACGAAAAAAAATAAATTCGCCGAAATTGTCGAAAAGGCCCGTATCGTTAGTTGACCCTACAATTGCAGGGCGCCTTTATGGCCTCCTAGATTGTCATAGTTTTCTATTTCTCCGTGTCAGCGCGCTATTTTGAGGTTATGTCACAAACATCAATTTGCATCAAATTGTGCTTGGTTTTGAGTTATATCATGTTTCATCAGCCTGAAATTTCCTTCAATTTAAAAGGAAAACAAATCTTCACAATAGGATAGCGCTAGCCACGGGACAAGTGTAATCTAGAAAATTTTGAAGGAGAGAAAAGAGTATGACAATCAAGGAGGCCATAAACGCGCCCTACAATTGTAGGGCCAACTGACGATACGGGCCTAAAGTCACAAAAAACGCACACTCTTCTAATTTTTGACGGATGAAAAATATGGGAGATACAGTTTGTAGTATAGAACACTTATTTTGGAGTCTGTGTCTCACCGATCATTTAACTTCAGTGCCTATCAGACCTCGAGATGTTGGCGGCACAAGTTGCGGCACATTCACGCATTTAGTGGGAAGTGAAAAATAACGATATGAAACGGATTTGTACAAGTAATTTTTATTCACGATACTCAAATGTTACAAGCAAATAATACGTAGATGTTGCATTCCAAATAGAGCGTTTTCTCATAAAATCCATGTCACAACTACGAAATAGGTGAAAATCGCTAGGAGAGTATAATTCAGGACATGTTTCGCCAACAGGTATCTGAAAAATAAAAAAAAATACAATATTCGACCCATTCTTTTACGATTTCTTATACTGATTTCTGAACTGCGGAAAGCATCCTGAGACAGATCGTTCCACAATTTCGACAAGCTGGAATGCTCGTACCGCACAGTTCTCGATGTTTCAAGTGTATGAGCCGGCTCCGACAGGAACATAACCTCGACAACGCCCAGGAGAAACACGACAGCAGGACGCGTGGTCAGAAAGAGATCCAGCAGTCCTTGGGTAATAGTGAACGCTTCAACCAGACTTCATTATAGGTATTGAAATCATCGCCGAGAACTACCTCTGCAGCAGAGCGATTTATTTCCAAGGATTCGATCTAGACAGCGAGATATCCAAGTAGATCTTTCCAGTTATGGTCCAGGGAGAGCGATGAAACTTGGGGCATGTTTTGGAGTTGAGGCGAAGCCACAGAATGTCCTTCCGGTCTGATTCGAAAGAAACATTCCTGGAGCAGGAAAGACTGCTGCGAACAAAAGAAAGCATGTGGCTATAACAATTACAGGGTTTGTCTGGAAAGTAATAGGACTGAGTCGATTTAAAAAAAATGTATTGAGCCAATCGTTACAATTCTTTAAAAACTTTCAAAATAGGCTCTTTCCGCGTCGATGCAGCGCTGCCAGCGCGATTTCCAAGCATTGAAGACGTCACGAAAGGCATGCTCCGGAATAGCCTTGAGAGCCGCGGTGCATGCTGCTTGGATCCCCGCTGTCGTCTCAAAATGCTTGCCTTTCATCGGCCTTTGAAACAAAAAAAGTCCGGGGGGGGGGGCACATCTGGGCTGTAGTTCGGCTGCGGAAGCGTTGGGATACCGGCCTTGGTCAGGTAGCTGTTCACAAGAAAGGCGGTGTGAGCCGGGGCGTTGTCTTGTCGGACCCGACTGACCCTTCGTTTGAGTCTCCTGAGCACTTCCACGTAAAACTTGGCGTTGACAAATTCGCGGTGGACGATGCCTTTGATGTCAAAACAGACAATGAGCATCGTTTTCACTTTGGATTTGCTCATTCTTCCCTTTTTTGGGCGAGGAGACGCCGTCGTGTGCCACTCGGAAGATTGCCTCTTTGTCTCGGGAGCATTTAATCAGTGGCGGCTCGTGAGGTAGTGCCACGGTGCCATGGCACTACCTTGTCTTCTTCAAAAAGAATATTTTTTTCAATCTTCAATGTTTTACTTTATTTTTTGCTTTTTCATTTTTTTTTTTGGTATAAATTATATGAAGTGACAACACTGACAACGTGACAACACCGCAAGCACCCGAACACGCGACGAGATATAAAGCATGCCTTGACCTTGACGTCATCAACTTGTGCCAATGTCGGGCCGGCCCAAATAAAAAGAGAGAAATTTTACCAGCATCGCTTACGAGCGACAGAGATAACGCTACAATACACATTTTTATATGAGGTGAATAGCGAAAGACAAGTATAATTTGTGCCAGGCACATCATCAGTCGTAATTCGTTATCAAATGATATCGGCGGTGTTTTTGTTCGGTCGGTCGTTTCGTTATGATTACGTCTAGTGCTGATTTCGGTCTTTTTTTACCTGAAAAGTGAGAAATAACGTTTTTGTTTTAGTACGTCTAGTGTTAATGAACTGCTCTGTTTTGTGATCATATTTTTTACTGTTTTATTAAAACTAGTGAAAATGAATAAAATCGGGATATTAAAAAACTCATTTAGTGGTTTTTCGCTGGATCAAAAACTGCAAATTAAAGAATTAGGACGGCCAATACCCGATTTAAAAATTGAGAAACAAAGTGGTAGCGGACAAAAATCGCGCTGTCGCAAATTTAATAAAAATGTGTACGATAAAAACAGCTGGATATGTGGTTGTGAAGAAACGAATAAACTATTTTGTTTTGTATGTGTTCTATTTGGAGGTGACGAGACTTGGTCAAAAAAAGGTACAGATGATCTTATACATATATGGGATAAAATGAAGACCCACGAAAAATCTAAAGTCCATATGAATAATGTTTTTAGCTTTTCTATTCTTGGTAAATTAAATATAAGGACTCAACTCAATTCGGCTTATCGCAATGATCTAATTAAACATAATAATCAAGTGGATAAGAATCGATATGTATTGAATAAAATTATTAATTGTATAAGGTTTTGTGGAGCATTTGAGTTAGCCTTAAGGGGTCACGATGAAAAGGAAAATTCGGAAAACAGAGGCATATTTAAGGAGCTGGTGAATTTTAGCGCCGAATTAGACAACGAATTGAAAGTCCATATTCAAAGTGCCAAACTTTTCAAGGGTACCTCAAAAACAACTCAAAACGAGCTTCTTGAGTGCATGCTAGATGTTTATCATGAAGAAGTTAAGAAGGAGATTGCAAATTCTCCTTTTGTTGCAGTAATTGCCGATGAAACGACTGACGTAGCCTGTGAATTTCAGTTAGTTATTATTTTCAGATATTTGTGTAAAGGACAACCAGTTGAGAGATTTTGGAGATTTTACGTCCCCGACGGACACGATGCCAAATCAATCGCTGCATGCGTTTTAAATGTTGTAAATCCATTAATAGATCAAAATCCAAACAAATTAATAGCTCAAAGCTATGATGGTGCGTCTGTTATGAGTGGTGAATTGAATGGCGTTCAAAAGATTATTAAGGAAACTTATCCACTTGCAAATTATGTTCATTGCTATGCACACCAGTTAAATCTAATTATGACAAGCGCATGCTCTGTCAATAAGCAGGCTAGAATATTTTTCCATAATTTATCTGGATTGTGCTCTTTTTTTTCGACGTCTCCTCAAAGAACAAAAATTTTGGATGAAATAGTTAATCGCAGATTGCCAAGATCTTCCCAAACACGTTGGAATTTTCAGTCACGAGGTGTTCATACAGTTTATGAAAATAGGAAAGACCTGATTGAAGTTATGGACAATATAGAAAGTACTTCACGCGATTCTTCGTCGATTAATCAAGCCAGTGGGTACAAATTAAAGCTGCAAGATACAAATTTTGTATTTTGGCTAAGTATATTCCATAAAATAATGCCACATGTTGAAATTGTCTTTAACCAATTACAAAAAGTATGCACCGATTCTGTTAAGGTCAAAAATGATTTAGAGAATTTTGAAGCAGCAATTCAAACTATACGAGAACAAATGGATAGCATTATTGACGAGATTGAACGAGTGCAGAGAGAAACTGATGAACCGGCAAGAAAAAAAAGGCAAGTTGAAGAAGGCAGCAAAAAACGGGAAGCGTTAGAAATATGCGATGCAGTATTATCGCAAATAAGAACAAGATTTAACTTTTCTGGGCATTTAGTTGCTTCTAATTTATTTGTGTCTGAAAAGTTTTCTGTTTATAAACATCAGTTTCCTGAAGCACATTTAAATGACACATGCACACAATTTTCATTTTTAGACAAAAACAGGCTTAAAACTGAGTTACAAGTATTATATCAGAGAGAAGAATTGAGTACTACTTCTGGAGCTGTTCCACTATCCATTTTATTGAACGAGGAAGGATTAAATTGTACGTTTCAAGAAACTCTTAAGCTCTTAAGTATTTTAATCACTATACCGATGTCAACATCTGAAGCAGAACGCTCTTTTTCAATGCTGAAACGGATTAAAACTTTCCTCAGAAACACAATGAAGGAAGAAAGGCTTAGTGCTTTAGGAATGCTGTCTGCAGAAAAACATTTTGTTAGTGGCATTGAAAATTTTAATAATAAGGTAATCGAAAACTTTGCTACCAAAAAAGAAAGAAGAATGGACTTCATGTATAGAAAACTTTGAAGTTATAGGTACTTCTCCACACTTGTTTTATAATTTGGTGCGCGTGTGTAAATAGTTTTATTTTTGATTTTTTTTTGGACATATAGATTTATTGAACCTCAAGAACTTTGACCACTAACTATCAGGGGTAAGTTATAAGTTATTCTTTACAATTTTGAATCGATTCAAAATTATGGCTTCCATTCTGGCACTACCTCACTGAATTGGCACGAGCCGCCACTGCATTTAATTGTACCACTACCTTGGTTGGGCACAGGGATGGATCAATCCTAGTTGATTGGGTCCTATCCACTCTGGACAGCTATGCTGCAGCATCAGTGTAGCTCAGGGCTGTCCACAAGGCGGAGTTCTGTCACCCCTACTGTACTGCCTGGTAAACGAGCTCATCGTGCGGGTGCTTATGTGCAAGCCTATGCTACGTTTTTGTAGAATGGTCTCTGAGATAATGCAGGGCGCTCTGCGCACTGTGGAATCGTGGTGTAGCGAGGCCGAAAGGCTGGAAAGACCGAGCTGATTCTATTCACTAGGAGAAGGAGGCCTGACGGGCTTGTCTTGCCGATCTTCTTTGGGACTAGGCTAATTCTATCCCGATCAGCAAAATATCTAGGAATCGTCCTGGACTGTAAACTGAACGGGAGATGTTGTAGGTTAACAAGGCTTGCAGGAGTGTTGTCGTGGTGAGGTGGGGTTTAAACCCAAAGTGGTGCACTGGCTCTACAGAACGATAGTACGTCCATCTCTCTTGTACGACTGGTTTGGTGGTCTTGCATCGGAACCTAGACAACTGAGGACAAACTCAATAAAATTCAGCGTTTGGCTTGTATCACTATCACAAGCCCAGGGCGTACAACGCACCTTTGAATCTAGTGAGAATAGTCGTACGTTGAGTGTAGAGACAGGGCAGCTGGGCCTTTTTGAACTCTGTCAAGAGTCACACTGCCATTCTAGTCGACATGCAGAGGGAAGATCCTCTGATCACCCCTGAATATCTCTTCAACTGCAAGTTTAGCGTGGAGTATCGAACCTCGGCGAACTGGAACTCCGGTAGCCGGCTCGGTCGCCGAAAAGGGCTCTGGCGCCAGAGTATTTACTACGCTACCTCTGCCTCTTGGTGGAAACACCACTATTTTCCAGGCGGATATCTTCGCGATTCTGGCTTGCGTATCCTGCATTTTGGAGTGGGGAGAGCCTAGGAGAAGGATAACAATCCTCTCCTACAGCAAGGCTGCAATGGAGGCACTTAGTCCATCACTTTGGACCCCCAGAACGTTAAAGAGCTGGAAGAGCGAGGCGTGCGGTTTTAGGGAATGTAGAGGTGCATGAGGACTCGTCTAAGCGTTGTTCCCCGAGTTCACCCTCGGCTCAAACATTGCTTCGCCAGAGTATTTACTACGCTACCTCTGCCTCTTGGTGGAAATACCACTACTTTCCAGGCGGATATCTTCGCGACTCTGGCTTGCGTATCCTGCATTTTGGAGTGGGGAGAGCCTAGGAGAAGGATAATAATCCTCTCCTACAGCAAGGCTGCAATGGAGGCACTTAGTCCATCACTTTGGACCCCCAGAACGTTAAAGAGCTGGAAGAGCGAGGCTTGCGGTTTTAGGGAATGTAGAGGTGCACGGGGACTCGTCTAAATGCTGTTCCCCGAGTTCACCCTCGGCTCAAATATTGCTTCGCCAGAGTATTTACTACGCTACCTCTGCCTCTTGGTGGAAATACCACTATTTTCCAGGCGGATATCTTCGCGACTCTGGCTTGCGTATCCTGCATTTTGGAGTGGGGAGAGCCTAGGAGAAGGATAACAATCCTCTCCTACAGCAAGGCTGCAATGGAGGCACTTAGTCCATCACTTTGGACCCCCAGAACGTTAAAGAGCTGGAAGAGCGAGGCTTGCGGTTTTAGGGAATGTAGAGGTGCATGAGGACTCGTCTAAGTGTTGTTCCCCGAGTTCACCCTCGGCTCAAACATTGCTTCGCCAGAGTATTTACTACGCTACCTCTGCCTCTTGGTGGAAATACCACTATTTTCCAGGCGGAAATCTTCGCGATTCTGGCTTGCGTATCCTGCATTTTGGAGTGGGGAGAGCCTAGGAGATGGATAACAATCTTCTCCGACAGCAAGGCTGCAATGGAGGCACTTAGTCCATCACTTTGGACCCCCAGAACGTTAAAGAGCTGGAAGAGCGAGGCTTGCGGTTTTAGGGAATGTAGAGGTGCATGAGGACTCGTCTAAGTGTTGTTCCTCTTAGAACCTCGATATGACCATCAATGTACGTTACCTTCCATTCATCGCGATTGCTTCTTCTGTGGTCATTTCTCTCTCCTTGAATACGAATCGTTTAACTCCTAATAAGGCGTTGTAAGAGAACTTTCTGAAGTGTTCTTCCATGTATTTTGGCCTTCCCACCTGTCTGAACGCCTCTTTGTCGCATTCCAAGTACTTTTTGTCCAGACCGTCGAAGTTATCCGTGTTGAAAACGAACGCGTGCGTCATGAAATAAGTCAACGCGTGCTGGACAACGTAGATCAACCTCACTAGCTTCAGCAACCTAGAATGTTATCAGACCTGATATGAGCAAAGGATAAGAGGATGTTGCGGCCCTGAAAGTAACTCGAATTTTAAGTTGTTTTCATAGTACCTGGGCTTTCTTCCTTGTAGCTTCAAAATCCCATCGATAGCTATGCTCAGAGCCACATGTAACATAGTCCTGATGTAGTACCAATACCAGCATTGCGCAATCTGAACGGTGAATTTCCATAGCGTTTTCTCGAGAAATATTTTAGTTCCTACCTTGTACTGGAATAAGGCGAACCAAGGCATCATGTATTTCAGCTCCGAGCATGCATTGTAGATGGAAATTTTACTCTTATCCTTTCTGGAAATCATAAAAAAATAAACGAACGTGAAGTATATTCAACTGTCAACGCACCCGCGCGCGCTCCTATACGCCAGGAGGCCAACAAGCGAAGACCTTTATAGTTTTTGAAATAGGCAAAAAATTAAAAGCAGGCTTAACTCTGGTTTGCACGTTCCACATTCTCCTGATCACTTTTCATGAATTGGCGGGAGGGCGGGGGGGTTGTGAGATTTCCACGTCAGGTTCATTATTAAAAAGCTCACAATAATATAAAATTGACGCATACCTTAAGCCAGTTTCCCATGTAGCGCCAAGCATGCCTTTGACGACATTATCTACGCTGATAAAGTCCAAGTAGCTGTCTTTTTTAGCATAGAAGATGCATGCAACTCCTGTAATAGACAATAACACATTAATCGGGGGGAAAACGTACGAGGTACGTGATGAAACTGGCAACGTTACATTCTATCTGGCAACACCGGAGGTGCCGAGCTGGAGGCGCCGTCTTCTGCACAAGTTGGAACTCTATCGAGTCATTTGGTTGTTCGTATGGTTTTTTTTTTTGTGAAACTTTCGGTGTTTTGTAATTTGCTTAAGAAATTGTTTAAGCAAAGCCTGGCAACCTTCTGATCTATGCAGTAGTAGAGAGCTTTAAAAATTTAGGATCACTGACATTGTAATAAAATGTTTTACCCATAAGACCCGCTACAGCAAGTGCAAATGGACCATTCATGTTGTCTACCCAACCAGGCATCGGTTCAGAATCGGCATGCACAACTGTAACAGAAATATTGATAGTCCAGTTAAATTAAACAAAAAAGACCATAGTCTCAAAACAAATATAAAGTGGTGGTCTATGTCCATTGATCATAATCATTCATTTTATAAACGAAATATATTGTTTCCAAATTTATTATATAAAATGAAACTTAACCTTAAATTGACGAGATGTTGATCCTCTTCAAGCCTACCCTCTAAGAAGCACATTATTCAAGATCATTTTCCATTAAGCAACTATTGAGATTCAGAGGTCAATGTTTTATGGCGGGCAAGCATTTACCTGAACGTGAAACTACATTTTCAGAAAAAATTAAATTTTCTATAAAAAAATTAATTTCGTCTTCAAATGACCCTGACAAGGTCACCGTCAAATACATGATCGTGACCTTGACCGTAAAACGATTCACTTTTTTATTTTCTGGAAACAAAATAGTTCACTCAAAACACAGAGTTCTTCAAAAGACCTCAGTCGAGGTCATTGACAAAAGGACATACTTGAACGTAAAATTCTCCGCCTTTTGTATTTACTTAATCAAAAAAAAGTTATTATTTAAGGTTATAAACAGGTAAAAGCTTCTCCCTTTATATTCTTGGACACAGAACTTGTCAGAAAATTAATTTGACCTTCAAATTGTTTTGAAAGTCAACGGACATACTTGAACGTAAAATGTCCATGTCTTTACATTTCCGCTGCCAAAAATATGGGTATGTATTTAACCGAACCTTCTTGATCTTTAAATAACCTCTAGGAAAAATATTTTTCGTTGTTTTTACGTTTCCATACTTTTACGATTTAGAAGTATATAAAAAAGATACTCACTTATAGATGGCCTAAATATGACGGCAGGTATTTTGTCTTTACACAGGTCTGCGGTAACATGCTCCGCAATTCTTTTCGTAAATGTGTAGGTATTTGGCCAAGGATCTGTATATTTGACAGTCATCACAGATAGATCCATGTCAGATTCCGCTAGATCTATCGCATCCTTCCAGTGCACCTATGAGCATAATAAATGACTAAGATATCATGCATCGAGCGTATATTCCAGAAAAGCCATCAAAATAAAAAAAACTTGACGCTTGTTTTTTGATGAAACTTAATTTTATGAATGATGAATATTAGTAGAACATTAAACAATTAAAACTACTGGAATCGGAAAAAGAATAATCGGAATCGAAACCATCAAAATCGGAATCGATATCATCGGAATCGGAACCGAAATTCTCGAAATTCGGATCAAAACTACCGGAATCGGAATCTAAACCACTAGGGTCGGAATCGAAACTATCGGAATCGGAATCTAAGTCTTCTGAATCGCAATCGAAATCACCAAATCGAAATCGGATTCAATACCACCAGAATCAGAAACAAAACCACCGGAATAGGAATCGGAATCATCTGAATTGGTGTCGAAACCATCAGGAACGGAATCGAAATCATCGGAACCAGAACCGCAATTGAAATCGTCAGAATTGAAATCTTAGCCATCGGAAACAAGATCTGAAATATAAATCGGTATCAACACCATCAAAACTAAACTATCGGAATAGAAATCGCAATCGAAACTATCGGAAGCAAGATCGAAACCATTAGAATAGAAATCATCAGGATCATAATTAAACCGGAATCGAAATCATCATAACAAGAATCGTAATAATCGAAACCGGAATAGCAACCGTCAGAATCGGAATCTGAATCTGAGTCAGAATCGGAACCACCGAAATCAGAGTCAACACCACCAGGATCAGAAACAAAACCACCGGAATAGAAACCGGAATCGCCGGAATCGAAATTGAAACCATCGAAATCGGAGCCACAGGAACCGGAATCGAAATTATCAGAATTGAAATCGTAGCCACCGCAATCTGACTAGAAATAATCGGAAGTCGGAATCTAAACCATAAGAATTGGTATTAAAACCTTCAGGATCGGAATCGAAACCACCAGAACCAAATCGAAATCGGAATCAACACCACCAGAATCTAAAGCAAAACCACGGGAATTTTAATTATCGGAATTGGAATCGAAACCATCAGAGTCAGAAGCGAAACCATCGTAATCTGAATCGGAACCACAGGAGCCGGAATCGAAATCAACAGAATCGGAAAAACTAAACTATCGGAATAGAAATCGGAATCGAAACTATCGGAATCTAGATCGAAACCATTAGAATAGAAATCATCAGGATCATAATTAAACCGGAATCGAAATCATCATAACAAGAATCGTAATAATCGAAATCGGAATAGCAACCGTCAGAATCGGAATCTGAATCGTCTGAGTCAGAATCGGAACCACCGAAATCAGATTCAACACCACCAGGATCAGAAACAAAACCACCGGAATAGAAACCGGAATCGCCGGAATCGAAATTGAAACCATCGAAATCGGAGCCACCGGAACCGGAATCGAAATTATCAGAATTGAAATAGTAGCCACCGGAATCTGAATCGAAATAATCGGATTTGGTATCGAAATCACCGGAGTTGGAATCGAAACCATAAGAATAGGTATCGAAACCGTCAGAATCGGAATCGAAACCACTACAACCAAATCAAAACTGGAATCAACACCACCAGAATAAACAAAACCACGGGAATAGGAATAGGAATTACCGGATTCGGAATCGAAACCATCAGCATCCGAACAGAAACCATCGGAATCTGAATCAGAACCTCTTGAACCGGGATCGAAATCAGCATAACTGGAATCGAAATCTGTGTCAAAACCGTCAATATTGGATACTAAATCTTCTGAATCGGAATCGGAATCAACACCACCAGGATCGGAGACAAAACCACCAGAATAGAAACCGGAATCGAAATCAAAACCATCAGAATAGGGATCGGGACCATCGGAATCGTAATGATCAGAATTGAAAACGTATCCAGCGGAATCTGACTAGAAATAACCGAAAGTCGGAATCTATTGGTATTAAAACCTTCAGAATCGAAATGGAAACCACCAGAACCAAATCGAAATCGGAATCAACACCACCAGAATCTGAAGCAAAACCACGGGAATATTAATTATCGTATTTGGAATCGAAACCATCAGAGTCAGAACCGAAACCATCGTAATCTGAATCGGAACCGCCGGAACCGGAATCGAAATCATCAGAATCGGAATCCAAACCATCGGAATCGGGATCTAAATTATCGGAATCTTAGCCACCGGAACCAGAAACGAAATTATTAGAATTGAAATAGTAGCCACCGGAATCTGAATCGAAATAATCGGAATTGGAATCGAAATCACCGGAGTCGGAATCGAAACCATAAGAATAGTTATCGAAACCGTCAGAATCGGAATCGAAACCACTAGAACCAAATCGAAACTGCAATCAACACCACCAGAATAAACAAAACCACGGGAATAGGAATAGGAATTACCGGATTCGGAATCGAAACCATCAGCATCGGAACAGAAACCATCGGAATCTGAATCAGAACCAGAACCGGGATAGAAATCAGCATAACTGGAATCGAAATCGGAGTCAAAACCGTCAATATTGGAAACTAAATCTTCTGAATCGGAAACAAAACCACCAGAATAGAAACCGGAAACGAAATCAAAACCATCAAAATAGGGATCAAAACCATTGTAATGATCAGAATTGAAGTCGTATCCACCGGAATCTGACTAGAAATAATCGGAAGTCGGAATCTATTGGTATTAAAACATTCAGGATCGGAATCTAAACCACCAGAACCAAATCGGAATAGAAATCAACACCACCAGAATCTGAAGCAAAACCATGGGAATATTACTTATCGGATTTGGAATCGAAACCATCAGAGTCAGAACCAAAACCATCGTAATCTGAATCGGAACCACAGGAGCCGGAATCGAAATTATCAGAATTGAAATCGTAGCCGCTGGAATCTGAATCGAAATAATCGGAATTGGAATCGAAACCATAAGAATAGGTATCGAAACCGTCAGAATCGGAATCGAAACCACTATAGTCAAATCAAAACTGGAATCAACACCACCAGAATAAACAGAACCACGGGAACAGGAATCTAGACCATCAGCATCGGAACAGAAACTGAATCAGAACCTGTTGAACCGGGATTGAAATCATCATAACTGGAATCGAAATCGGAGTCAAAACCATCAGAATCGGAAACTAAATCTTCTGAATCCGAATCGGAATCAACACCACCAGGATCAGAAACAAAACCACCAGAATAGAAACCGGAATCGAAATCAAAACCATCAGAATAGAGGTCGAGATCATCGGAATCGTAATGATCAGAATTGAAATCGTAGCCACCGCAATCTGACTATAAATAATCGGAAGTCAGAATCTAAACCATAAGAATTGGTATTAAAACCTTCAGGATCGGAATCGAAACCACCAGAACCAAATCGAAACACACCAGGATCTGAAGCAACACCACGGGTATATTAATTATCGGATTTTGAATCGCAACCATCAGAGTCAGAACCGAAACCATCGTAATCTGAATCGAAACCACCGGAACCGGAATCGGAATCATCAGAATCGGAATCCAAACCATCGGAATCAGGATCTAAGCTATCAGAATCGGGATCAAAACCATCGAAATCGATTTCTTCCATCGGAATCCGTTCCTTCAGAAGGACCCGCTCAGAACCAACGCAGCAAAATACGGAGCACCCAGAACAAGACACAACACACAGCTACTCGACGACATTATCTGTTTCAGATGAGCGATAAGTGATTGCTGCAAACGTTTTCGTTTTACACGTAAACATTATTCGTAATTACAATTCAAAGGTGTGTGTTTTAATGCTTATACATTCTTTTGTTTCCTAGGATGATCCGAACTTTTATTTGATTTAATATGCGTCCCCCAAACCGACTCAACGCAAAGTCATAATAGTTGTAATGTTTTTATGAATATCTAATTTATCCAATTAGATAATTTGATTTAATAAAAATATGCTAAACTGTCATTTTCAAGGCCAGCTATGCAAATGTTGGTATTTTTGAAACAACTTGAGTTTGACAATTTTTTGAATCAGAATTAAGAACCCTATTTAGCTGTGTGAAAATACAAAAAAATGAAGTTGGTGCTGGAGGATAAGAGACGAAACGCCGTATCGAAATTCTAATGAGAGATGAGAGAAAGTGGCAATGTTAAAATGCGATTTATCGTAACATCCCGTTGCAAACGAAGTCAGGGTAGAATTAAAAGGAAAATTCTCTCCGTCTCCCTTTGACATGTATAGACAATTATCGTAAACAGCCTATCATTAAATTAATTTGGTATACTAAAATTGTGCCACCCTGTATAACTAACCGGCGACGGGTACATCTCCTCCTCAATGTAAGTCGAGTCGACATTGCAGTAGGCTGTGCTGATATGCATGAACACCTCCAGTTTGGCACACTTCGAGGCCAATTCTACAATCTCCCTGGTGCTCCTGATATTCGTGATGACCGCTGATCGCAAAGGATCGTCAAATCGAACCGATGCGGCCCCGTGGTAGATGATGTTCACCTTTGACGTGATCAACCTTTCGTCTTCGTCGCTTATACCTGAAATAGCGCATTTCAGGTTAGACGAGGCGTAAACCGGAGGTTCGTTTCTTTTTCCATAGCACGTTTTCCGTACTGGAATGGATACAGTACAAACGGTATATTTCCTGTCGAAAGTTTTCTCCCTCTGTGAAGGATCTTTCAAATTATAGACATATACTAAGTGACATATAAATCCGAACACCCAGTTTAAATGGTTTTATTTTAATAAAATTTTGTATAAGTACTTAATGAAGCATAATAAGTAAATGATAAAAATTTCAAAATGATTGCACTGCTTTAAAGCCCTTTGACCTTTAATAATGTGTGGATGCACCCTGATGTGCTCCGCATTCTCCAACGCGCCTAGGCATGCTTCTGATCAGGTGGTCAATGTCCTCCTGTGGTATCTCATTCCAGGCAACCACCAACTCCTCTCGAAGTGCTTCTAGAGTCTAAGGAGGACGTTGCAAATTGAGCAATCTCCCACCCATCATATCCCACACGTGCTCAATTGGGGATAAGTCGGGAGATCTTGGTGGCCATGGTAACAATGTGACATCATTATGTTGAAAGAAGTCTATTGTGACTCTTGCAACATGTGGTCGGGCATTATCTTGTTGGAAAGTTGGATCTGCCAGGGTGCCAAGATAGGGTAAAAGATGGGGTTCTAGAACTTCGTGGATATAACGCTGCGCGTTCATGTTACCTCTGATGAAGATTAAAGGTGACCTGGAACCATAAGCTATAGCACCCCAAACCATAACTCCAACAGTGTGATGAACATGTCTTTCAACAAAAAACTGTGGATTCGTCCTTTCACCACGTCGCCTTCTAACCCTGGCACGACCATCGTGCATGCCTAAACAAAATCGAGACTCGTCACTAAAGACAATACTGTTCCATTCCTGATCCCAGAGTGACCGTTGTCTGCACCACTCAAGGCGATTACGTCGGTGTTCTCGAGTTAAAGGGAGGACCCAGTGTGGCCGGTATGAAAACAAGCCAAAACTTCTCATTCGTCGGTAAACACTTCGCATGCCAATAGGTCTTCCGTGTTCTGCAAACCATTCATTTGCAATGGACCTGGTAGTGGAGAAACGGTCCCTTAAGGCCAATAATCTTAGGCGGCGATCTTCACGGTCTGTTGTTCTACGGCGGCGTCCAGTGCTCCTTGCTCTTTGCGTACGGCCTTCTCGAAGCCATGCCTGACAACACCTAACCACAGCGTCTACACTTCCTTGCACTCTAACTGCAATTGCCCGAAAAGAAAGTCCAGCTTCCCGAAGTCCCACTATACGGCCCCTATCAAACTCACTAAGTTGACGAAATCGTACAGGTCTCCGTACTCTAGGCATCGTAACCGATCGTAAATGATGTCAAGAACCAAAATCCGCCAACGGTTGATTCTTTACTGCGACTGAAATATTCATTTTTAGAGCATTAGTGAATTAAAAAAAAGCAGTATAAAAACCGGAATGTCCAACTGATAAGGCTGAAAAATTTTTCACTTGTTATTTACAGTAAGATAAATACATTCACCAACTTTTATTAAAATAAAACCATTTAAACTGGGTGTTCGGATTTATATGTCACTTAGTGTAGTTGGTCTTTTACTACTGACAAAGCTTTTCCAAGTTTTCTGGACAAAAAATGGTCTTAGTAGTTTTTCTCTAAATTTATAGTTTATTGGCGATTCAAACCACAAACATGGCCACCTCATATCATTTTTGAGATTCGCAAGTAACAAAATTAAAATTCAATTCTCGAGAGTATTTTAATTCTTGGGCTACGCGCATCTGCTACTATGCTAGTATGCAGAATATTCCTTTAATTTTCACAAAGCTCAAAAGTTTTTAAGCAACAAGTGGTATTCGGAACTCACCTAACTTTAGCTCTGTCGTATCGCCTGCTATACATTTTACTTTATCCAAGGCCTTCGGATTCTGTTCCTTGACTATATCAAATAGCTGAAAGAAAAGGTATGGGAAGAAATACAAGAAGTCTATAAATATAGAGGTTCATCGTGAAGCGCCCTTTTTATGCAGTGCGCATCTCTCCGCTGTCAGCAAATCAATTGGCGGGATGCCAGCTACCACCAGCAGCACTACTTTTCAGTATGTCTAATCTAATCGATGACCAAAAAAGACAGGATATAATTCCTTAGTTCATTTTAGGAAGAAAAGTTCATACGAACATATGTCCTAAGCCTACTAACTTTTGAGCTACAGGGTGTTCAAGTTTTAAGAAAAACATAATAGGTAGTGTTCTAGATATTTTCATGAAATTTGACATGCACCTGCTAAGCACCACAAAAAAATGTGGTACGTAGTATTTTTGAAATCCTCATTTAATTTGCAACAAATTTGAGTCTTCAACTTTGTTCCATCCAATGCACCATTTTTGCATAAAAAATGAAAACCAGGGGGCTGGTGCCCTGTTTAGTTTTTAAAATAATGACATTAATATGATCGATTTCTTTGCGGTTTTATTTTTACATTGTGAAGGTTTCTTTAATCAATAATAAAGAGAAAATTAGTAAACTATGCCAAGATTTACAAATTCCGAGAAGACTACAAGAAACTGGGAGAGTCCTAGGTGCACCAGAATATCCAGAGAAAAGTAGTAGGAAAATTTAGGTAATGCTTGATGTTTCCCATTTTTTATTTTGAAAATACTTGTTGATAATTAACCGTTCTTCCTTCCAGAATAACTCGACGGACTATCCTATCGACACTTTCTTGAAAACGGTTTGCCAATTTTGCTCGACGATGTACCTCTTACTAAGAGTAGAAATGTGGTGCATGTGGTGCTCCTGCACATTTAAGCATTCGTGCTAGGGAATTTCTAAATGAATCGCTGGAGGAACAATCTTGACCTCCCAGGTTCTCTATATATATATATGGCGAGTTTCTGCAACCTAAGGTCGCTTCTCGCAACCCATACGCCATCGTATCCTATCGTTCCAGTCTCCTTCATGTAGTCCTCTACTTTCCATTGCGGTATGGATGTTTGAAATCCATTTCCTTCGTGGTCTTCCTCGTTTACTTCTTTGTGCTGGTGTCCATTTTCAAACCCTTAATGGTATTCTTTCTTCGTTCATCCGTTGCAGGTGTCCATACCATTTTAACTGCCTCTCTGTTATATCGTCCATTATTGTATTTTCGACTTCCATTCTTTCTCTGATGGTCCCATTTCTAACATGGTCAAGTAAAGTTAAACCGGAACATCTTCTCCAGTACATCATTTCGGTTGAGAGAAGCTTTTGTGACATATTTTTATCTACAACCCACGCTTCTGACCCATACGTCAGTACTGGCTAATATATAATTTTTTTTGTTTTCTTTGTTAGGTTCTTACTCCACAAGATCGGATGTAGTGTTTTAATCATATTTTTTCCTTTTCCTATTTTCCTTAGTATGTCTTTATTATCCTTTCCGCTTTCATCTATTGTAACTCCTAGGTACGTTTTCTATTTTTCCGCTTTTTGTTTCGATGTCTTGTCCTGTGCCTCCTATAGTCATGTATTGTGTCTTTTGTATATTTATCTCCAAACCCCATTTAGTGAATTCTTCTATAAGTTTGTTTATCATGTAAGTCATGTCTTGCTGGTCTTCTGCAAAGACTACCTGATCATCTGCAAAGAGGATTGTATACAGGTGAAAGTCCTCTAACCATATCCCCATGGGGCTGCACTTTCTTATCCACTGTTTTAAAGCGCTGCAGATATAAATTTTAAACAGGGTTGGAGAGAGGCAGGAGCCCTGCTTAACACCTTTTGTTTGTGGGAAAGTCTCAGAAATTTGATTTCCGACTTTAACGACCACTTGATTTTCTCTATACATTGCTTTTACGGCGTTTATGTATTTGCTATTTATGCCTGCTTCTTTCATTGCGATCCATAATTTCTGCAAAGGGACGGAGTCGAATGCCTTGCGGAGATCTATAAAAGTAGCGCTAATCTCTTTTCTGTCAGTTGTTTTATTGTAAATATGTTGTCGACACAGGATCGCCCAGATCGAAATCCACTTTGTTCTTCAATTTCCGTGGCTTCGTCTTCTATTCGGGCTGTTAGGACTCTTTCGTACAGCTTTCCGATGGACGATGTAATACTAATACCCCGATAATTACTACAGTCACTCCTGTTTCCCTTTTTATAAATGGAATTTATGTAAGAGCTCCTCCAATCTCTGGGAATCGTTTCCGCTTCCAGGCACTTGTTAAAAATTACACAAAGTAGCTAGTGCGTTCTTGTGGTGGCGTGTTTAATTAACTCGATAGGTAAATCCCCCGGTCCCGGAGCTTTATTATTTTTCATTTTTTGTAATGCCGTTTTTATTTCTTCTAATCGAATGGTATCTACTCTGTTAACTCCCGTTTGATCTATATCTAGTTACGTGTCTAAATACTCTCCACGTTGTTCTGCCAGTAGATTATTGTAGTAGTCTTTCCACCGTTCTATTTTTATGGGATTTATTTTTCTTCTTTCATTCGTGTTTGTTTTAAGACCATTTATAGTTCGCCAAGCTTCTCTAGACCTAGATCCTCCTACCATTGGGCTAATTTCAGCACATTTGGTTTCCCATGTTTTGTTTTTTATTTTTTTAATTTATTTTTTTACTATATATTTAAAACGATTATAGCTTTTTCGATCTTCATCGTCTTTTGTAGTTAACCATTTAAGATATAAGTTTTTCTTTTCTTCTACCAGTTGGGTTAAATCGTCCGTCCACCAAGAATTTTTGTGTTCCGTTCTATCTTTAACACCAAGCGCTTCTAGTGCTGCTGGTGCTGCCAGGTTCTCTGATTTAAATAGTTAAGACTACTACACCGGCTCAAACTGTAGAGGAAGAGGACAATTTTATTTTCTTGCCAAACCATAAAAAATACTTGTGGAATTTTTGAAAGGGTTCGCCAATCCATGGGAAATAGAATTGAAGCCCGTATTCTAGAAGAAAGAGGACATTTTCAAAAATTCTTTTCATAATT
Organism: Acanthoscelides obtectus; assembly: GCA_963669975.1. Classification (NCBI taxonomy): domain Eukaryota; kingdom Metazoa; phylum Arthropoda; class Insecta; order Coleoptera; family Chrysomelidae; genus Acanthoscelides; species Acanthoscelides obtectus. The sequence goes on from CAVLJG010000009.1 coordinate 88,703,156, forward strand.
AAATTAAGTAGTATTAGTTTATTTGATCCACAGAAATTGTCGAAATTTGTTTTTTAATTTTAATGTATTACAGTATCACTAAGATTTCATGTAGTTTGTAGGTAAGATGTGTATTCAAGTCATTTGATTAAAATTTAAAATAGCCATAACGGTGGTTATTCTTTACGTAAAAAGGGTGTAGGGCAAATTTGTTGCAAAATAAATGAGGATTTTAAAAATGATTTTTATTTTCGGAAAAAATAATGGCATACCATATTTTTTAAGTCTCAAGTACGGACGCCATTGGCAGAAATATTGAAAAATATTCTACACACAAAATGCATATTGGTGCTTGGTTGTGGTGTATGTTAAATTTCATAAAAATATCTAGAACAGTATTAAAGTTATAATGAGAAACCGATTTTTTTTAAATTTTAACACCCTGTAACTCAAAAGTTAAGAGGTTTAGGACATATCTTCATAAAGACTTTTCTTCCTAAACTGAGCTAAGGAATCATATCGAGCATTTTTGGCCATCAATTAAATTACACCCTGTAGAGATGACCGAAAAACAGTTTTTTGTCAAAAAATTAATTTTTGTTTTTATCTAACAACTTGTTAACAATAAATTAATGGCATACCATATTTTTTAAGTCTCAAGTACGGACGCCATTGGCAGAAATATTGAATAATATTCTACATCACAAAATGCCTATTGGTGCTTGGTTGTGGTGTAAGTCTAGAACAGTATTAAAGTTATAATGAGAAACCGATTTTTTTTTAAATTTTAACACCCTGTAGCTCAAAAGTTAAGAGGTTTAGGACATATCTTCATAAAGACTTTCCTTCCTAAGCTGAGCTAAGGAATCATATCGAGCATTTTTGGCCATCAATTAAATTACACCCTGTAGAGATGACCGAAAAACGGTTTTTTGTCAAAAAATGAATTTTTGTATTTTTCTAACAACTTATTAACAACTAATACAGTTTCTGAAAGTGTATGAGAATTTATATATTGTAAGTAATTACTTTATATTTTCTTCAAAAAGCAAAACCCTTTCGAAAATAAATGATAAAAAAATAATTGCGCCGACCCACTTTAAACGTGAAATATTTTCTTACAATTTTAGTATGTTATTTGCTAACGAGATTCGATTGTTAAAAGATGCGTAAGATTCATAATTTAGTTTTGTCTGAAATTGAGCCTGAACTGAAATTTGTCAACGATCTGTAAGTGAGAAAACAAACGACGTACCTTTGCATTGATGATATCCTCCCTTCTCTCCTTCAAGGTACTACCCCTTTTCTGTCGCACTAGCACATATATATCACCGACGTTTGGACAGGATCTGAGTAACTTCTCGATCAGAACTTTGCCCAAGAAACCTGTACCGCCGGTCAAAAAAATATTTTTCCCGCTGAAATATTCCGGAATCGAGGGGTTTTTTCTGCTAAACATTTTTCGTTACCTCGCACCAGCTGGATCAGTGGCTTAATGAAATGATCGAAATTTTCAATGAATTAAACATTCAAATATTCTAAGTACATTCAGTCGGAGGTCAATGCCGGTCAAGTGATTTCGTTGCGTTGAGTCCACATATTTATTCTCTATGACAAGCACGTCTTTAAATCAGTCATAAATACAGTGGACCCCCGATAATCCGGCGCCCCCTGTAATCCGACACGTCTTTGAATATGTATTGCATACATACGTATTTGACAATTTTCGCTAATGCAGATCACGCAGGTTTGAACAGGTTGCAACTTGTACGCGCCACCGCTATCGTGCTCGACGCGTAAGCATTGTTTTGCTTAGTTTGAATTTGACTACTGGTGATAGCGGTACGGCCTAGCGTGCGTTCATTGTTTACTATTTATTCATTGTGTATCAAGTGTAGTACCTAGTAATGTCATCACAAACTCAGAAGCGAAAACACAAAACATTCCGCCAAATTGCACTGCACTGATTCAACCAATGGACCAGAATATCAATCAGTTTGTCAAGCAAGACTATAAGAAAAACCCACTTCTGAGAGCCGTATCAAAAGACCAACCAATAGAAAAAACTGTAAAAGAATTTAATATGACAGACTTGGTTTTTGCTCTTTGTCAGTCGTGGAATGCGTTACCGTCATCAACTATTAAATCGTCTTGGAAAAAGTTATGGCCAGATATAGTCACCACTCCTAGCAACGTTCCACAAATCAGTGTTACTTCGGAAGTTATAGAACAAGTCGCTACTGAAACACAGCTAAGTCCGGAAGATTTGGAAATCTGGTGCCGTGGAATGGATAAAGAGGAAAATGTTTTTCATGAAATGTCTGACGAAGAGATTATAAAAGAGATTTCTAATTATAAAACAAACAATCAGAAAAAGAACGACGACGTGATTGCAACTGCTCCATATAATCTTACCATTGGGTACGTAATTTGCCGGATTACAAGGTACTCTTTTGTAAAAAATTCCGGACTAGGCAGTGCTCTATAATCCGACAAATTCGATAGTCCGACACTGCCCTGCATAATGTTTGTCGAATTACCGGAGGTCCACTGTATGCTTTTTGCGATATCCCGATGATGATTCTTCTCTTACATGGATCCCATTGTTTCACCGATCGCGCTTAAATAATTCTTGTGGCTGCTGCTTTTAGGACATTTTGTACTTCTTCGTTCAACTGTCCCTTTAATGCCTTTTTCAGTGGCCGAAAGTTGTGAAAATCACAAGGTGATAAATAGGGACTATAGGGTGTACGCTTTAATATCCTCCATTTCTTTCGTTGTTTAAAATATTCCCTTTATCGAACTGCGTAATTCCTGCGGCACGAAAACGGTACGTTTACTGATTCAAGCAAAACTAGAGGGTATGCGATTGAAAAAAGGAACTTTCACTTTTTTGGGACAGCCCAGTGTATATCTTGGCAGACTGAGACCAAAATTTGGCAAAACAGTTACACCCTGTAAGATCAAATAAAACGTCGCATCATTTATAGGAACAAAAGAATTTTTAATGTATTTAGTTGGTCTATAAATATGAACAACCTAAACATCATTATTCTAGCTGCGAATTGTAATTTATGAATAATGTTTAGATCTAGTACCTTATTAGACATTTAAATTTCCTCGATAATATGCATTTTTTCACTGTACCTTTTGAATCAATCGCTTACGATGTATCTGGGAGGGAAAAAAATCGTCAAGAAAATTGACTCTGCACCACTTGCGTCTAATAAATATCTAAACATCTCAAAACATTGGCAGGCTTTCATTTTTTCGAAAAAAAGGTGTGGTTCCCCGTCGGTGATTCCTCATCGGTGATTTCCCGTCGGTGAATACCAGAACGGTATTTTACATACGGGGAAATACCGGGGCTATAATATATAAACCGCCAAGTGATTTCTGTTGTTCATATGTAATTGTACGGATTGTGCCCGGTGATAACTGTGCCTTAGAATAACTAATGTTTTTAGTTTGGGCTCTAAAATTATTAACGAATAATCATTAAAGTTTTTCGACATTGAACTTATTTGCCGTAAGTAAGTGCCTATTTAAGTGATAAATCCGAACACCCAGTTTCAATGATTGCACTGCTTTAAAGCCCTTTGACCTTTAATCATGTGTGGATGCACCCTGATGTGCTACGCATTCTCCAACGCGCCTAGGCATGCTTCTGATCAGGTGGTCAATGTCCTCCTGTGGTATCTCATTCCAGGCAACCACCAACTCCTCTCGAAGTGCTTCTAGAGTCTGAGGAGGACGTTGCAAATTGAGCAATCTCCTACCCATCGTATCCCACACGTGCTCAATTGGGGATAAGTCGGGAGATCTTGGTGGCCATGGTAACAATGTGACATCATTATGTTGAAAGAAGTCTATTGTGACTCTTGCAACATGTGGTCGGGCATTATCTTGTTGGAAAGTTGGATCGGCCAGGGTGTCAAGATAGGGTAAAAGATGGGGTTCTAGAACTTCGTGGATATAACGCTGCGCGTTCATGTTACCTCTGATGAAGACAATACTGTTCCATACTGTTCCATTCCTGATCCCAGAGTGACCGTTGTCTGCACCACTCAAGGCGATTACGTCGGTGTTCTCGAGTTAAAGGGAGGACCCAGTGTGGCCGGTATGAAAACAAGCCAAAACTTCTCATTCGTCGGTAAACACTTCGCATGCCAATAGGTCTTCCGTGTTCTGCAAACCATTCATTTGCAATGGACCTGGTAGTGGAGAAACGATCCCTTAAGGCCAATAATCTTCACGGTCTGTTGTTCTACGGCGGCGTCCAGTGCCCCTTGCTCACTGGCAAGTCACGGCACTGTCACGTCACGGCACTGTCACGTCACGGCTCAGTGTGAATAGTCCTTAAGAGCAATCCGACACACAAGACACCAAGGAACAATCGGAACAGTGGATTTCGCATTTTTCCAAAGATCGTACCTCCTATGTCCCAAATCTGCCTTGTTGTGTTCAAAAAGATTCGGAAAATAATAGCCAGACACCATAGGTATAAAAAACGTATGAAGAATGAACATTTGTATGTTTCATATGATCTGAAAATTTACTACTAGACATTATTACAAACATCAATAACAGTACAAAAATAAACTATCCTACAAGACACGGAGGATTCAACATTATTCAAAATATACATAAATAGATAATCCAAACTAACAGCAGCGGTTTTACGAATTCTATCACTGCCTGTAGAGCACATAGCCTGAAAAATTATAAAATACGGTTAATAATTGTAAAAATGAAAGTCACAAAAAATCTATGAATTATTGATAACAGAACATGACATAGAAAATGCAACACTGACTAGGAATGCTGCAATTTCGACTGAAAAGTCTCAACCAGTGATTTAAGATAGGTAATGCTTTCAACCAGATCAAAGATACGGCAGCGCAGACTTACAATTGATGTTTCTTCTCCAGTCTGTCAGGCGTCGGCATCTCCTCCTTGAAAGTGTACCTCTTGGTGCCTTCCAAGGCGTTCAAACCATAACCGATCTGCTCGAATTTGCCAGTCGGAATGAAGCATCGACACTGAAAGGCTGCCTTATCGGACTCGGAGAGTTTCGAGTCGAGCGTGACGTAGTTGCCGTTCACAAAGTCGAACTTGTTGCAGACGAAGAAATGTACGGCAAGTTGACCGTTGTAAATTGCCCGACTGAGTTTTACTAATCTGAAAAAGGCGGTGCATGGAATACAGCGTGACTCGACGGACATGGAAAAAGTTTTATGAGTAAATCTGTTTCTCGAATTTCCTCACGTTTTTCGGGTTTTTGAATATTCCGAGATATTCGAGTTTCCCGAGCTTTTCGAGTTTTACGTCCCCTAAGGGCGCTACGGTCTTTAAAAGATCGTTTTTCCTTAATATTTCCGAAACGTGTTGAGATAAAGACATAAAATTTGGTATTCTAGCCTAGTTTTTTATGCTGGATTTAAAAATAAAAAAAATTTTAGACAGTTTTGTTTGGAAGCGTATTGAACAGGTTATTTGAGCCTCAAAATTTTTGTGTGATTCTATTTTTAAAATTCAATTTTAGAATTTGAAAATTTAGGGTTTTATACATAAAAAAGGTACTGTTATTGAATATCGATAAATTGTGCCATTTTTTAATAAAATCATACTAAAAAATTTGTCACATGATAGGAAATGTACTGCGAATTTAAATGAATTGTTGATTAGGACAACAAATTTTAGTTTTTTTCTGATATTTTGTGGGAAAAGTGCACTTCTTTGTTAATTTTGGGGCGCTGAATCCAAAAATGACAATGAAATAAAAAAATTAGTTGCGGTTTAGAAAAAAAACTTTTTATTTTTAAGGATATATTGAAAAAAAGTAACAAGATTCATATACTTATAAGAATCACTACATGCGCTGTCTTTTTGCTGTTCGTTTATGGATCGTTTCTGGAGCATCTCTACCAAAAGTCCAACAGTAGTCTGCAAGCATGGAAGGATTCCACTTTCCCTGGTACCTTTTTTCCATTGTTGAAATATCCTGATGAAAACGTTCGCCGTGCTCATCACTTACGGCTCCGCAATTGTCAGGAAAAAAGTCCAGGTGTGAGTGTAGGAAATGTATCTTAAGAGACCCATCTTTTGATACGATGACAGCATATTTTTGACAAGGGTTTTATAGTTGTCAGCTTTTCTATTTCCCAAGAAATTAGTGACCACCAGACGGAAATCATTCCAAGCTGTTTTTTCAATACCTGTTAAAGTGTTTTCAAACTGTGTATCTTTCAAAATATTTCGAATCTGTGGCCCAACAAAAATACCTTCTTTAAACTTTGCCTCACTTAGTATTGGAAATTTCTGACGCATGTATTGAAAAGCTGACCCATCTCTATCTAATGCCTTGACAAAGTTTTTCATTAGGCCCAACTTGATATGCAGTGGTGGTAATAAAATTTTTTTCGAATCTACTAATGGCATATGCTGTACATTTTTTTGACCTGGCTCTAGGAATTGACGAACAGGCCAGTTTTGTCTGGTGTAATGAAGTGCCTTTGCCCGACTATCCCATTCACACAAAAAACAGCAAAACTTTGTGTAGCCTAGCTGCAGCCCAAGTAAAAGTGCAACAACTTTCAAATCGCCACAAATATGCCATTGGTGCTCATCGTATTTTATGCATGTCAATAGGTACTTCATATTGTCATATGATTCTTTCATGTGAACTCCATACCCTACAGGAAGAGATGGTAAAATATTTCCAATATGCAATAACACTGCCTTTAAACTCAATGTTGAACTGTCTATATAAACAATCTCCATTCTTCTGAGTTATAGTTTATATTTAAAGCCGCCAGTAAGCCGTTAATGTTACTGCAGAAAACCAAGTTATTCTCCATATTGAAAAATGCTTCTAAGTCTTTGTGGCGTTTACGAAAAACACATACCGAAACATCGTCTTCTAACAAGTTCCACTGCTGCAGTCTTGATCCAAGACTGCAGCAGTGCCTTACATTTTGGAAGTTCTAAATCTCTTACAAGATCATTTAATTCTGACTGTGTTATTTTGTGCGGTTGGTGGCATGACGTGCTCGGTATAAAATCAGGATCTCTTGACGTTGATGGCATATCTTCTTCCTGACGAATCACTCGATCGCCATGATCTGATTCGTTTTCTGATTCGCAAGTGTAGGATTCTGGGGGTTTTGGAATAGGATTTTCGTCACTGTGAGGCGCAGGTCTCATCGCAGATGGTATGTTTGGGTAGTTAGTAACCGATTTTTTTTTCTTGGACATACCTGTGGCTTGTCCAACACAAGGTACCATGCAAAAGTAACAATCATTAATATGATTTGTAGGCTCTCTCCAAACCATTGGGACAGCAAAGCGCATAGACCGTTTTTTGCCATTTAACCAGCTCCTCAGACTTGAAGCACATGATTTACAGCAGATGTGGGGTGCCCACTGTTTGTCTTGATCACCTAGTCTACAACCGAAATAAAGCTGATATGCCTTTGTTATTAGTGGAGTAATAGACCGTCTCTGAGACGCAAAAGTCACATCACCACACACGTAACAAAACTGATCTGGATTGTTTACACACTTTCGAGACATCTTGCATGAACGCTGTCAGCCAACTGAGGAAAAAATGGCTAATATAAAACAATATAATGTACACGTATGTATAACGTAACACAATCATGCCGATTACATCATCTTTCCTTGCCGAATATAAAAATGTAGCACGTGCATTCTTGTGAATTACAGTATATTAACACTGTCACAGCAGCAACACATATAATTACCGTATCTCTAAAACTTGAACTAATATTGAAAAAATAAGTTTCATTCCGGTTTTAGCACATTAAAAATAGTAATATTTTGTTGATTTTATTTAGGATATTTTTTGGCTGTTGATCAGTGTTATTTAAGATTGCTGCATATGGATATTAAGTAATCTAGGTACCACATAAGAAAACTATACATGACGTAGTTCCGTTCGCAAAGTCAAAGTTATTGCAGACGACGAAATGTACAGCTAGTCGGCAAATGTAAATTGCCCGACTTGGCAATACATAACATATACGACCTGGAAAGAGTTTTATGAGCAAACTTTTACCTGGGACGTTTTCCCTGGATCCGGAGGATGAGGTCCAACATTGATGCAACAGCCAGATGGAACATCGTCCAAAAGTAGAATAAGAAAAAGCAGTGTGTCATTTTTACGTTGTAATACCACAGTGTATCTTCGAAATGCACCAGCTCACGGCTTAGAGTGTACGTTGATTCGAAGTTGGCTACTTTCCACATCAGCTCCGAGGTTGCGTTGTAAACTTCCACTTCGCTCTTGTCATTGCTTATGAACGGAAAATAAAAGAATATAATAAAAGATAAAAACAAGCTTTAACTCGTTTGCTATAAAAGCGAATCGAAAATGCAGTGATTGAATCAAACAAAATCCTGAAATTAAATTCTGAGGAAGATTATATATGTATTAAAGTACTTTTCATAGCCTATCAGCTATCATTTAGTATGTTTTTCAATGAACATCTTACGAAGCCCTTGGAATTGTAAATGAGTAGAATAACGAAATACATTTTTAAGAATAAGATTTTATTTAGCTGTTAAAAAAATGAACGTTTAGAAATAGTTTAGCCATAATAAGCGAAAATATCATACACGCACCTTTACCTTTAAATTTCTCGTAACCTGTTGACTATAATATAATAATAATAATAATAATAATAATAATAATAATATTTATTCACTCAATGTACAAAGATAACAAACAATATGAGTAAATAAATATAAAATCAAAACAGGCCCAATAGAAGGCATCGCCTGTACATGGACCAATAATTTAAGTTGAAACTGTAGAATGCAAATGACAAAAAAGGACAAAAATTAGCTACAGTAGATTATGTATTTAGTTGATGTTCGTATTTATGAGTTTATGAATTTCAGTCCTAGATATAGAATGTAGCCACTTTTTTAAATTTCTTTTGAGACAATTTCCGAAACGTAAATTTTTTAAGTCTTTAGGTATAATTTCATAAAATTTAGGCGCTAAATAGAGATATGATCGCTGCATTATAGATTTATGCGGTTGAGGAACTACTGTGCCACGAATTTTGTACCTGGTATAATGATTATGTTTAATTTTTTGGTCGGTGTTTACAAATTTATGGTAGTGAGTGATACTGTGTAAGAAATAAAGCTGTCTTATATCATACATTCGAACATCTGCGTATAATTTTTCAGTGAGATAAAGTTTCGGTTTTTTAAATATCATTTTTAGAATACTATTTTGAAAAACATCTAAATTATAGATATGTGAGGAACATGCAGCTCCCCATGCTAATATACCATATGTGAGATGAGGCTCAATCAGTGCATGGTATAATGTTCGAAGATATTTTTCTGTCAATATATTCCCAAGGTATTTAATTTTGTAGGATACAAATCTAACTTTCTTTAAAGTGAGGATCCAAGACCACTCCAAGGTATTTTATGTTGGGCACTCTATTAATTTGCATTTTTTGATCATTAATATTGAAGGAGAAATTTGTGTAATTTGGCAGATGTCTAGCATAAGATCCAAATGGTAAAAAATGTGTTTTAGAGTAGTTAATGCTTAATTTTCTACTGTTAAACCACTGAATAATTTTGATAAAATCATTTTCAATCACATTTTTCAGATCAGACCAATCAGTGCCTTCATCTAATATTGCAGTATCATCTGCAAAGCTAGTTATTTTGCCAACACAATTAATTTGGAAAATACCATTTAAATATATATTGAATAACAGCGGACCTAAGACAGTTCCTTGTGGGACACCACACTTAATATACATTTCTTTACTAAATGATCCTGATATCTGCACAGATTGTGGGCGATTTGAAAAATAACTTTCGATCAGTGAGTACGCGTTTCCTCTGAAACCAATTCTCTCCAATGCTTCTAATAATAATTTGTGATTAACTGTGTCGAAAGCTTTCTTTAAATCAACAAAAATGCAGATTGAAGGGATTCTGTTATCAATATTTTGATATATTTGATTTACAATTTTAGTTATTGCGTCCGATGTAGCCTTCCCTTCTGTAAATCCATATTGATTTTCACTTAAAATTTTGAATTTTGTGAGGTATCGAATCATTCTAGTAGATAAAACTTTTTCAAAAGCCTTTGCTACACTGGATATTATTGATATTGGTCTATAGTTGTTAACATCTGTTTTTGTTCCTGATTTATGTATCGGTATTATATTACCTTTTTTTAAAATTGAGGGATATATGCCAGATTCAAAGCATTTGTTGATTAGGTGAGTGAGTGGTTCTGTTATGTCCTCGGCTATAATTTTCAAATGCTCGCTTTTAATACCATCGAACCCAGGACTTTTCCGATTTTTTAAAGACATAACAGTGGTGTATACTTCACATTGCTCGACATTATCCAAAATAAATGAGTTCAAAGTTCTTTTTGGAGGCTGAGTATTTTGTACATTTGCTTGTATATTACTTGCTAAATTTTCGCCTATGTCAGTAAAGAATTGTACAAATTCATCGCATATCTGTTGAGTATTTTTTAATACTGTTCCCGATGTTGAATTTAACTCAGTGACACACTCTTTAACTTTTGTTTTCGCAGTAATCTCATCAATAGTTGTCCAAAGCCGCTTAGGATCATTTAAGTTATTATTCAATTTATTTAGGTAAGGTTTTCGTTTGGTTTGCCTTACAAGCTCTATAAATTTATTTTTATATTGGTTGTAGCAGTCGGTATTCTCTGTAGTTGGCGTTAGTTTCATTACATTATATAGTCTTTCTTTTTCCATTGCCGATGTTATTAATCCTTTCGTAATCCAGGTATTTCTGCTTTTCTCTTTGTGACTAATTATTACTTTATTGGTACTAATATCTATTAGTTTTTTTATTTTCTCTATGAACAGTCCCATTGCTTTGTCTATATTATTTATAGAGTATAATTGTTCCCAGGATTCTTGTTTGACATTTGATATTAGTTTTGAATTGTCGACAAAAAATTTGTAATTTTCCTGGTTGTTATTAACGGTAGGGATGTTAGAATGTTTTTCATTTGAAGATATCAGTAAAATAGTGGAGAAGTGGTCAGTAATATCGCTTTGTAGGATTATTGGTATACAAGTAATTTTGTTGGATAGGTCTTTCACAAAGCAGTGATCTATACATGTGCCACTGATGGACCTTGTAGGTAGGTTTATATAGGACAGAAATCCGTTACTTGATAGGATATTCAAGTATTCATTTGTGATGGGATCATTGTCCAAAATATTTATATTGACATCTCCCAAGAAAATATGTTGCTTTAAATGAACTTTATTTTGATTTTGAAAAAAAAATTCGATATTCTTCAAAAACTCGTGGGGTTCTGAACATGGTATGATATGATAAATTTCTATCGAAGCAAAATGATAAAGAATGTAATTTCCTACAAAATTGTGCTTATCACGTTATAATGTAGAATCGATGGTTTCCGATTAATTCGATCAAATCTAGCGATACCACAAACAAATTTGCTACTCTTGTTAATGTGTCGCTGGTTCAAATACATACGCCTTTGTGACTCTCCTGGTATATTTTGGGAAACACGCTCGAACACGTCAGGTGAGTCACAAATGAGGGTGCGACCTTCACATTGGGCCGCCCTGTATACACACTACACAAAGCCTCACACTTCGTCTTTCAAAAAATAAGCAATGGCTTATATCCCTGGGATCTTGTACAAAACCGAAGATAGTTAACCTTCAGCCTTTACTCCAATAGCGGTTCGTTCGTATCGAACCTTTTGCAGCCTTACTTACTTTATATATTTTTCTCTAGTCGCTATTATCAAAGACTTGGCAACGTTATCCACATAAACAACGTCCAACTCGGATTTGACGGAGAAAAAGAATGTACTTGATATACCTAAAATGAAACAAAAAAAACTAGTTACGAACAATCATTTTTTCTTATCTTTCGTCAAGGAATAACTTTTTTGCCACAAAAAAAAAACGCTCGAATAGCTATTTTCAACAACAACAAACCGTGGGCGAAGTGAAGAAAAGCATTTACTTATTAAGTAAATTCTTCTAGTCGAATGTCTTCTGAAAGTAGTAAAAACGACGGGTCTGAGCGTTTTTAAAAAAAAAATAAGCTGCCGGTAAATGCGTCTGTTTCGTTTTCGATGCGCCAATGCAGCCGATGTGTTAAAGAAAAGCAGTGTATAATTATCATTCTAACTAAGAAAACCGTTGTAATAATTTACTTTATGAAAATATATAATGTAAAGATTTACACAATTTTTGATGTCTTCGGGTGGGCGAGGCGTTTGCACTTACCCATAACACCAGCCACGCTCAAGCTGAATGGGCCATTCAAATTATTCGACCAGCCAGACACCGGTTCATGCACCGTACTCATAACTGGAAAAGAAAACGCATGTATCCAGAAAAATAAATTAAAGCAGACGGCCGCCATTTTATGCAGCGGTGCAGCGCACATAATAAAACCTGCACGCCGGTCTCGGCCTAAAATTTTGATTCCGCTGAAACGTCGAAAAACGATTTTAATTTCCTCGTTATCGGCAAAGCAGTCGCCTTACGCGACTATTTCCCTCGTCTATTGCTACCATTCGGGCATCTAATATTTTCCTGTGAAAAAAAACCGAAAAATCACAATGCAAAGTAATATTTTTTCAATAAAAAAACAACGTGTTTTCTCGATTTTTCGAACACAGTCAGGAGCTGCTCGAAACTTCACAACTTTTGCATGGAACGATTTTTCTAGCATACCCATTTTTCAAAATATTTAGTTATAATATTACAGTTTTTTTTTTCATACATTTCAAATAATAAGAATAATAATAATAAAATGTCTTTAATAGACAGATTATAAAACTACAATACAGGGTGTTTCAGTTTATTGTTGCATAACTTTAAGATTCGATAGAACTTTTAAAATTAATGCATAAAGTCTATATAAACATGGGTCGAAAAATGCGTGGCTTCCGAAATACAGGGTGTTTAAATTTACTTTCTAAAATAGCTTTTTTTAAATATTTCGAACAATATTTGATGTTTAACAGTGAAAATTGATATACCAGGGTTTTTTGGTAAAACAAAACGAACCATGGGCATAGTTTTACTGCAGCCGCTAGAGGGCGCTCTCTACTGTACCTGTAGTGTATTAAAATGACCTAAGATTGTGCAATTTTTTGCTTTTTGAATAAAAAAACTGATTCTTCGCACTTTTCAACATAAAAAAGCTCTCTTGTGAGTTTTCGTTATAGTTAGCCGTTTTTGAGATATTTCGATTTTTAAGGTTCGATACATTTTTAATTATTTATGGGAAAATATTTTTTTACATTTTCGATTTGGGCATTACAAGTAATTAAGATGATCGTTTAGATTGTGTTTTTAAACACAGCAATAATTCCTAACTCCAAATAAAAACAAAAAAACAGAATATTAATTTGTTTAATCTTCCAATATTATTTTTAACAAATTAAATTAATTATTTACAACTAAAATGCTATTGGATAGTTAGGACAAACATACAAAATCTAAAGTAGTTGCTCGAAATGTAAACCCAATTGTTCAATACAACTTACAAAAAAAAACAGGTGAAAGAAACCAAATTTCGTGCATTCACAATTGCAAAAAAACGTTTCAGGTTTCAACAGACAACAAAACTAACTGTCAACTAATTGACGTTTAACCTTATTCTGCTTTCAATTTCAAAAATATTTGCAGGCACAGCCTACTTCTAAAAACTATCGAGATACTGACTTTTTAACGTTATTTTATCATAAATAATTAAAAATACATCGAACCTTAAAAATCGAAATACCTCAAAAACGGCTAACTATAATGAGAATTCACAAGAGACCTTTTTTATGTTGAAAAGTGCGAAGAATCAGTTTTTTTAGTCAAAAAGCAAAAAATTGCACTAAGAAAAATTTTTCTGTCATTTTAATACACTACAGGTACAGTAGAGAGCGCCCTCTAGCGGCTACAGTAAAACTATGCCCATGGTTCGTTTCGTCGTACCAAAAAACCCTTGTATACCAATTTTCACTGTTATACATCAAATATTGTTCGAAATATTTAAAAAAAACTATTTTAGAAAGCAAATTTAAACACCCTGTATTTCGGAAGCCACGCATTTTTCGACCCATGTTTATATAGACTTTATGCATTTATTTTAAAAGTTCTATCGAAACACCCTGTATAATGTGACCTTTACGTAGGCGAAGTCTAGCTCTTAGCTACTCTACTTAAAATACAGTAATACCCCGACTTACGCTACCCCGTTTTACGCGAATTCGGAGATACGCGGTTTTTCATTTTGATTGCCGCGCGCAGCGCGCATCGGCTCTCTCGCTCCGCGCGCGCATCGGCTCTCTCGCTCCGCGCGCGCATCGGCTCTCTCGCTCCGCCCACTCAGTGTTCAATTTGCATCAGGTTTAAACGTGTTTCGCGTGCAATTGTTTTACGTGCGCAGTGCGTTTTACTTATAATCTCTAATTATGTCGTCTAAAAGAACAAAAAATGAGTCATTTGAGCCTAACAAGAAAAGAAAAACACTGTCTTTGGAGTGTAAACTGAATATAATTAAAGACTTTGAAGCAAAAATGAAAATTTGTGAATTGGCGAAGAAATTTGACCTTCCGGAATCAACAGTCCGAACGGTTGTAAAAGGTAAAGAAAAAATTATGAACGCTGTGAAAGACTCTCAATCTTTGAATTCAAGTATCATCCGTAAGCGTCACGGTATTATCGCACAGATGGAAACATTGCTACAGTCATGGTGTGATAATCAAGTAAGAGTGAAAAATTGTCCTGTTGATCAAAATACAGTGTGCTTTCAAGCAAAGCAGATTTTTGAAAAACTAAAAGAAGAAGCTGGGGAGGCGGCTGAAAATGAAGTGTTTAAAGCTAGTAACGGCTGGTTCAGCCGATTTAAGAGTCGTTGTAATTGGCATAGCATCGCAGAGAGTGGAGAAGCGGCAAGCGCTGATAAAGAAGCTGCATCTCTCTATCCAGAAAAACTCAAAACAATGATAGATGAAGGTGGCTACACTAGCCAAACTATTTTCAACGTAGATGAAACAGGTCTTTTTTGGAAGAAAATGCCTAAAAGAACTTTTATTGCGCGTGAAGAGAAAACTTTTCCAGGTTTTAAAGCCGCCAAGGATCGATTAACAGTGATGGTTGGTGCGAATGCAGCTGGAGATTGTAAATTAAAACCTCTCTTAGTTTATCGCTCAGAAAATCCAAGGGCCTTAAAAAATAAATCCAAAGCTGGTTTGCCTGTCATTTGGAAGTCTAATGCGAAAGCTTGGGTGACAGCTTCTCTTTTTGAAGACTGGTTTGGCCATCATTTTATTCCTGAAGTCGAACGTTACTGCCGATTAAAAGAAATCCCATTTAAAGTGATGCTACTAATTGACAATGCACCAGGTCATCCTCCCGCAACTCTAATTAATTTCGATCCACGTGTGGAAGTTGTATTTTTGCCACCAAACACTACCAGCTTGCTTCAACCAATGGACCAGGGAGTCATTAAAACATTTAAAGCTTACTACACAAGGCGGTCATTTGCACATCTACATGAAGCTATGAGACAAAACAATGAGCTTTCTGTTAAAGACTTTTGGAAGCAATTCAATGTTTTAGATGCTGTAAGAATTATTGGACAATCTTGGAATGAGGTTTCACAAAAAACTCTCAATGGTGTCTGGAAAAAACTGTGTCCATTTTTTTTCACCTCTGAAACTCAAGGAGAAACCTTTTCAGATCCTGAACAAATCGATAGCATAATAGAAGAAGTGGTCGATATCGCCAAGCAATTAAATTTAGAGGTCGATAATGATGACGTTCAAGAATTGCTAGATTCACACAATCAAGAGCTAACAATTGACGAGGTTATAGAAATGCGTAAGTATGAGCAAGACATTGAACAAACTGATTCGCTAGACCCAGTTGAATCGGTAAATCAAATGACAATTGCAAACTTAACAGAAGGACTCAATTCAATTGAAAAGGGGTTACAAATTTTAGAAAAAATTGATTCTAATGAAGAACGCGTGTCTACTACAAAACGAGGGATAAAAAAATTACTGGTATGCTACGAGGAAATTTTACGTGAAAAGAAGAAAAATTTAACTCGTCAGGCAACATTGTTAGAATATATAAAGCCTTCGACATCAAAATAACTTCGGTTTAGCTTACTTTATTCATAACAATGTAATTTTTTTTATTATCCTACACTTTATTAAACATTTTTCTTCTAAATTATTGTTTTCTTTAAACTCTGGTCCCGATTAAACAAACTTTATATGTATTTATATGCAACATTGAACCCCGACTTACGCGAATTCGACTTACACGGCAACCGTTCGGACCCACCTATCGCGTAAGTCCGGGGTATTACTGTACTCAAATAATAAATTGAAACATCTAACCAAACAACCCGGCCGACCTTTTCTCCCTGCAGACATTCGTCAGAAAATGTCTGACGAAAGGACTGCAAATAAGCAAGCGAAAAGGTCTCGTCATCCTGATGACATTCGCAGAGCGACGAATCTTGTTCGCGAAGTAAGAAATGCTCTCCATGAATTCCGCAATGAGCAATGGAACGACTTTCTGGCGGCGATGCTTGACTGAAGTACTCCTCTCTGGAAAGTGGCGAAGTCGCTCAGAAACGGACAGCGAGAACAACTCCCGCACATCCACGGTCCTGGGGGCACAGTCTGCAGGACAGATGACGAGGTATTCGCTGATGCCATGGAACGACAGTTCTCTCCTAACTATGATCTTGATAATGATCTCATCGAGGAGCAGGATCCGTCAGGAGATATTTTAGGGCCAACGGCGTCAGTGATCCCGGCGCCGCCATTAGTGATTCTCCCTCAGAAGATTCTTTCTCGGAAGATTCTTCAGCTGAAGAGTTGCACAGCACATCAGCGGCATTGCACACCAGCAGAGCTTCAAGGTGATATTAAAGACCACGGAAGTTCTTGACTTATCTCGTCGCTATTATTAATGCCATGCTAAGGATCCAGTACTTTCCATCGGCATGAAAGGCTGCAGAAGTTACAATGATTCCAAAGAAGGTGGGTTCGATATTTCTCCGGGACTATCGTCCCATCAGCCTACTGACTGCTCCGTCTAAGCTCGCTGAAAAGGTGATTCTAAGTCACCTTGCGAATTTCTCGTCAGATCGCCACGTGATTCGTGACGTGCAATTTGGATTTCGGTCTGAGCGTAGTACGGAGTTACAGGCGGTTAGGCTTGTGGAGCGAGTAACCAGGGGCTTCACCCTGAACGAAAGTACTGGCATCTTGCTTCTGGATATTTCGAAGGCATTTGATAAGGTGTGGACCTTCTCTATAAACTAATTGAAAAGGGCTTTCCATTTCGGCTCCTAAAACTTTTGAAATCCTTCCTTGAAGGTAGGAAATTAATAATTTCTTGTCGACAGTACGGCCCATCAGAGCCGACGTCCCCAAGGGTTCGGTTCTAGGAGCAATCCTTTACTCACTTTCCACCCGTGATGTCGCTTGCCCTAGCGACTGTGAGGTCTATCTATATGCTGATGACACTGCACTGGTGGCCCAGACGCGTACCGGGCATCTGGTTCACGACAGGTTACAAAGTGCGGTGGGTGAGGTATTGGAATGGGCAGATCGGTGACTAATCAAAATTAAAGCGCCCCGCCTCAGCGAATGGAGCTCGCAAAGCATGGGGAAATTCTGCTGAGTATCTCGGTGTCACTCTTGACAGGGGAATGACCTGGCAGACTCACACTGAAGCGTTAAAAACTAAATTCCAAATTACGTTTACCCTTTACTATAAAATTAAGTTTGGTTTACAAAGTTCGGCTATACAAGATCGTGATCAGACGAGCAATCGCTTACGCATGTGCAGCATGGTGTTTTCTTTCCGAAACGCATATGCGTAATCTGCAGGTTTTGCGGAACAGAACCTTGCGAACCATCACTAACGCACCATGGTATGTCTCCAAAGAGACCCTTCACGGAGACCTCGACATCCCTCACCTAAGGGACTACATCAAACATCAGGCGCAGTTACGTTATAGTCAAGCGGAATCGCACAGCAACCCTCTGTTGCAGTAGACTACACAGTCGAGCAAGTTCGCGGCTCGCACTGTGATCAAAATCAATTTTTGGATCAATATGAAATAACCGAATACCAGTTAACAACAGCAAGGCATCCCTTTAACCGGCGCATTTCACCCTCTTTGCTATACCCTCTTCCTTCCTTTCTGTCTTTTTCGTTTCTTTCTCCCTGACTTCGTCTGGTATCTGGCCAACCAGACCTAACAGACCTACTGATCTACGATACTTTAAAAAACAGCGATGGAATAGAATCACCTAAACAAACGAAAATTTGACGAGCATCTAAAGATGCCTCGAAACCAAGCGAACTTGATAGCTGGCTGACAACATACACATATGCATATACATACAGGGTTTGTCTGGAAAGTAATAGGACTAAGTCTTCTTTAAAGACTTTCAAAATAGGCTCCTTCTGCGTCGATGCAGCGCTGCCAGCGCGATTTCCAAACATTGAAGGCGTCGCGGAAGGCATTCCCCGGAATAGCCTTGAGAGCCTCGGTGCATGCTGCTTGGATCCCCTCTGTTGTCTCAAAATGCTAGCCGTTTATCGGCTTTTACAGGCGAGGAAACAAAAAAAAGTCCGGGGGAGGCGCATCTGGGCTGTAGGGCGGCTGCGGAAGCGTTGGGATGCCGGCCTTGGTCAGGTAGCTGTTCACAAGAAAGGCGGTGTGAGCCGGGGCGTTGTCTTGTCGGACCCGACTGACCCTTCGTTTGAGTCTCCTGAGCACTTCCACGTAAAACTTGGCGTTGACAAATTCGCGATGGACGATGCCTTTGATGTCAAAACAGACAATGAGCATCGTTTTCACTTTGGATTTGCTCATTCTTCCCTTTTTTGGGCGAGGAGACGCCGTCGTGTGCCACTCGGAAGATTGCCTCTTTGTCTCGGGATCATACTCAAAGATCCACGACTCGTCACCTGTGATTACGTTATTCAAAAATTGGGGGTCACTTTCACACATGTTCAAATTTTCTTGGCACACTTCCACTCGCCGCAATTTCTGGTCGTCAGTGAGAACTTTTGGACCATCTTCGCGCATACCTTGCGCATGTTCAAATGCTGTGTCACAATGTCATGAACCACAGATTCTGGTAAATTTAATATAAAATATAACATATGATGGTAATTGAAAACTAACTTTTCCACAATTACTACAAATGGAACATACCTATAGATGGTCTCAATATAACTGCATTGATTCTGTCCTTACAAATATCTACCACAGCCTGCTCCGCCAGTCTTTTCGTATATGTATACGTATTTTTTAATGGATGGATCATTTTCATAGTTAAAGTCTCTATAACGTCTTTGTCTCCGTTGTCTACCATTTCTAATGCATCTCTCCAATCCAAAGAAGGTCGATACACCTGATAAACAAAATGTTATAGGAAAAGTACTCGCAAAGCAAAGATGCCGTTTCACATCGAAACCAAGGAACCCAAGACTGCAAGTTGGTCAACTTACTAAGCTACAAAACGTAATCGGATTACTTAAAAAGAATGTTTGAATACTAGCTCATAAATGTACTAAGTGACATATAAATCCGAACACCCAGATTAAATGGTTTTATTTTAATAAAATTTTGTATAAGTACTTAATGAAGCATAATAAGTAATTGATAAAAATTTCAAAATGATTGCACTGCTTTAAAGCCCTTTGACCTTTAATAATGTGTGGATGCACCCTGATGTGGCATGCTTCTGATCAGGTGGTCAATGTCCTCCTGTGGTATCTCATTCCAGGCAACCACCTACTCCTCTCGAAGTGCTTCTAGAGTCTGAGGAGGACGTTGCAAATTGAGCAATCTCCTACCCATCATATCCCACACGTGCTCAATTGGGGATATGTCGGGAGATCTTGGTGGCCATGGTAACAATGTGACATGATTATGTTGAAAGAAGTCTATTGTGACTCTTGCAACATGTGGTCGGGCATTATCTTGTTGGAAAGTTGGATCTGCCAGGGTGTCAAGATAGGGTAAAAGATGGGGTTCTAGAACTTCGTGGATATAACGCTGCGCGTTCATGTTACCTCTGATGAAGATTAAAGGTGACCTGGAACCATAAGCTATAGCACCCCAAACCATAACTCCAACAGTGTGATGAACATGTCTTTCAACAAAAAACTGTGGATTCCTCCTTTCACCACGTCGCCTTCTAACCCTGGCACGACCATCGTGCATGCCTAAACAAAATCGAGACTCGTCACTAAAGACAATACTGTTCCATTCCTGATCCCCGAGTGACCATTGTCTGCACCCTCAAGGCGATTACGTCGGTGTTCTCGAGTTAAAGGGAGGACCCAGTGTGGCCGGTATGAAAACAAGCCAAAACTTCTCATTCGTCGGTAAACACTTCGCATGCCAATAGGTCTTCCGTGTTCTGCAAACCATTCATTTGCAATGGACCTGGTAGTGGAGAAACGGTCCCCTAAGGCCAATAATCTTAGGCGGCGATCTTCACGGTCTGTTGTTCTACGGCGGCGTCCAGTGCCTCTTGCTCTTTGCGTACGGCCTTCTCGAAGCCATGCCTGACAACACCTAACCACAGTGTCTACACTTTTTTGCACTCTAACTGCAATTGCCCGAAAAGAAAGTCCAGCTTCCCGAAGTCCCACTATACGGCCCCTATCAAACTCACTAAGTTGACGAAATCGTACAGGTCTCCGTACTCTAGGCATCGTAACCGATCGTAAAGGATGTCAAGAACCAAACTTTTATTAAAATAAAACCATTTAAACTGGGTGTTCGGATTTATATGTCACTTAGTATATACAGAGTAAGATATAAAGACATAACCGGTATCCTAAGTTTATTCATTAGGGTAATGTTTTGTCTCGTCCGAGTTCCTTACGTATGCTCCGCGAGTACAAATCGAGAACATTCTAATTGACTCACCTTTTCCTCTATTCTGCCATCGACGTCCGAATTACAATAGGCGGTGGAGGTGTGCACGTAAACCTCCAAGTTTTCGCATTTCAACGCCAAATTCAACACCTCTACAGTACTGCGCAAGTTCATTTTAACGGCGTCTTGAAAGTGGTCATTGAAACGCACCGACGCTGCTACATGGTAGATAATGTTTGTGTCACTGATCAATACGGTTTCGTCTTTTTCGCTTAAGCCTAGGAACAGGAAGAAAATCACGTCAAATAGGTTATCGACACTGTTGAGATTGTAGCAGAAGTTTTGCGTTATTTCGGAAACCGTGACGGTGTTTAACTTGAAAAAAATATTGACTAATTAATAATAAAACAACAATAACATCAGGGACATGCCGATGACAGAAAGATAACTTGGTCCAAACCATCTGGTATGTGCTTTCATCATCCGGGCTTATAAATGAAAAGAAAATTCAATTTATTGGATTATAAAAAACAATAATTAACCCCAATATCGCAAACAATAAACCAATCATACTATGATACAAAACACCTAACTGTTTTGACGGCATAAGATATTTTTATGACCCTAGTTCAATTGTTACCATGTACCGTATGACCCTTGTAAACATAATTGTGTTTATTGACATGAATAAACGAATTTGAATTTATTTTAGGAAAGATATCAAATTATTTGAATACACTTTATCTTAGTAGGAACGCACCGTCGCGTCGCTTGGACTGGCAGGACGAAACAGTAGACGAATTTCGCCCAAAATACGATTTGTAGAGGTTTGCGCGCTTCGAAATTGACGCTTTATTTTTTGATATTTTCGAATGAAATTTTCACAGTATGCTGAAAACGAAACCCCAGACGGTGCTATTGTGCCACTTTTTCATTTTTTTCACTAGATTCTTTTTAAAAAAATCGCGAAGTTGAACAGAAAAAGTGCGCACCTCAACCCATCATAAAACTTGTGCAAAAGCAAAATTTCAAAAAGTGCTCCTATAGCACCCTTCTGTATGAATTTCATTCAAAGATATTGAAAAGTCGAAGCAGCTGAACCTTGTAAATGGCTTGAAACTCGCTGCGTCGGAGCCGCCTTAAGAGGCTGTTGAAGAAAAATTTTAAATACTCTTGGGTATTTACAATTAAGATGAAAACTCGTTGATTGGATAAACGGGTACTCACCTAATCCAACTTCAGCAATGTCTCCAGAAACAGGCTTCAATTTGTTGAATACCTCAGGATTAATCTTTCGCACACTGTCGAACAACTAAAGCAAAAGCACGGACTCAAATTCTCTTCATGTTTATTCTAATGAACATATTTTTGAATATACACGTCGATAGAGATGAAAGGGAGTACCCGTAATGATTTTTTTAATTATTCTAAGTAACTAGGTTATTCGTTAATTGAACTAAATAAGCTAGTTTGCTTGAAAATAGTAAACCATGTTCCTGTTTTATTAATGTGTTCAATCAGCTTAGGTAATTTAGTTTATGAAGAAAAGGTACGCATTAAACAATTGAACATTTTAATAAAAACAGTTTAAATGTTTATTTGAATATAACACAGCACAGCTATGTACCAAATATCAGCGAAATATTTGCAGCGGTTCTGAAAATATTAATTAATTTCCCTAAAACTTCAACACCCCGAGTTTTTGTAAGGAAACATTTTAGGACTATAGTTTATAAAGCAAACCAACATTAATTTTTCATGTAGATTTATACCCTTAAATATTCGCATATCATTAAGGAACCACCCTGTATAGAATAAAACTCAAAAATAGTCAAAGAACTAGGAAAACATGGATAACTAGCGCCTTGGTGAACTTTAATAAGAAAAACAAACTACAATCGTGGAATGATAAAAAAAACCAACGGAAGTTTAAGTATTACAGAAACTTATTAAATAACCTATTAAAAATAAGAAAAAAGGAATACTACGACAGCAAAACTAAGGAAACCGATTCCAATAGTGAGATGTGTGTGTAAAAGAGATTTCCGGTAAAAGGAATAAAAAAGCAGAATAAAAAGATATAAAAAACGAAAGTGCAAAAAAAACATCCCATAAAAATGATTGTTGGGACTTTTTGGATCGCTTCACAAGCATTGGTAAAAAACTGAAAGAGAAGATACCACACACTGCTATCAAACAAGTAAATAAGCTTGTCAACTCATTGTATTTAGACGATACGGATGAAGATGAAGCGATGGGCGCTACATTAAGCCTGAAAAACGGCAAGGCTTCTGGGAGCGATAATATAAAAGCTGAAACTGAAAAAAATACTGTATTGTATATGTAAGCCTTTAAAATACATAACAAATGAATGTTTCCGTACAGGAGTATACTTTATCTGAAGTTACTTGAAACACTGTGAAATACCGGGTGCGTTTTATATATCTATATTTAACACGCTCTGTTGCTGCAAAAATCGCCAAATTTCGGTATAAGATCAAAGGCAGTTTCACCGGTCCACGTGGAGTAAAGCACGCCTATGCGTGGACATAGCCAATCAGATTTCAGAGCTCCGAACAAGTGCAGGTGGCTACTGAAAATTGAAACAATTTAGCCAGTGCCGTGTAGCGGTGAATAAACGTGTTTTCTTTAGTCTGTCCGTGTTTTTTCATAGATTTTATTAGTTTGTGTGTTTTTGACTTTTGAATACTCAGTTTACTTGTTGATTTAATTGTTGTGTTGATTGTTCTTGTGTGTCCTAAATATGGCTCTTTGGAGACCTTAGGAAAATGCTCCAAGCCACGAGGAGATGGTTGATGAACCTGTGCAGGCAGAATTCTTTCATAAAGATTTAGAGGAACAGACCCAAAGAGTAATCCTAAATATGTATGATTGTCTGAAAAACGAAAATCCAGATTCCACGCAAAATCAAATTTTAAACAGAATTTGTATCCTGACAAAAATCAGTCGGTCTACCATTTATCGGGTTATAAAAAGGGGAGATGTAGTCAACCATTCCTTCCACAGAAAGCGCATAGGTCAAAAATTAAAAAGAATAGACGTGGGTTTTCAGGAAGATATTCGTCGTATAATATACGGATTTTATAAAGAAAATTTGGTGCCCACGTTGGAAATGATACGGGATAAATTAAAAGATTATCCTGAAGATTTTTATAATTACAAATGCTTAGACTCACTGCACTATATTGTAAAACTGTGCGGTTTTCAATACAAAAAATTAGATAAAAGAATGGTGATTATGGAGTCGTCTCGAATCGTTGAATTGCGCCAAGAATTTTTGCACAAAGTTAAAATCTATAGAGAGCAGAAAAGAAATCTGATTTACCTGGATGAAACGTGGTATGATGTTGTGCAGTACGGCTGGGTTGCGAACAGCAACAAGTGCATTTTAAATGCACCATGCAACCGTGGAAAACGAATCATTATTCTCCATGCTGGCAGTGAAAATGGATTTATACCTAATGCCTTGCTGTTATCTGCCAAAAATATCAAAGAATCATGTGCCGACTATCATGAGGACATGACCTCCGACTTATTTGAAAAGTGGATAGAGCAGCAGTTAATACCAAACATTTCCCCAAATTCAGTGATTATTATGGACAATGCGCCATACCATTCCCGACAGAAAAACAAAATTCCGAATACAGGCACAAAAAAACACAAGACATTATTGATTTTATGAAGGATAAGGGAATGGAAATACCACAAAAATCAACCAAAGCCATATTATTGGATCTTATTAAAAGACAAAAAGTTGAAAAAGAGTATGTTGTTGACAATCTGCTTCAGCAAAATGGCCATGAAGTACTACGTCTACCTCCCTATTACTGCATTTTTAACCCAATTGAGCTGGTCTGGGCTGCTTTAAAAAAAAAAGAAAGAAAACATAATCAGACCCCTCAATTAAGTGAATCGCTATTGGCCACAATAAGAGATGCAGTATCTCATATTGCTGCCACAGACCTATGGAAGCAGTGTTCTAGGCATATTATTGAAAAAGAAAAAGAATATTGTGTTTTGCCTCCTGTAAATCCCGTTGTAATTCCTCTACAAGATGACTCTAGCGACAGCTCCGAAGGCGAGGATGATATATAAATACCTATAATGTAAGTCTTTATATATCTTTTTATATACCTACCTGCTATGTAAATATTTGCCTATGTCAAACGTTGGAATTCTGTAATTTTTCCATTTCTTAACTTTCAGTCAACATAAATTAAACTCCCAATATAAGTATTTTTTATCCCAAATCAAAAAAATAAGAAGATAGTAAAATCCATTTATTGTGATATAAAAACATTATTATTATCGTTCTAAATAAATGACCGCACGCCTATGATACGTCATGAAATTACAAAGGACGCGTCGACCAAAGGTTTTTATGCTATTTCAAGTGACTTCAGATAAAGTATACTTCCCAATATTTTAAAGATAGCCGCAATAACACGTATCTACAAAACAAGGTAGCAATCTTTTACCATTGACGTACGTTTTTAACGTGTTAATGGTATGCGTATATATGTAAGTGTTTATTGCAGTATATTCAGTATTCATTTTTTATGTACATTTTGCATCAAAATACATATGTTTCGTTTTTAAATCGATGTTATTTATTATTGAATTTGGTTGAAGTGCCACAGTGTTAGTTCAAAGTTTTGTGGCAACGATCTTAGAAATTTGTATTTTTATAACTGTATTTGCCAAATAGATTATTATTACAAGTATCTAATTGCGATAATGCATTAAAACTAAGCAAATGTTTTTACCTAATCTTATCAAATTTAAAAAATATAATTAAATTGCCTCTCTTAGAGCAGATGAACTCGTGTTGATAGTTCATTAATTTTAAGTAATTACTATACACAATCCGAGTAACCGGTTTATTAAATTTAATTAAATCGGAGCTTAATTCAACCTCAATCGAAATTTTAATTGTGTAATTAATTTTTTTTCTCGGTTTAGAAATCCACTAACGTTGATTTTTGATATCTCGCATTCACGATTTTTTTTCTAAAGTACAATGTCCAAAAACCTACCTGTTGCTGAACGAGTTCTTTCAATCTATCCTCCGGAGACTTGTTCCTTCTGTGCCTCATTAACAAGTAGATATTTCTTATTTCTGGACAGGATCTGAGCAGCTTTTCTATCAGTACCAATCCTACGAACCCCGTACCGCCCGTGATAAGCACGTTCTTACCCTTAAAGTAACCGGGTATCGTCCTGGATTCGTCGTTTCCCGTCATAGTCACAACAACCGGCAGATAATCGCTCTACGCGAACGTCGATACTGATAAGTTGCGATAAGCTCGGCGAACTTAATCATGAATTTATGGTCGCGAATTATGTAGAATCATTAATTGTTCGCTACACGTGTTTCTATACACAGTGCACCACAACTTTGCATATATGTATCGGTAATGCACCATGGTAATTTTGATACCGACCAGTACTGGATGAACGACAGACTGGCAGAGCGCTGTGAGGAGCAAAGCCCGTCGACATAACGACAGAAGAGAGCAAGATTGACAAAAGATACATCTACTTTATCTTCGATCAATTTGGCGCATTTGTTTGACCTTGGTGTGAATTATTACGATCATTCACATAACTAAAAGTATCGCCGTTAAGCTGGTTTTAAAGAGCAGCTTCTTAACTATATACTTTCCACAGTACTGGCCACCAAGCTGATCCCTGTGGAATTCCCATATTAAATATTTAATATAAAATTTTTAAGTTTGAGTCAATCAAATTTAATACGCGTGAGTGATAAATATAAAAATGTCTTTAAATGTGAATTAATTAAATTTGGTACGTGTAGATACTATTTAATATAATAAATTTCGGTTAATTAAATTCAGTATGCGTAAATAATAAATATAAAAATGTCTTTAAATGTAAGATAATTAAATTTAGTACGTGTAAATAATATTTAATATAAAAACATCTTTAAATGTAAGTTGATTAAATTTAGTATGCGTAAATAATAGATACAAAAATGTCTTTAAATGTAAGTTGATTAAGTTTAATACTTGTAGATATTAATTTAAAAATGCTTTTAAGTTTGTGTTAATTAAATTTAGTATGCGTTAATAATAGATATAAAAATGTATTTAAATGTAAGATAATTAAATTTAGTACGTGTAAATAATATTTAATATAAAACTATCTTTAAATGTAAGTTAATTAAATTTAGTATGCGTAAATAATAAATACAAAAATGTCTTTAAATGTAAGTTGATTAAGTTTAATACGTGTGGATATTAATTTAAAAATGCTTTTAAGTTTGTGTTAATTAAATTTAGTATGCGTTAATAATAGATATAAAAATGTCTTTAAATGTAAGATAATTAAATTTAGTACGTGTAAATAATATTTAATATAAAAATATCTAAATGTAAGCTAATTAAATTTAGTATGCGTCAATAATAAATACAAAAATGTCTTTAAATGTAAGTTGATTAAGTGTAGTACGTGTAGATATTAATTTAAAAATGCTTTTAAGTTTGTGTTAATTAAATTTAGTATGCGTTAATAATAGATATAAAAATGTCTTTAAATGTAATAATTAAATTTAGTACGTGTAAATAATATTTAATATAAAAATATCTTTAAATGTAAGCTAATTAAATTTAGTATGCGTCAATAATAAATACAAAAATGTCTTTAAATGTAAGTTGATTAAGTTTAGTACGTGTAGATATTAATTTAAAAATGCTTTTAAGCTTGTGTTAATTAAATTTAGTATGCGTTAATAATAGATATAAAAATGTCTTTAAATGTAAGATAATTAAATTTAGTACGTGTAAATAATATTTAATATAAAAATATATTTAAATGTAAGCTAATTAAATTTAGTATGCGTCAATAATAAATACAAAAATGTCTTTAAATGTAAGTTTATTAAGTTTAGTACGTGTAGATATTAATTTAAAAATGCTTTTAAGTTTGTGTAATGTATTTAAATGTAAGATAATTAAATTTAGTACGTGTAAATAATATTTAATATAAAAATATCTTTAAACGTAAGTTAATTAAATTTAGTATGCGTAAATAATAAATACAAAAATGTCTTTAAATGTAAGTTGATTAAGTATAGTACGTGTAGATATTAATTTAAAAATGCTTTTAAATGTGTCTTAATTAAATTTAGTATGCGTGAATAATAAATATAAAAATGTCTTTAAATGTAAGTGAATTGAATTCAGTACGTGTAAATAATATTTAATATAAAAATTTAAATTTGAGTTAAATAAAATTAGTACGCGTAAATAGTAAATGTAAAAATGTCCTTAAATGTAAGTTAATTAAATTTAGTAATGTAAGTTGATAAATTTAGTACGTGTAGATATTAATTTAAAAATGTTTTTAAATTTGTTTTAATTAAATTTAGTATGCTTTAATAATAGATATAAAAATGTATTTTAATGTAAGATAATTACGTGTAAATGATATTTAATATAAAAATGTCTATAAATTTATGTTAATTAAATTTAGTATGCATGAATAATAAATATAAAAATGTCTTTAAATGTAAGTTAATTAAATTTAGTAAGCGTAAATAATATTTGATATGTGATATATGAGTATGTTTTTAAATATGAATTAACTAAATTTATTACGCGTAAATAATTATTATTAAATTTTCAAATTTAAGTTGATTAAATTTATTACGCGTAAATAATAACTATAAAATGTCTTTTAATTTTTTTTTTTAAAGTTAATAGAAAATTTTACTTCTTTTTCATACTTTCGAAGTTTCTGTAGTTTTCCAAAGCTGGTTGTAGACACGTGAATTGTTTTTATTACTGATTGCTCTGTAAATGATGATGATGTTATGTAATATAAGCAGTTTTATTATTATTTAAATTTATTTTGCGATGTCTAGTACAAAGTACAAATCAGCGCCTAGATGTGAGGCAGTGCGAAAACGTTTTGTATGTGATGCGTCATTCCCAATTTTTCTGTGATGTGGCTTAATTACACACAACGCGAGCGCGGTGGTACTTTCTCATAATGCTTCTCAAAATTTTTGAGGTTTCTCAGCCTATTATTCTATACTCAAAATTACATATTTCCCAATCGTTATAGAATATACTTGCTACGGCAATGGGTTCACTTATCAGTTCTAAAATATCTAAGACTCACAAAAGTTAAATGGAGTATACATAGTAACGCGATTTTAATAATCGTTGAATAATGAATGTCCAAGGAAATCGAGACCGAATTAATCAATGTCATTGAAAGTATGTTTTGTTCGGGAATATTTGAATTTTAATAGGCTCCAAAATAGCATGTGCTTCAAAAATTTCTTTCTTTTCCATTTTTCTAAAATCCGCGGACATGGATGATTCATATTCGCAAACGCTTTGGTTGTGTATAGGTGTTCGCGCTCAACTATTCTCCATATGTGCAGTGGAAACAGAAATATGATAGATTTGTTTGATACGAAGATTCATAAAACCTTAGGATTAGATTCCGTCTTTTGAAACGGGTCAATCTTCTTGACTCATTTTTCTAAATTCTGCAGCGCGAATATGTAGATTATTTTATAAGGTGTGACTAGTTTTTATCGTATCACATCAGTACGTAAAGAAAAGTAAAGCAATGTCTAGCAGCCCTAAAATCTTACTCTAAATCAGCACTTATTTGGCACCTTCTGCCACAACAAAAGTCACTTCCATATTTCTGAAAAGCTATGGTCGTCCTAAGTATAGAAACGAATGGTGTTTACTTGAGAGCTCTGAAAAAAATTAATAGTGCAATTGAAGAGTTTACGCTTCTCGTAAAGCTGCCAGGGTTTATTTGAACAGTTTTCCTTTAACACGCTAATGAGGTTCTCTTATAGGTAAATGGGACAGTGTTCTCGAACCTAGATAAATACTTCAGTTTTGGTGAACATAATGACGCCAAAATAATAATAATAATAATAAACCGTATTTTATTAGAAAAAAACAAATTACAGATAATGCATATATTATTATCTATAATTAGATTAGTAAGCAGCTTAATGGCGAAGTTTAGCTATGGCAGCTATTCTTACACTTAACCATTTACTGCATAAGAATAATGGTAAAAAACCTAAATAAACCACTAATTAAAAGAAAAAACGCCAAGACACGTCAAAAGATTTGTCAAGAGGACAACTCTTTAACCAAGAACTACTCCACCATCTTTCACCCTCTGCCCCACCCCCCCCCCCCCCCCAGGGACATCCCCTTGACAATTTTAAGTATCAAGGGGATCGAGTAATAATGTTCGAAAGGTCTTTTGAAGTGCTTTATTTTGACATTTGTTTTTTTTTTAAATCGGTTGATTCGTTTTCAAGAAAACTAGAAAACTCTTTATTTATCTTAATTTGTTCAAATAGAAAACAAAAACGCACGAAAATATCACTTTTTGTTTCAATAAGTGTTGCTCGTTAGGGTTTGCCGAATCCACAATTCGTTTATAATTCAAAACGGAAACTACCAACATAAAAACATCAATTCGGAGGATTAGACGCGGCAACAACCAAATCACAACCCGAATTTTTTTCCGCATTCTGTTCATCAACACCTGTTTAGTTATTTGTTTTGTTGCTGAAGGAAAGAAAGAATTTAATTTGTTGTGAGGGTAAATCGAGAACAGAACCGAACCCTGAGGGACACCAGGTCTGATGGGCGGTACTGTCGGCAGGACATGATTAATTTTGAATCGAAATTTCCTACGTTCTTTAGAAAATAATTACGACGGAGCTTTTTCGTTCAGAACCGAATAGCATGAAAGAACTCTGTCCGGTGGCGCAATATAATTTTGTACTCCTAAAATCGGAACCGGCAGCTGGAAAAGCATCCTCAACGTTCGAGACGGCATTCAAAGTTGGCGTTATTTGTCCTTAGATTATTTACACCGACGTCGGTTTACGTTTGGCCGTCTCAAAGGCTCCCAAACTTGAAAGTAACGATTTTCACTAATAGATTTATCTCCGTAAATTTTATTTGTTATGAAAATAAATCTAAATTTAGAGTAACTGTTTCCATGAATCGACAGAGAAGTGAGCTACCGATATCTTGACGGTGGATTTTGTTTGGAGTCAGAACGCTTCAGACTTCATTTATTTCCAAATTTCAACTTGCGAACCTCATTGTTGGGCTCTATTTTTATCGATATACGTAGTTTGCCTGGTGTAATAGTCCTTTAACGATAAATATAAGATGCAAATAAAGCAGCGTTTGACACCTCCAGCGAAGGCGTAGATAGTATAGAGTCTTTCTTCTTTTTTCGTGTGTTACTTGATATACAGGGTGTAATTGGCCCTTTCGAGTTACCCCCAAAGTTGTCAAGAGAAGGATACCATGTGTGGGAAGTGGAGGACGACATTTTGAACACCTTCTTTAAATACAAAAAAATTGCAGTGTGGGTTTTAAAAAGAAAAACAATGTATGTATCAAAATTGTGTTCCCTATCTACAGGGTGACTTTGAAGTTGAGTCATTAATTTTCAGATAATGATTGTAGAAGGAAGATAAACCAAAATATGTGTGTAAAAATAAAAAAAAAATAAAAAAAAAAATGTTACCTTGTTTTATAAAGTATCCTCCCGACAAGTATTTCAGTGCGGACCTGTATTTGATCGTGAGGTCTTGGAATGAAATAATTGTAAAAACATCGTTCCAAATTCTTTCGCTTTTTTGTTTCCGATGCGATGAACCGATAAGGCGAATTATATCCGTTGTCGCCAAACACGAGCACATAATATTATTATTGAGACAGGGCGGTACTCAAACTTCCAAATGGCTATAACTTTGTTACTTTAATTTTACCAGAAAAATGGTAAAGGAAAAAACATTTCTTTTGATCAGATCTACTCACTGTTAAAATAAATGACTCAACTTCGAAGTCACTCTGTATAAGTGGATTTTTTTAATACGTTAATTGTTTACTTTTTACGAGTACATTATCA
This sequence comes from Acanthoscelides obtectus, assembly GCA_963669975.1. Classification (NCBI taxonomy): domain Eukaryota; kingdom Metazoa; phylum Arthropoda; class Insecta; order Coleoptera; family Chrysomelidae; genus Acanthoscelides; species Acanthoscelides obtectus. The sequence goes on from CAVLJG010000009.1 coordinate 88,735,067, forward strand.
AATAATGAAGTAATACCGAAGAGCCAAAAATAACAAACTCCATCTTTATTTACACTGCGTTCTGTCGTGATTTGCGTCCGACATTGCGGCGTTGCCAGATTGTATTTTACTTTGAAGTTGCTTTTCTCTAAAAAATGCCGTTATGACCCCCATGTTATATGAAACTTTTTGCTTCTCCCAACCCCCTCTATCACCCATTTAAATAATGACTATCATAACGTTTACACCCTGTATAACTTTGGTGTTCGTCGTTAAGCAGCATTACTACTCTTGATTAGGTATATGTGGAAATAAAACAGATCCTTTTCAAATCCATATATCGTGTTTATTTTCAATTCATTGCCAAATAAATAATGTATTATTAACACTTACTGTACATATATATTTTACAAACAACTATTTACATCACACAGGTTGCATCATTATCGCTAAGTGAGAACAACTCTAAATGCATTCATCACGTTTTCTGTAGAAATGTGAAGCTGTAGGTTTCAAAAGGATATACTGAGATATGAAAAATGCTTTCCAGAATATTTTTCTTCGATTATACAGGGTGTCCGCAAAGTTGGGGTTTTCCTTTACACGACGTGTAGATCTTGAAAACGTAAGCGATTTTTCTTAGTACCATATACACCAATGTCTTAAGGGAACCGAGATAAAGGGCTCTGCAACATCAAAAATATCTGAATACCGTCCTGTAGCCGCGACCCGCCGCGATATCCCCGACTGGTACAAGGTCTCAACCCGACGGCAGAACTGGGTCGGGGTCAGTGTGTCAGGTCAGTATGCAACCTTCAACCGACGGTAACGGTCACGCGTGTAGAGGTAATCGCGTAGACGAGAATCCCTCAACGAGCACTAGAGACGTGGCTAGAGAAGTGCAAGTATCAAAAACTAAAGTGTGGCAAACGCTGCGTGAAGAGGGGCTGTATCCGTTTCACGTCCAACGTGTACAAGCCCTTCAACCTGACGATTTTCCAGCAAGAGTGCGGTTTTGTGAGTGGTTGGTGCATCAACATGACAATAATCCGGACTTTTTGAAGTGCATATTGGTGACAGACGAATCTACGTTCACGCGTAATGGGGTGAATAACTTTCGCAACACTCATGTTTGGTCAGTAGAAAATCCGCACGCTGTCCGTCGGGCACATTTTCAACAAACATTTTCGGTGAATGTTTGGGCTGGCATGGTGAACGGTATGCTCATTGGACCATTTATTCTCCCAAATCGATTGGACGGGATGCAATACCTAGACTTTTTACGCAACATTTTGCCTTCCTTGTTAGAAGATGTGCCATTAAGTGTAAGACAATCCATGTGGTTTCTGCGTCTGCGCGGTAGCGCATCAGCTGATTTCATTTTCTGTTGGAGCGGTATGATTTCGGGCAGGGACGTACTTAGCCCTTCTCGTCAACTGGAGAATGAGTACTTTTTCCTTTATTTTTTTTAGTTAGTTGTTTCTGAAAAGGAAAACCCCAACTTTGCGGACACCCTGTATATCGCGCTGCTCGCTGATTGGAGCTATGTACAAAATCAAATATTCAAACGCGTTGCCGTATTTTAACGTTTGAAAGATGTAATCATATCAATCTGTAAAAACATAATTTATCAATATTACATTTGAACCGCTTTATGAAAACATTTTTCCAGTGTGTAGCCAATCAGATATCTAAGAAGGTGTTTCACATAAGCATTATGGCAAATACAGGGTGTTCAATAAGGAAAAAATGACTGCATTTTTTTTATATAATATTTAAAAGTGCATCGCCAACGCCAACTCATGATTAATTTGCTGTCAAGTTTTGAAAAGTGCTATTTTTCTTTTGTTGTTTTTTCGACGTTGTTTTGGCAGCGAAATTCTTCTGTTTTAGCTTTGCAGACGCTGGAAAGGAAAGTCTCAACTTTCAGGTAACCCTGTATAATTTCATTTCTTATTGTTGTCTTGCCGCCTATATTTGCAAATGCATATAACACTTTTAAAATTTTATGCAAAATCAGATTCTCATTTGAGACACCCTGTATAATGTAAAGCTGGACATACGGAGCAGCTAGGAGCATATTCTGCCTATTTATACATCGAACTATATAATTATTATCACAAGAGAAATTAACCTTATCATCTACAATCCGAGTATTGACAAACATTTCTACCATTGCCTAAAAAGAAAGTCATTTTTTGTCTTCAAAATAGATACTATTTTTCACAACTATTGCTCTATTACGTATTATATCATCTATAATACATATAGACAATGTATACGTATGTACCAAAGGTATGAATTCTCTATTATTCCTGTTAAACATGAGAATTTTATGAAGAGTTTGAGTGTTGGAGTAGAGTATTTCGAAAAAATTAATTTGGTTCTAAAAAATCGAGGGACTTTCCCCTGGACTATTATTTCAAGAATGTTTTGCTTTTAAAAGAGTTTATTCGGAATATACTACTAGGATTTCTCTCAAAAACACACTCGTTCAAAGATACCAAAATTATTTAAGACTTTCAAATATAGAAGTATAAGACAATGTTGATCCACGAGTGACATACGGATGACGTTTCTTTGTTTACAATTTGTATGTTGTCACGTCATGGCCGATAGTGCTTTCACCGTTTTTTTCTAATGCAAATACTGTAAGAAATATTCAGTTATCCTAGAAATTAAATATGAGTCAAGTACCACTGGGAAATCGCCCCGCCCCTCTAAGTCCGCCCATGGGCAGGAGTGCGACTGATCAGAATATATTATCGAAAGTAACGTATTCTCAAAACAGCGAAATCAGTATACCGGAATCGGTATAACAATCGATAAACGTTGGTTTAAACGGTCTTGTTCAGAATCTATTAAAAAACCGTCGTCCAGTGGTGTTATTCAGTGGCCTATATTTCTGAAATATACCTTTGTCACAGCACAAAATAGTCTTGATAGTCCAAAGCTTGCTGCAAAGATTTCGAACGACATATTCACTATCAAGTACATCCTATCCTTAACCTAGTACTTACAATGGCTTGTTCTCCATACACTGACACTGTACACACACTCTTTGCACTAACTTTATCGCAATCCTGGTACTCGTAAACGATTTCGCTCAAAGACACTCCTTTAACCTCTTCTTTGCCAACCTTCGATGACGTAACCCTTCCACGCACTCAGTCCTCGCGCCGACATCATTCCCTCTCACCACTCAGTCTTGACGTTCACCCCGTCGCAGTAGGCGGCCCCGTATCAGTACTTCTGACAGTCGACAGCGGCTGCCGCAGCGGCAGCTTGGTGATGATAGTAGGCGTGGCGAAAGGGCGTCGCCAATTGGCAGGAAGGCGGAGCCGTGCCGTCGAACAGCAGATCGCGATAGGCGGAACTTCCGTCGGGCGAGGGCGTGTCCGCGCCGTACCAGGCGGCCGCCGCGTATCGCGGAGGGGCGGAGTCTTCGGGGAGAGGGGCGGTGGGCGTGGCCGGCGAAGCGGGATGGTGGTATTGCGGGTGGTGGGGGTGCGTCGAGGCGGTCGCGGCCGTCGGAGAGGGGTGGTGATGATGGTGCTGGGGGGCGGCGCTGACTGTGGACGGGCAGTACGAGTACATTCCTGGAACGAAAGGCAAGAGTTAAGGGGTGCGTTGAAGTTGATGAAGGTCTTAATAGAGAGGCGTGGATGATAAGTTCTATATGGTACACTAAAGCGGCAAATAGGAGTTGTTTGGCTAAGCGGGTGACAGAAAAGAAATTTCAAAGTTCGATGTACTGAACAGTAATAACACGTACATGCATCGTTTTCGACATACTATCAAGAATTCTATTAAAAAAACCCTGGCACACCTGCGTGCGCCTATGACCCTGTGCCCAGCATAATGCATCGTATTGCATTACCTGAAATCCGGCATTCCTAGACATTTCCTCAAAGACGTCTGTGTCGTCACTAATTGCAGACATCACGGCTGTCTCTCACACCGTTCTACCCTTTCGTCCATTAGGAAATGTCAAAAACATTTTTTAAGCGAACTGGAGGTATTTTTAGCATCTCGAAAAGATATACTCGCGACTAATAAGCGAGTTCAGGAAACCTGTTCGTATTCTTTCCTGAAAGCTATTATTATACTGTCGTATTTAAGATGGTTTCTTATTTGAATCTTAAATGTTTTGCCCACGCACATGAAAAAATTACGCTAGAGTTACAAGCTTTGAAATTGAATATACCTATGCTAAAAAAAACATATTTCCGAAAATCTTTGATGGTATCTGAAATGAAGATGGAGACTTGTTTCTTGGCTAATTCGGGAGCGTAGGTTACGAATCTGATATCAGATTTTCCCTTACTGTTGCATACCTCGAAAATCATCAGACATTTGGCTAAGCAAAATTTGATGATCCGACCTATTTCCAGTTTGCAGGACATCCTTCAATTTCCAGACGCCCTGTATATAATATAAGATGCTTGAAAGTTAGTGGAACTTACCTCCTGACGAATGCAACCTAGTCGTACCACCATATCCAATCTGCTGTTCCCTGCTAGCCGCGGCGGCGGCTGCAGTCATCAGGTTATCCACCGAAAAAGCAGCTGCAGCTGCCACAGAATCAACCGCTTGAAGCTGAGCTGCTACGTCGTTCATCAGGTGGTGATCTTGGTGTTGATGCACAATCACCGATTTCGTCTCTGAAAAAGGATGGAATAGCTTGTACGGTTGAAAGGACTGTTTATCAGTCAAGGGGCGTGTCTTCGGTTCCCTCTCTTCCGATTTCTTTAGTAATCAAAATAGGGGAAGTGTGAAGGTCCAATCATCGGAACTAGGCGAAATGGCGGCGATGTTGCCGATTCCTTTTTTAAAAATGACAAAGTTTTCAAGGAGAGATCATCCCTCAACCTTCTTCGTAATTATTCCTAAGATTTGGCATCGCAACTGAAAACGAAATCCCATTAGTTATGTTATGTCAGTGACGTGCTTTCTAGTTCACCTAGTTCAATAGGTTCACAAAACGAACATTTGGACTTTTCTTAATCGAACATTCTAAAGTAGTGAGTTTGTCTACTATTAAACATGAGCCGCGTTGAAACCGGAGTTCCTCAAGGCTCAGTTTCGGGGCCAGTGTTCTTTATACCTTTCATAAACGATTAAAGTGTCACCTGCCACAGGAAGCTGTATTTTATGAATTCAAATTAGGTACGGCTAGGAATTAAGGTGTCGAACACAGTGTTCAAAGTCTTCCTCTAGGGAAAACGTAACCTCATTTTATGAGTCTTATAGCGACATATGTGCCAAGTCTTATACTAAAAGCCGAAAAAGTTCTTAAGATAATCTTTATTCGATATCTTTTTTAATAACTTGATGTGGTCCGGTTCGATAACCTTGAACTAAACCACTATCGTATCCAGGCAACCAGTTATACAACCTTCTACTTACTTGGTTGCCTATATCCCGTCTCCTATCTCGTTTTCTTTCGTTCTAGTTCAGACATAACAATCGTTCATTTGAAATACAGCAGAAGAAACAAAGGGAATCGGGCTCATTTACAAGATCAACCGTTAATGTATCAAATATCTTGACATCGGGGCATGTGTTGCTTGAAAATCGTTCGCTTTACTTGGTCTGTCTTACCTGAGCCGGTGCCGCTGCCAGAATACTTCAGGTCGGGAGCACTCGCGGAGTACTTTAGGTCGGTGCTTCCGGAGTACTTCAGGTCGGTTCCTCCGGAGTACTTCATGCAATGCGACAGTTCTGACGTGGACAGTGGTTCTCGTTTCGGTTGTTTCGCCGGCGGCGGTTTCGTAGAATCGTCCAGGTGTTGCACATGTGTCTGTTGGGGCGGCTGTTGTTGGGGTTGTTTGTCGAGGACATCTCGCTTCGGGGAGTCGCCGGACTGGAAGAGAGAGGATAGTATCAGAATCGTAAGCATTAAATATGCGGTACCATGTATGCGATGTTATCATTGAAACGTTGATCTTAAAGCTATTTTTTAGACGTGGAATCCACTTTTTCACTCCCGCCCCAAGGAAATCGACCGCCAGCCCGCTTGGAAGCTTGGCAACTCCTCGTCCGTCTCGAACCGTCGAACGCGGAAGGGGTTAAGATCCCTTAGAAAATGGACGGGGTAGCACCCAAACCGAAACAACTAAAGGTAAGGTAGGTACAAGAAAGGGTGCTAATCCGTAAACTGGTTATTGGAGCGAAATATCAAGAAATCTGGTAATCAATCGAACGACCGATACGAGTAGTTATACAGGGTGCGGCAGAGAGGATGGACGGTTTTAAAAAAATCATAAAATATTTAATTTTTACTCGAAAGCAAATTTATTGATGGACTCAGGTTCACAAGGAAATAGCATTTGAGACAGTCAAGTATGGAAATATAAAGTGAAAGGTTTGAAAAATCCGTTTCCGAAGTTTTTCACGATTCACCACGGATGGTGCTGATATCTAGTCATGATTCTAACCTGCAACTGTTGCCGTTTCAAAGCCTCCTCTTTTTCCCGTAACGCGTCTTTTTTCTTGAATCTCCTCCTACGCCTCAAGTAGGAACCGTTGTCGAACATGTTGTAAGAGTCAGGATCTAGCGTCCAGTAACTTCCTTTGCCGGGCTTCTTGTCGTCTCGCGGCACCTTAACAAAGCACTCGTTGAGGCTCAAGTTGTGCCTTATCGAATTTTGCCAGCCCTGGAACAAAAAAGTGGCGCCCGTAAGGAAAAAGTTAACGACGATCAGTGACTTACACTACTTTTGATTTTTTGTAAAATGAAAGTCGATTAGTTTGCATACTGGTTGTTATGTGACCCTGTACGTATTTTGCGCTCTTTATTGTAAATGTTGACACACATCTTGCAACTTTGTTTGCAACATTTGATCCAGCTTCTCTTACTACTCGTCGTTGCTTCTCAAGTCACTGTAATGTCAGTATCTGTCAGGTCTGGTGGCCAAGTTGTAGGCGAAACTGACGTTCGCAGCTTCGACGTATTCTGTGTCATCAACGATGATCCCTGAATAAAGATTATTGTTATAGGTTATGGGTCCAGAGTCGTCTTTGGTGACGGTGGTCACTTGCCGCAGTAACGTACCTGCTTGTTTTCCCGATAGTAAGGAAACCTCTCCATGATGAACTGGTAGATGCCGTTGAGCGTAATCTTTTTATCCTGCGCGTTTTGGATGGCCATGGCGATAAGAGCGATGTAGGAGTATGGCGGTTTCACCATATCCTTGGCGGTGCTCAATGGATGCTGTTGAGGCCATGTCGCGTAACCGTACCTGAAACAGTGAGACATTAGTCGACTATATTAAGCGGTGATCGATTGTTCGAATTGGTATAATTGGTAGGCGTTCAGAAATTTTCGTGACATCGACGCGGTTTTTCCGGTTTTTTTCCCGGTTCGTGAAACGTTCGGAAGGAAAGCGATACCGTTTCGGAAACTAGAAAGTCGGCGCTTTACGGGGGAGCGACAGTCGGAGCGGTGAGAGGGAGGAATCGGATCGAAAACGGCCGGTAAAGTCGAAAAATCGACCGTTTTTCGGGCGGTACGCGGCGTGAGACATTAGTCGACTATATGAAGCGGTGATCGATTGTTTCGATTGGTAGTGATTGGTAGGGGTTCGGAAATTGTCGTATGACGTCGACGCGGTTTTTCTGTTTTTTTTTCCCGGTTCGCGAAACGTTCGGAAGGAAAGCGATACCGTTTCTGAAACTAGAAAGTCGGCGCTTTACGGGGGAGCGACAGCGGGAGCGTTGAGAGGGAGGAATCGGATCGAAAACGGCCGGTAAAGTCGAAAAATCGACCGTTTTTCGGGCGGTACGCGGCGTGAGACATTAGTCGACTATATTAAGCGGTGATCGATTGTTTCGATTGGTAGTGATTGGTAGGGGTTCGGAAATTGTCGTATGACGTCGACGCGGTTTTTCTGGTTTTTTTCCCGGTTCGCGAAACGTTCGGAAGGAAAGCGATACCGTTTCTGAAACTAGAAAGTCGGCGCTTTACGGGGGAGCGACAGCCGGAGCGGTGAGAGGGAGGAATCGGATCGAAAACGGCCGGTAAAGTCGAAAAATCGACCGTTTTTCGGGCGGTACGCGGCGTGAGACATTAGTCGACTATATTAAGCGGTGATCGATTGTTTTTTGGTAGAGGCCATGTGACGTTAGAGATTCAGCCCGTGTGACGTCGACGCGGTTTTTCCGGTTTTTTAGGAGGTTCGCGAAACGTCCGGAAGGAAAGAGGTACCGTTTCGGAAAGTAGAAACTCGGCGCTTTATCGGGGAGCGAGAGCCGTCGCGGCGAGAGGAACGGATCGGATCGAAAACGGCCGGTAAAGTCGAAAAATCGACCGTTTTTCGGGCGGTACGCGGCGTGAGACATTAGTTTGAGATTATAAATTGCCCAGTTTCAATAAGTATTGCGCATTTTACATTATATTTTTGTGAATTATTGGATAAGAAGAAATTGGCTTCATCCAAAACCCGATTTCTCAGCAAGACAATGCCAGACCGCACGTTGCCAGAACATCGTTAGCCTTCATGGTTCAACATCGCATCAACCGTTTATCTTGGCCTCCACGATCGCCGGACCTATCTCCAATTGAACATGTCTAGGACATGATAGGTCGCAGGCTCTTGCATTTGCAACACCCCCACGGACTTTAGCAGCTCTTACTCAAGTGGCTGTAGCCTGAAATGAGATACCCCAACAGGATATCCACGACCACGACCTATAATGAGTGAAGAAATCGTGGAACCTCAACACAGCTTCTGAAGCTGAAAATTTAATCATTTTACTAGTGAGGGACGCTGAATATATACGTCTAGAATTATTAAAATCTATTTTGTTGTTGTTAAATTACGTGGAATGATGTTTCGGTTCAATTATTGTCAGTTTCAAACTTAGACACGGTACCTTCCGCTTGGAATTTTTTCTATCCATAAGCGACGATAGTATTCCCATTTAATAATTTAAGACCAGTCGGAAACTATATTCCAGATTCCAAAAGTTGCAGTGAATACCTGATTATGTTCCTTGTTGCAGGCTCGATCTTCTCTGGCCAAGTGTATACGACATGTTCGATCTTGCTCCGAGATTTCCCGCATACGGTTTTATAGGTGAAAGATACAAAAACGCCCAAAATAAAACCATAGATGAAATAAAGAACGGAAACGTCGAAAATGGACATAGTGTTCTGGGTTTCTTCGGTAGCGCTTTCGCCGGTTTTTATTCCAGTTTCCAAGAAGTAGTTGTGCTTCAAATTTTGTATTAAAAAATAGACCATTATTATGACGTGCAACGCTAGCTTGTAGTCCAGATGGTAAACATCTATACCCGTTAAATGTAGAATTCAAGAACATAAGGATTAAACAGTGTGTTAAAAAAGTATGTAAACAAACATTAACCAACGAATCCTTGGTCCCATGTACATTTAGTCTTCAAATTGACCAAGGATTCGATGGTCAAAGTTTGTCTACGTACTTTATTAACACCCTGTATAACAAAGAAGAAAGCATGTATGGGAAACAGGATATAAGGTTAAATGAGAGGAAGCCTCAATAGAGGATAATAATTACAGAAGAAATGTATAAGGAATCAGTGTATACAGGGTGGCGCATCGAAAACGAAACAGGCAGCTCAGTTTTTTTTTGTAAAAACGCTCAGACCCGTCGATTTTGTTTTCGAGGGGGACACAAGTTTGGCAAAAAATCACGTTAGCACGTGCAACCCCCTGAGCGGGGGTGACACCAACCCTAAAATCTTAAACGGAAAGGGGGGTCGTGTGATACCTTATTTTAAAGGTCTTTCAATTCCCTTTATAATGATGTAAAATACATGAGCTTCAGTTCGGTTCGGTGGTTTTGAAGATTTATTGATTTAAAGCTTAAAACAAAATCAACGGGTCTGGGCGTTTTTCCAAAAAAAAAACTGAAATGCCAGTAAATGCGTCTGTTTCGTTTACGATGCGCCACCCTGTATAGAATTAAGCGACAATTGAGTTTCTAGTTGATCTGTGGACTGTTGCCCAATTTGGTTTTCCTTGAAGGAAAGATCCAGTGGCGTATATAAGTATTAGTGCGGGGGGAATACGTTGGACACCCTTTAGTGCAAAAATACATTGAACAAAGCGACGTTCATATAACTTGTATTAAGACAGAAGAACTATGTTGAGACTCTGTTTGGCAAAACATCAAGTTTTCAGATTTGGAACCTCTGGTAAGGTGCGTGTTCGGAAATACTATAGCACTTCGCCCTCAATTTTGATATCGAGAAAAGAGGTCATACCATATTTTCTATTTGGTTAAAAATCAATCTAGATTCCGGAGTCCGCTGTTGGTCGCAATTTCGGAAATCAAAAACCCCCCGACTCCACGTTCGTCGCCATTTTGGAAAACACTCCACACATGCTATTGCAACATTCACAAAACTGGTCATATTCTATTTTCTATTGTAATGATTTTTGGTAAGGTAAAAATTAGAGCTTTTTGATACCGGATGCCACTGTTAGACGCAATTTCTAAAATCGTGGACCCCTGACCACACGTTAAGCGCCATTTCGAAAAACCCCGACACGTGCTATTTCAAGATTGAAGATGCTGGTCCTATTTTTGATTAATTTCGTCAAAAATTAAAGTTTCTAGATCCAGGATGCCACTGTTATGGGCAATTTCGGAAATCAGAGGTTCTAGACCGCACGTTTGTCGCCATTTCGGAAAACTCCTCACACATGCTATGACAATATCGAGGAAACTGGTCGAATTCTGTTTTCTACTCAAGTAAATTATAGTTTGTTCAAGAGTTAAGGTTTATAGATTCGGGATTCCACTGTTGGGCGTAATTTTTGAAATCAGAGACTCTGAACCACTCTTTGGACGCCATTTCGGAAAACGCTTCACGCATGCTATTGCAAGATTGAGGAAACTGGTCGTATCCTATTTTCTATCAGATTAAATTATAGTTTAGTCAGAAATTAAGGTTTCTGCTGGTAGCAAGTTCGGAAATCGGAGACTCTGGACCCGACGGTCGCCATTTCGGAAAACACTTCACACATGCTATTGCAAGATTGAGGAAACTAGTCGTCTCCTGTTTTCAATCAGAATGATTTTTAGTTTCGTCAAAAATTGAAATTTCTACATTCTGTATTTGTCTGTTAAGCGCCATTTTGGAAATCAGACATTCTGAACCTTGTGTTGGCCGCCATTTCGGAAAACACTTCACACACGCCATTGTAAGTGCAATAAACTATAGTTTGGTTAAAAATTAAGATTTCTAGATTCCGGATAACACTGCTGGTAGCAAGTTCGGAAATCGTAGACTCTGGACCCGACGGTCGCCATTTCGGAAAGCACTTCACACATGCCATTGCAAGATTGAGGAAACTAGTCGTCTCCTGTTTTCAATCAGAATGATTTTTTAATTTCGTCAAAAATTGAAGTTTATTTCACCGTTAAAAGCAATTTTGGAAATCGGAAACTCTGAACCTCGCGTTGGTCGCCATTTCGGAAAGCACTTCACACACGCCATTGTAAGTGCAATAAACTATAGTTTGGTTAAAAATTAAGATTTCTAGATTCCGGATAACACTGCTGGTAGCAAGTTCGGAAATCGTAGACTCTGGACCTGACGGTCGCCATTTCGGAAAACACTTCACACATGCTTTCGCAAGATTGAGGAAACTAGTCGTCTCCCGTTTTCAATCAGAATGATTTTTTAATTTCGTTAAAAATTGAAGTTTATTTCCCCGTCAAAAGCAATTTTGGAAATCGGAAACTCTGAACCTCGCGTTGGGCGCCAGTTCGGAAAACACTTCACACACGCCATTGTAAGTGCAATAAACTATAGTTTGGTTAAAAATTAAGATTTCTAGATTCCGGATAACACTGCTGGTAGCAAGTTCGGAAATCGTAGACTCTGGACCCGACGGTCGCCATTTCGGAAAGCACTTCACACATGCCATTGCAAGATTGAGGAAACTAGTAGTCTCCTGTTTTCAATCAGAATGATTTTTTAATTTCGTCAAAAATTGAAGTTTATTTCACCGTTAAAAGCAATTTTGGAAATCGGAAACTCTGAACCTCGCGTTGGTCGCCATTTCGGAAAACACTTCACACACGCCATTGTAAGTGCAATGAACTATAGTTTGGTTAAAAATTAAGATTTCTAGATTCCGGATAACACTGCTGGTAGCAAGTTCGGAAATCGTAGACTCTGGACCCGACGGTCGCCATTTCGGAAAACACTTCACACATGCTATCGCAAGACTGAGGAAACTAGTCGTCTCCCGTTTTCAATCAGAATGATTTTTTTAATTTCGTCAAAAATTGAAGTTTATTTCACCGTTAAAAGCAATTTTTGAAATCGGAAACTCCGAACCTCGCGTTAGTCGCCATTTCGGAAAACACTTCACACACGCCATTGTAAGTGCAATAAACTATAGTTTGGTTAAAAATTAAGATTTCTAGATTCCGGATAACACTGCTGGTAGCAAGTTCGGAAATCGTAGACTCTGGACCCGACGGTCGCCATTTCGGAAAGCACTTCACACATGCCATTGCAAGATTGAGGAAACTAGTCGTCTCCTGTTTTCAATCAGAATGATTTTTTAATTTCGTCAAAAATTGAAGTTTATTTAACCGTTAAAAGCAATTTTGGAAATCGGAAACTCTGAACCTCGCGTTGGTCGCCATTTCGGAAAACACTTAACACACGCCATTGTAAGTGCAATAAACTATAGTTTGGTTAAAAATTAAGATTTCTAGATTCCGGATAACACTGCTGGTAGCAAGTTCGGAAATCGTAGACTCTGGACCCGACGGTCGCCATTTCGGAAAACACTTCACACATGCCATTGCAAGATTGAGGAAACTAGTCGTCTCCCGTTTTCAATCAGAATGATTTTTTAATTTCGTCAAAAATTGAAGTTTATTTCACGGTTAAAAGCAATTTTGGAAATCGGAAACTCTAAACCTCGCGTTGGTCGCCATTTCGGAAAACACTTCACACACGCCATTGTAAGTGCAATGAACTATAGTTTGGTTGAAAATTAAGATTTCTAGATTCCGGATAACACTGCTGGTAGCAAGTTCGGAAATCGTAGACTCTGGACCCGTCGGTCGCCATTTCGGAAAGCACTTCACACATGCCATTGCAAGATTGAGGAAACTAGTAGTCTCCTGTTTTCAATCAGAATGATTTTTTAATTTCGTCAAAAATTGAAGTTTATTTCACCGTTAAAAGCAATTTTGGAAATCGGAAACTCTGAACCTCGCGTTGGTCGCCATTTCGGAAAACACTTCACACACGCCATTGTAAGTGCAATGAACTATAGTTTGGTTGAAAATTAAGATTTCTAGATTCCGGATAACACTGCTGGTAGCAAGTTCGGAAATCGTAGACTCTGGACCCGACGGTCGCCATTTCGGAAAACACTTCACACATGCTATCGCAAGATTGAGGAAACTAGTCGTCTCCCGTTTTCAATCAGAATGATTTTTTAATTTCGTCAAAAATTGAAGTTTATTTCACGGTTAAAAGCAATTTTGGAAATCGGAAACTCTAAACCTCGCGTTGGTCGCCATTTCGGAAAACACTTCACACACGCCATTGTAAGTGCAATGAACTATAGTTTGGTTGAAAATTAAGATTTCTAGATTCCGGATAACACTGCTGGTAGCAAGTTCGGAAACGTAGACTCTAAACCCGACGGTCGCCATTTCGGAAAACACTTCACACATGCCATTGCAAGATTGAGGAAACTAGTCGTCTCCTGTTTTCAATCAGAATGAATTTTAGTTTCGTCAAAAATCGAAATTTCTACATTCTGTATTTGACTGTTAAGCGCCATTTTGGAAATCAGACGTTCTGAACCTCGTGTTGGCCGCCATTTCGGAAAACACTTCACAAACGCCAATAAATTATAGTTTGATCAAAAATTAAGGTTTATAGATGACGGATTCCAGTGTTAGATACAATTTCGGAAATCATGGACTTTGGACCGCACGTTGGGCGCCATTTCGGGAACCACTTAACACAACCCGACTTATAGTAGAAGAACTGTAGTAAGTACCTAGAGTACTGGTCGTAGTACGGACTGGCGGCGGCCGAGACTGCGCCGGGGTGGTATCCACCCCCGTAGCGGTTGTACGCGGACTGATGATGGTGCTCCGTGAAAATGGTGTGCATGGTAGACCTGCAGAATACACTCGCCGAACAACAAACAACACGGTGTACGCACCGCGGTGCCGCGCTCTTCCTAAAACGAAAACATCGCCGCTGTTATTTCAACACTTCGTGTTTTCATTCCAATCAATCTTCCGAAAACAAGTCCGCCTGGCCGATATTATGATACACAACACGGTCCCGTTTACACAGAGATTAAGTAAAAACAGCGAATGTTGCTTCTCGCGCCGGCACAATGTTACTAGTGAAAACAGAGGCAGCTGGGGAAAAGGGATGCTGCCATCTGTGCGCCTGTCATCCGTCAGCCGCGCCCCCCGCCCAATCAACGCCTCGCGTTTCCAGAGTCACGCCCCGATCGATCGTCGGCCACGCCTTTAGACGCCGCGATGTGGCCGCCGGAGATTTTTTAAGCAGGGGGCGATGCAAAAATGATTGTTTTGCTAAGGAGATGCCGAAAGTTGCGTATGACAGGAGATGATTGCGAAGAACATGGCAACGATCATATCTGGTGTGATAGTTGACGTGAAGTGATCATCATCGAAGCTTCCGGTGATGTCGTAATAGGTGATTGATTGCAGTGACTGGTGATAGTGGTCGACAATAGAGGATTTGGTTTCTGTTTGATTAGATTCAGGGGCGGATCCAAGGGGAAGTTTTTAGGGGGAACAAGGAAAATTGAATGCTTGGATTTGTGATTATGTGTCGGTGAGAACAAACTTTTAGACATCCAAATAAATTCGAATTCAGAAAATTTCCTCAACACTTCTTACGATGTAATTTTCATGTCATAATTTACACTAAGAAGTCGATATATACTAAGTGACATATAAATCCGAACACCCAGTTTAAATGGTTTTATTTTAATAAAAGTTGGTGAATGTATTTATCTTACTGTAAATAACAAGTGAAAAAATTTTCAGCCATATCAGTTGGACATTCCGGTTTTTGAACTGCTTTTTTTTAATTCATTAACGCTCTAAAGAATCAACGTTGGCGGATTTTGGTTCTTGACATCCTTTATGATCGGTTACGATGCCTAGAGTACGGAGACCTGTACGATTTCGTCAACTTAGTGAGTCTGATAGGGGCCGTATAGTGGGACTTCGGGAAGCTGGACTTTCTTTTCGGGCAATTGCAGTTGGAGTGCAAAGAAGTGTAGACACTGTGGTTAGGTGTTGTTAGGCATGGCTTCGAGAAGGCCGTACGCAAAGAGCACGGGGCACTGGACGCCGCCGTAGAACAGACCGTGGCGATCGCCGCCTAAGATTATTGGCCTTAAGGGACCGTTTCTCCACTACCAGGTCCATTGCAAATGAATGGTTTGCAGAACATGGAAGACCTATTGGCATGCGAAGTGTTTACCGACGAATGAGAAGTTTTGGCTTGTTTTCATACCGGCCACACTGGGTCCTCCCTTTAACTCGAGAACACCGACGTAATCGCCTTGAATGGTGCAGACAACGGTCACTCTGGGATCAGGAATGGAACAGAATTGTCTTTAGTGACGAGTCTCGATTTTGTTTAGGCATGCACGATGGTCGTGCCAGGGTTAGAAGGCGACGTGGTGAAAGGAGGAATCCACAGTTTTTTTGTTGAAAGACATGTTCATCACACTGTTGGAGTTACGGTTTGGGGTGCTATAGCTTATGGTTCCAGGTCACCTTTAATCTTCATCAGAGGTAACATGAACGCGCAGCGTTATATCCACGAAGTTCTAGAACCCCATCTTTTACCCTATCTTGACACCCTGGCAGATCCAACTTTCCAACAAGATAATGCCCGACCACATGTTGCAAGAGTCACAATAGACTTCTTTCAACATAATGATGTCACATTGTTACCATGGCCACCAAGATCTCCCGACTTATCCCCAATTGAGCACGTGTGGGATATGATGGGTAGGAGATTGCTCAATTTGCAACGTCCTCCTCAGACTCTAGAAGCACTTCGAGAGGAGTTGGTGGTTGCCTGGAATGAGATACCACAGGAGGACATTGACCACCTGATCAGAAGCATGCCTAGGCGCGTTGGAGAATGCGTAGCACATCAGGGTGCATCCACACATTATTAAAGGTCAAAGGGCTTTAAAGCAGTGCAATCATTTTGAAATTTTTATCATTTACTTTATCATTTACTTCATTAAGTACTTATACAAAATTTTATTAAAATAAAATCATTTAAACTGGGTGTTCGGATTTATATGTCACTTAGTATATTTGGTGTATCGCCACTCTTGCCTCGATCTTTCTCAATTTGTGATGAAGAAATTCCTTTTCTAAATTACTGCTAAATCGCTGGCACCCGTTTTCAGAAGAAGTCAGGCATCATAGAAAGGCTGGGTACTCATATTTTAGTCAGTTTAGATAAAAACGTCTATGGACCAATGATATGGGCCTATTTGGCTTACTTGATCCGCTTAATTTCGCTATCGTACATGTGAGTAACTGATTTTCTCAGAGCATTAAACTTGTGCTGAGATTAATTCTTCATGAACAGAAACATCTGTTTTTCGATCAGAAAAATGAAAATTTCAAAATATTTTATATCTCAACGAAAGTGCTAGGAATCCTAAAATATAGACAAATATCGTTATTTTTGCAATATCAGATTAGGATGTCTAGGAAACTATAGGCAATTGGATCACTTTTATCCGTCTGTGTAGATAATTTTATCTATAAAACCACAAATTCTCCTTGAAAGGAAGCTCATCATCATTATAATCGTCAGCAATAAGCAGGTAAAGCCGACCAACCGCCCACAATAAGTACCCAGGAACTTTCCTTAATCGCCACGTGTTTCCCAAAGCAGCTTACCTTCTTCTTCCTCGGTATCGCGGTAAGCCGTGACCGGGCACGTTCCCACGCACTTCATTTGTTTGTCGTTAAAAGACACCCCAGAGGCAGCCAAAAGGGGTACGCGCGTCTATCCTGCCTTTCGGGGATTTCTGCCATGCCCATAATAGTGTTGTAATCCTCGAATAAGTATTGACAAAGTCAAATGTGATTTGGGACCATTGTCAAACGGATCTTGACAAAATATTGCCAAGATTGACGGGTCGGGTTGTCGCCAGATGCGCCGTAAGTCGAGCCAGATGACTATTTCCGTTTAAAATGCCTTGTTCGTTAATTTTTCAATATCGTCATACACTAACTCATTTTTTCTTCTTATGCTTTATTGTCCTGGAATACAAAATCCGAAATGATGGACTGGCAAAACGTAGGGGGTGGGGGGGTTGTAGATGGGTGTTAGAAGGTATATCTCATTTTTTGATCATTAATCGAAATCAAGATACAAAGCTAACTGACGGCAAATTAAATTCTTTCTTTCCCTTAGCAACAAATAACTAAACAGGTATAACAATAAATACAGTTCGTTCAGGATGTCTGTGTTGATGAAAATAATGCGGAAAAAATTCGGGTTGTTATTTGGTTGTTGCCGCGTCTGATCCTCCGAATTGCTGTTTTTATGTTGGTATCTAGTTTCCGTTTTGAATTATAAACGAATTGTAGATTTGGCGATGGGAATGACCCGAGGGTGAAGTAGTTTTTGGTTGAAAAGTTGTCCTCCTTGACAAATCTTTCGACATGTCTCGGCGTTTTTTCTTTTCAGTGGTTTTCGATATATCCGTGGTTGGAAGTTTTCAAATGAATGTAATATACAGGGTGTCGCGAAAAAAGTGTGCAATATTCTATCAGCGGTTTCTAGAGCTTAAAATAGGGAGAAAAGTTTATATAAACATAGGTCGACAAACGTCCCCTAAGGGCGCTACGGTCTTTTAAAGGGACTTTTTCCTTAATATTTCCGAAGCGTATTGATATAAAGACATAAAATTTGGTATTCTAGTCTAGTTTTTTATGCCGGATTTAAAAATATTTACAATTTTAGACAGTTTTGTTTGGAAGCGTATGTAACAGAGACGGACTCAGGTTATTTTAGCCCCAAAATTTTTGTGTGACTCTATTTTTGAAATTCAATTTTAAAATTTGAAAATCTAGGGTTTTCTACATAAAAAAGGTACTCTTATTGAATATCGATAAATTGCGCCATTTTTGAATAAAATCAAACTAAAAAATTTGTCTCATGATAGGAAATGTACTTACTGCGAATTTAAATGAATTGTTGAATAATTCGCCATGGCAACGAAAAAACTAATTTAATAATTGGTAAATATTACATAAATACATATTTATATTGCAACATAGCTAACATTTAGGCAAAAGCAAAAGAAATAAATTTTACTATGCATGTCAGTCAGTTCTCTGTCTGTAAATCTTGGCATTTTAAATCGATTTAATAAAAATTTTGATTTTAATCTAGCAATTTTACACTGCTAACAATGTCAGCTTAACGTCAAAATAAGTCATAACAAAGCAAAACAACTTTTGTTTGCAGTCATGGCTAACTATGTATAATCAACAATTCATTTAAATTCGCAGTACATTTCCTAAAATGTGACAAATTTTTTAGTTTGATTTTATTCAAAAATGGCACAATTTATCGATATTTAATAAGAGTACCTTTTTTCTGTAGAAAACCCTAAATTTTCAAATTCTAAAATTGAATTTCAAAAATAGAATCGCACAAAAATTTTGGGGCGAAAATAACCCGAGTCCGTCCCTGTTACATACGCTTCCGAACAAAACTGACTCAAATTGTTAATATTTTTAAATCCAGCATAAAAAACTAGGCTAGAATACCAAATTTTATGTCTTTATCTCAACACGTTTCGGAAATATTAAGGAAAAACCATATTCAGGGGAGCCCCTTTAAAAGACCGTAGCGCCCTTAGGGGACGTTTGTCGACCTATGTTTATATAAACTTTTCTTCTTATTTTAAGCTCTAGAAACCGCTGGTAGAATATTGCATCCAAAAAACACAATAAATGATTTTCGGCAAATTTCGCGATAACAAAATACTGTCTCGCCAGTAACGTAGGAAGTAAATATCATTCACCTCAAATTACAATTGAAAACGAGCATCTACAGGTACTTATTTTCATAGGACATTGTCACTTACAAGCATATTTATTCAAGACACATTATAACATCTAATAATATTTACGTTCGGTATTCCGATGAAACAAATTGAACTCGAGTATCGAATGTCGGTGATAAAACAGAAATGAGGCCTGTGGCACACAGACGGACAGACAGACGGGACGACGGGAGGTCCGTCTCTGTGCTGACAGCACAGAGATGAGTCTAACCATCTGCTGGCACTCTTTGGTGATATTCGATATCGGCTGTGCCGTACTGTCTTTTGAGAAACACCACCAGGAAATAAAAACACGTGTTCATTTCAAACGGCGAAATCCGTGATTCACCTTTCACTGATAATGTGAAGCATCAGAGTCGTAAAATCGCAGGAAATAAAAAAGGCTTCGAGTAGATTGAATATACAGGGTGTTTCGGTTTATTGTTGCATAACTTTAAGATTCGATAGAACTTTTAATGCGTGGCTTCCGAAATACAGGGGTGTTTAAATTTACTTTTTAAAATAGTTTTTTTTTAATATTTCGAACAATATTTGATGTATAACAGTGAAAATTGGTATAAAAGGGTTTTTTGGTACGACAAAACGAACCATGGTCATAGTTCTACTATAGCCGCTAGAGGGCGCTCTCTACTGTACCTGTAGTGTATTAAAATGACCGAAAATTTTTTCTTAGTCCAATTTTTTGCTTTTTGAATAAAAAAACTGATTCTTCGCACTTTTCTGCATAAAAAAGGTCCCCTGTGAGTTTTCGTTATAGTTAGCCGTTTTAGAGATATTTCGATTTTTAAGGTTCGATGCATTTTTAATTATTTATTGGAAAATAATATTTTTTTTTAGATTTTCGATTTGGGCATTACACGTAATTAAGATGATCGTTTAAATTGTGTTTTTAAACACAGCAATAATTCCTAACTCCAAATAAACACAAAAAACAGAATATTAATTTGTTTAATTTTCCAATATTGTTTTTAACAAATTAAATTAATTATTTACAACTGGAGAGTTAGGACAAACATACAAAATCTAAAGTAGTTGCTCGAAATGTAAACCCAATTGTTCAATACACAATTCACATCTACGAATGATCGAACGTGGTATAGCATTATTCAAATAAGG
This sequence comes from Acanthoscelides obtectus, assembly GCA_963669975.1. Classification (NCBI taxonomy): domain Eukaryota; kingdom Metazoa; phylum Arthropoda; class Insecta; order Coleoptera; family Chrysomelidae; genus Acanthoscelides; species Acanthoscelides obtectus. The sequence goes on from CAVLJG010000009.1 coordinate 88,755,300, forward strand.
CCTTCTTTCATCACATGCATTCCTGATTCTGTCTATTAGCATATCTCTTGTGGTTACGGGAGTCTGGTACACTTTTTCTTTTAGAAATCCCCACACAAATGTAATGGATTCAGGTCAGGGGATCGTGGAGGCCAGGCGACTGGTCCTCCACGGCCGATCCATCTTTCTGGATAATTTTCGTCCAGCCAGTTTCTAACTATTCTCGAATAATGAGCTGGACAACCATCAAGCTGGAACCAGACCAATCTTTTTAAATCTAACATAACATATCCCAGATATTTGCATGTTCAGCCTTTAAGAATTCCAAGAAGGTAGCAGCATTTAACCTTGCAGGCAAAAGGTAGGGTCCAAATAGTCGATTAAGGTAGATACCAATCCACACGTTCACACTAAATTCATGCTGAAAATTTCTTTCCCGAACTGCATGCGGATTTTCATGCGACCAAATATGTTGATTCTGAAAATTTACCACTCCACGTCTAGTGAAGCATGACTCATCGGTCCATACAACGTTACTTAAAAACTCCCTATTATTATCAGTTCTATCAAGAATCCACTGACAAAATGTGATTCTTCGTTCTCCGTCCCCTGGCTGTAGTCCTTGCACAGGTTGCAAATGGTAAGGACGTCTATGGTCATTTCTAAGAACATGGTGAACATGGCTTGCTGAAATTCCCAAGGCACCAGAAACTCTCCAAACACTTGTGGTCGGATCTCTATCAAACTCACGCAGAATCATACGGGTAAATCTGCGCTGACGAACATTTATGTTTTGATCCCTTTGGAGATTTCCAAAACCATTTTCAATTATTTGGCGATGCACTCTTACAAATACTGAGCGAGTTGGATGTCGTCTGTTTGGAAATCTTCGTGCGTATTCTCTGGCTGCTTCTGCTGCGTTTCCATTTACAAAGCCATACACAAAATGAATATCCGCTAACTCTTGATTGGAGAATAAAAATGGCATTTTTACTTACAAAAAAAAGCAGGTAAAAGAAACTAAATTTCGTGCATTCACAAGTGCAAAAGAACGTTTCAGGTTTCAACAGACAACAAAACTAACTGTCAACTAATTGACGTTTAACCTTATTCTCGTTTCAATTTTATTTCCGCTGCCTCTGAATCAATTTTCAAAATCTACTACTACCTAAACGTTGGAAGTATTGAACGCGCTATAATATTCGGACTTTGGTCCTGTTATTCTGTTGCTTAAATATATCTGCATCACAGAAGTACGGGGAAGTTAAAAAATCACCGGGTTTTGATAATATAACCTCATACACCGTGAAACAAATAAATAATAAAATTTATAGCATATCTTATAAATACCTGCATGAACAGAGGAATGTTCGCGACCCAATTCAAAAAGGCTTAGGTATCATTGCCTGCTGTATTTGAATCTGGAGATAAACAGGTACCTTGTGCACACAAAAAAACAGTGATCTTGGTTCAAGAATAACTATCTTCATATGGGAACCGTGACTTCGGTACCTTTCTAAGACATATAAGTATATCTTTAAATCAAGGTCAATTTCTCAATTTTAATAGCTACGTTTCTTTGAAACAACAAAATTACCTCATTTAAAGTAACTGTGACCAATGTCATAATTTCATAGCAACTCATACTCTTGAACCATAGCACTCTTTTTGGTGTGTAATTATCGCCTTCAGTATTGACAAACTTTTCAAAAATATCCGAAAAAATTCCTAAAAATCGCTTTTAGGTTTCATTCCAGAATAGAATCTCCTATCTGAACACCAATATGGATTCCAGAATCCAAAGTCAACTCAAGATGCATTTATTCAATAATTTACCAATACGTTGATAGTAATAAGTCAACGCCTTTTTGTAGACTTGAGCATGCGATAGCATTATGCACCAAAAATTAATAAAAACCTTGGGAAATTTAGGATTTTGAGAAGCCACTCATCAACTCAAGAAGACAGGAACAGTGTGTGAACATTAACAGTACACTACAGTATATTCAGATAAGAGATAGACCGGACATAAACAAGACCACGTGATCATCGAACGCTGTAACATTCGGCAGGGACGTATTAAGAGTCACGCAGTACATATTTTAGATAGTAGATGCTGCTTTGCGTAACTTTGTAGTAAATTAGCACAATTCGATGTGTATACGATTGGTGATGGATATAGGATCATGTGGGGGTGGGGTAAGAAATATATAATGATGTAAATATACATAAGGGTTTCAAAATTTTCGCTTCGATTTCCAGCTTCGGATGCCGCCTAATGTTTGGTGAAATACAGTCGAATATAATCTCAAAATGGCGTTTAAATTAGACTAAATTAAAAATAATCGTATATCTCTTAAAATTGCTTTTAGAATATTGATTAGAATATTTTTTGATTTCTAGGTAAATATGATGTAACCAAATTAAAACGTTCAAAACGTAAAAAAATGTGCATGGTTGAACATTGTCAGAAAGTAGATTCTTGAATAGGTTTTGCCAAAATGGGTTAAAAAATGTCAATAATTAATTAAAAAATACAGTAGCTTTATAATTACTTATAACTTACCGAATTTGATGAACGACATCTTTTATTGGAAAGATGAGCTTGATGAGCTTTCATCATCGCTACTGCCTGAAGCACCAACGTCAATAATGAATGGCTCGACTTGTTCCTCTAAAATATTGTCCAGTTCCCACATTCTCTTTTCAACTTTGTCTTTCACGTGCTTAATACAGTTTTCCCATTTTTGCGCTGTAATTAATTCTAGTGCTTCTTTGAAAAGTCCTTTGAGATCACAAAATTTAAAAGTTGTATTGTGCTTAGCTATATAATTTTTAACCTCTGCCCATATGAGCTCAATGGGATTGAGCTCGCAATGGTATGGAGGTAAACGGAGCACAGTTTTATTTTGACTTGCTGCCATTTCGTCAATGGCGTATTTTTGATATTCCGCCTTGTGATCCTTGACAATTCTTAATAATTGTACTTTCAGCATTGCTTCTTCAAAGTTGATATTTTTCGAGCGGAGCCAATTTTGAACATCAACTTTCCTTGAAGCCGTAGTTGGGACCTTCTCCATTCTTCGAGAATGATAAGGCGCATTATCCAACACAATTACTGCGTTTTCCTCTAAGTTCGGTAAAATTTTTGAAAACCACTGTTCAAACGATTCGCCATTCATTTCCTCGTGGTAATCTCCAGTTTTCTTAGACTCAAAGCACCACAGACCATCAACAACAAATCCATCCTCACTGCCAATATGGCAGATAATGAGCCTTTTCCCTTTACCTGGAAATCGAAGTACTAACTGGTGTAGATTTATTTCAATAAGCGAACCTTTTTCAAATGTTTTCATCACATTCAGCGAAAAAACATTGAGACATGAGTATCAGATTGCTATAATTGGGATTATTTAGTCATATTGAAAGAAAGAATATTGAACGTCGTATGATTACTCAGCGGTTCACAATTTAATTTAAAGTTATAAACCTTTAAAAAATGAATGATCAGGAACCTGAAATACGCGCAAATATTAATATTAACAAATTATAACTTTATAAAGCTTAAAGTATGAATTAAAATGATTAGAAATATTAGGAACGGTACACAATATAAAACTTAGTAACTTTTTTTAAGTTTATAATATTCGACATATTTTAAGATTATATTAAAAAATTATTGAAATATCGAAAACACATAAAAACATGGCTTAAAAAAGTTCTAACAAATGAAAATGACAATAAAACATCCACGCATTTTATCGAAAGTTATAAAAGTTTTGTTACTTGTAATATGTTTTATCTGCCCCCTGGAATTAATGTTTAGAACCTTGTTCCCAAGGTTTGAAAAACATCCGATTGTTGTCTATTACTCGTATTTACCTGCTGGATTTTTTAATCCGGTGGACAGTCCATCTAGAAAGGCCCTCCTGGATGAAGTTACAGAATCATCAACCCATACTTTACTTGTAGTGTGTCCTGCGTTTACCCACGTTTCATCAAGGTAATAAATCTTCCTGTTTTGATTTCTATAATTCCCAATTTTTGTTAAATAATCCCTCCTCCATAGCACAATTTCTTCTCTATCCAGTAGTAAACTATTACGACCCCGTTTTTTCCATTTGAAATTTAAATGCTTCAGTAACGCATGGAAAGTTGATCGTTTGAAATTTGGCAACGTTGTATCTCCATTTACCTCCTGCAGTACTTTATCTATAGTAGGTATTTCATTCCTAAAGAAGAATTCATGCACTTTCCTCCTAATCGCATGCTTATCAGCTTCATCCAATGATTTTATAATACTTTTGCGATGTTTACTGGTCATTGGCTCAGAAAAGGTGTGATTTTTTTTGTATTGTCTTAACACATTAAACACTGATGCGCGACACACCCCAACTTTGTGAGAAACCTTCACAACAATTTCTTTGATGGTTGATGCCTCGTTCTCCTCGCGCTCGATCTTATATATATTCAAAATGACCTCTTTCATTTCTGCACTCAGGTGTCTTTTTTTAGAGCGTTTCCTAGGTGGACTACAGGAGTTTACAACTTCATCGGCAGTATCTGTACTACTGGGCATTTTGCGCAAGCAGTTGATAACAATAACAATCAATAACAAGGTATAACAATAACAACGACAAACTCAACAACTTAATAAGATAACAAACGAAAACGTCCAAAGAAATATCAAATTGCAATGATGCACACGACATACGTAACACGTCTGAACCTGAATGTGACTCTGCCTTGATACGACCGCTCTGCCGCTCGGCATAGGCATTTAATTGCGAATTGACCAATGAAGGCTCCTGTTTTAAGTCGAGACGGCGGCGTTAGCGTGAAAATCACCCGAACCTTTTGTTTACATCCGGTCTATCTCTTATCTAAATATACTGTAAGTGAAAATATGACGGTTAGATGCGAGGTACCACAAGGAACCGTATTGGGGCCAATGCTGTTCAACGTGTATATTAATGACCTTTTGAGTTAAAAAATGGTGGAGAAATTGTTGGTTTCATAGAGGATAATTATCTACTCAGGCTTCTTTAAAAAAAAAATTGTCAATCAACTTGAAATTAAAACGTTGAGTAGCTTCATGAACAAACAATCAGTTGATAATTTCAAATATTCAGGGATACTCATAGATAACCATCTAGAATATAATAGAAAATTAAGATACCTTATTCCGGAAATCAAACATCTACACATTATATAACATGCCCTTATTTAATAATTACTATCTTATGAAATCGTAGCATGAATAATTATTATAAAAAAATTTGAATTAGGCAGAAGTGGATTTTGAAGGTTATATTAGACAAAAAGATATGCTGTCCCACAGAAAATTTTTAAAATGAACCTCAGCTTTTCGACTTCCGGCAAATTTATTTTTATTACTCAATAATATATTTGACAAAAAATTCAAAATTGTTACATTCTATCAGCCACAAACACACAGATCAAATTTCTGCACTACTTCCTAGACTATATAAAACTATCAGCCAAAGATAATTCTACTTTCTATGCTCAAAACTTTATAAAGTTATTCCTGGAAGCTTTAAATATATAAAATGCAAAAATCGTTTGACAATTGAATTACAGTTATAGATCCTAATCAGCCAAAGCTACAAATCCATAATTTTGAAAACATTAAAAATCAATATGTTATTTGATAATAAATTGGTGTAAATTTAAACGTTCGACTAGTATACTTCTAGCAAATTTATTGTATTCATATAATTCAAGTTCGATTAAAACCCAAGCAGAAGTATAGGTATATTATGTTTATTGCCGTTTTTATTTTTATTTCGGTTTGTCAGTCGGTGTCTGTTCTATATCGATGCGTCATTAGTACTGAGTCAGTCTACTTGACGAAACATTCAGAGAATATTGGGCTTAGGAGAAGCGGCAATACCAGCAAGCAAAAAATGCTAACGAAATCTTAAAATTCTTATATTCAAAAATACTTATTTACATGCAAAAATGTCATAGGTGCGACCAACTTGAAAACTTCAGCGCCTAATACCATAATCCTTTAAGCATGTGATTAAATTATTAACTTTCATAACTGAGGGGTAAAATGTATAAACCAGTCCAGTCACATGAGAAAAAATGTTCGAGGAAACATAAAGAAGATGTTTGACGTACATTTTTTAGTTACTGAAAATTTTCGTATTTGTTGTCAATTGTAGATAATTCTGCTGCATTATTTCTTAAGTATATCAATCTGTAGATAAAGAAAGGAAATGATCTATGAGGAAAAAATTAATGGACTTTACTAGTTTATGCAAAGTTTTTGATTTTTTTAGGGATAAAATTAAAACAAAACAAACCCTGAGGTTAAAAATGTTATTGTTTTGTTTTGATACAAACTTAACATATTTTCATTTATTCATCACTGACTTCTGATCCGGAAGTTTCTTTATCATCTAGCGAAAAGCTCTGACGCTATTTTCTGATTCCTTCACAGAAGACTGATCGCATTGTGGCACATAATTTTCAGCCAGGGTCAAGTGATCGAATTTATTTTCCAGTGTAAAAGTGTAACATCGTACGTAACCAATTATGCACTTCGGTTCCCATAATTTAAATGTTACGGAGCTGGTTCAGAATTTAAAACTGCGCAAGCGTATCTACGTATAAACCAAACACAAATTTGGCCAAAAAAATGGAAGTAAATATTGCATTATACATCAAATTATTGAACCATATTGCCGCTGCCCCGTATAAAGGTTTGAAATGCCTCTGAATGATCTGAACAAGATGACAGCGTGTGTATTTTGACTACTGGCAAGAGAAACAAACCACCCTGAAGCCCAAGCCAACTAGATGCGATGCACACTTTCTCCCTATCATACTATCGCTACCGCATATCTAAACAACACTATGCTTTGGATAAATAGATCGGCTTACCCATTCTGTTTGCTTTTGAAACAATCTCAAACATTATCAAAGGATAGTGGATAAACAGTGTTTGGAATGAGACGTCTTATTTGGAATAAACAAAAGCAAGCTGGGCCATAGCGCAAAATGGTTTTATTTGTCGCAGGTTATATTTATTACTTCCCGTTTTCTACCCTATTTTTTTCATATTTCAATATTTAATCAAATCGTATGGAAATAACTGTATGTTAAAATATATTTAAAATGTTTATAAAGAATAGGTAACTTCTCAATTAAGGAGCATACCATTTCAAAACGTGGATCCGTCAGAAAGAACGTATGTACTACATCGAGTGGGCTGGTCCCGTGTCGGTGGGGAAGGGCGTGTTGGATAGTGGGGGAAGTGCGGCTTCAGTTCGCAAGCTGGTTTGGAACGTTGAGCATCGTGTGTTCACTGTACGTCGGTACTTCGCGTTCACTTTCGTGTTCCTCGTCGTGGGACAGTACCAGACCGTATCACCATTTTGAGATGGGTGGAAGTACTGTTAGAACCCCCGAAAACGTAGGCAGAGTGAGAGTTGACACGCTGCAAAGCCCGAATCGTTCCGTCCGTTTACGTGCCAGTTCTCTAGGGATCCACGCGTCCTCTGTACGTCGCATCTTGAAGAAGGATTTAGTGTTCCATCCGTACAAAATCCAAGTTTGTCAAGAAGTTTTGCCAGCGGATTATGCACAACGTGTTAATTTTGCACTGCTCATGATTGAACAGTTGGATATCAATGACATGACGTTTATGTTTACTCAAAAAGATGGCATGTATTTCTGAGTATTTTGATATAATAAAATAGTTTCCCATACTTATTTTGACTGTACTACTCGTTTAAAAAACATGCGTTCTTTCTGAAGGACCCTGTATTTTAAACACGACTTGGGCTATATTTTTGCGTGAAAAAATCGAAAGTAAAAAGGGCGGAGTTGCCCAAATTTTCGGCTGAAGTGTTTACATACTTCCGGTTTAGCACCTCTAGTTTTTTTTTATTTCAAATTTGTTTTTTTTTCTCAACAAATATAGAAAGCTTCTCATATAAAAAGCTACGCTTCATATCCATCTGTAATGCTTTTCAATTCAAAATAATCCCAATTCCAAATACGAAGCCCGTAACTTAACAAATCGCTGACCAACTAGCCCAATATGAACAAATTCTAAAACGCGCATTTAACTACGGAACACCCTGTATGCGTGTGCTTCTTCTTGAGCTGCGATCGACATCAACCACCGCGCCGCGTCACTTTCCGGTCACGCATCCAGTACTGCGCAGGCGGCTTGTTCAGCCCCCTTCCCGCCTGCCGCTAAGGGTGGAGCCGATACGAAGAGGGGTACGTCGACAAAGCGGAAAAGGGGGGCACCGTCGGCCGTGTTTATTCAGCACCCCCGGAATTATCCGCCCATCCGCGGCGTTCTCAAACCTCTTAATTCTATTTTGCTTCCGAACGTTTTGTTGGAATCGCAATGCGTCGGGAAGTTTTTGTCGGTACGGAATTCGGTGAGAGATCGCTTAGACTCGATTTTGTTTATTCGGCGTCGAATCCGATAGAAAGGATAATGGATGGATGGAGCTCCGGCGGACGCGGATTGCAGACTCAAAACGCGGCGAGATCCTGGAGGAGAGTGGATATTAGCGGTGTTGATTCTCGTTACTTTCGAGAATTCGTTACTAGCGTTACTCTCCTACAAAGTAATCATTTATTGTATTCGTTACTTTGATTACTATGAGTAGTATGAGTATAACGATTTGGCAACGTGCGTCGTGTACAGCGTTGCCAGACGTAGGATAATTATCGTTTCTGTACTATAATTTCAAGTACTGTACGATGTACGATACTTATGTGTAGGATAATAGCTGAATGTACGATAATTTTGCGAATGAGCTTTTTTACTCACAGATGTTGAATCAATCTAACAACCACGTTCAATTAACACCAGCAATCAGCTTTCAGTTTTGCCGCTTGGTAGACAAGCGCGCGTACCCCACTCTGTATAATGGGTTGCCTAGCGTAACGCGGACTATCTCGACAAACATCAACGGAAAAAATTGCCAAATCAGGTTATATGTAATGACATGACGCGCATATTTTTATTTACCCATGTGCATTAGATGAAATGAATGCGACGTATCCCGCTTTTATGTCTTTTGAAACTTAAAAATCAAAACATCGTTTTCAGTTAATTTCAACAACGATAATTTGTCGGATTCCGAATCAAGTTGCTCTGGAAGAAAGATGCACAACAAAAGATGCGATACTGAGACAACCTAAGGATAATGTACGATAATTTGGAGGTGTTTGTACGATAATTCCCTGCGACGAATCTGGCAACGCTGTTTCGATTAAATTTCCATTCAGTCTGTCAGAAGTATTTGCGGTAAACACACAGTGACCGACACTTTTTGTTTCAATATTGAACACACAAGCTGCAGATATAATGAAATCCTTCTAAATAAAAGGATGTCGAACAGTAATTTGAATGAAGAAAGACGCTTTTTGATAGGTGAAATTGACATATTGTGTTACTTTTTTTAGATAAGGATTTTTGTACTACTGTGTTGATTTTCTTCCTAAAATACATAGTTAAAAAGAGTGAGCTTATGAATAGGTTTGTCGTGACAAGAACACAACAAGTCCGCTTATACGACGCAATGCAATTCGATACTGAGATACTCTACATTCTGTGATACCTCTGCAAATAAATTCAAAATTCACCACAATATAAGTTTAAAAGCGATTTCGGAAGAATGAGCTTTGGTTAATGCTGAATATTTTTCATCGTTTTTGGAATAATTTCCTTCTTTAATTAAGGTATATTCACAGACAAAATGCCTATATTCTAGGGATCTACACAACAAAAACGCTCACCTTAAAGAAGAAAATGTGTTGTATCCCAAACAGAGGTTTCCGATATTTACTCACGAACTCGTCAATGCCGATGGTATTTACAAGACAATTTGATGCTTGTTAATATCCAATTCTTATTTATCCCCGGTTAAGGAGTCGATAATCTCTTATTTAAAAACGTCGAAAATGCCGACAATATAGTCTGATGGAAAACAAGGATGGCATTTATTTCCATCTAATTGAATCGACACCCTTCCGCGTTAGGGGCTGAAAATAAGCACTCGAGGGCACATCGTCATTGTCAACCCTCTATTTGACGCGACGCAGTGGCGGCGCATTCACAGGCGGTAGAGAAGGAGTCCGGGGTGTTCTATACACGGTTTCGTACCGTGTCACATAGAGAAAAGAACACCCAGTAATAATTGGATGTTATTGAAATTCGTACATTCGCAGTGAGAAAACTGAGATTCCTTATCCTAATTTGACTAATACTATACTTATTACGCATTAATCGAAAGCCACAACAATTATGGTATAATACGATAGTTTGGAGATCTGCTAACAAGATTCATATGGATTGGTCTCATTTTTGGAGCAGCTGTAGCCCCCATACGAAGTCCAAATACAAATCAGCAACAGTTATTTTGAATTTTCTATAGCATAATCAAGCTTTCAGGTAATGTTTTCTTTGAAGGTTAAAATTTACCTGTTGGAATATAGAAGTAGGCGTCCTTTATATAACTATGCATGTCAATCTGTAATAATAATCAGATCAGTATTAATCTTAAACGACACTTCATTAAGCTGGTAAAATTTAAAGTGAAATGGTAATTGTTGGATCAGCCTACGATTGGATAGAACAGAATTCCTCACATCGTAAACATTAAATATAGCAGAGGCCCCAGAACTGAGCCCTGCGGAACGCCAACTGAAACTACAGTAGTAGAAGAGATGCCCCTCACCGCTTTAGCTGCCTGCTTTCTATAAACCAAGTAGCTTTCAAAATATTTTAGCGGAATATCAGATAGCCTAAGATTGCTCAACATGATTGTGTGATTAACTGTATCAAACGCTTTTGAGAAATCAGTCATCACCAACCATTCTTAAAGAACAACACCACAATGGATCGGTGGTAGGCTTCCCACACATTTCCTCACTTTCGTCATACTTAAAAGAGCTGTAGCCCCATAGAATCATCTCTTTTGATCATCCACTGTCTCTGGCAACATATCATCCCATCAAAAAGGAATCCTCCTCCACTCCCAAAGAAAAACACCACAATGGAGTTGTGGTGGACTTCCAACAATTATCCTTACTTTCCTCATTTTTGGAGTATCTTTAACCACCATACAATCCTCCCTGTAGATCCACCACTGTTTCTCGCCACAAGTCACACTATCAAAAAAAAAATACCAATCCATTCTCAAAGAAAAACACCACAATGGAGTTGTGGTGGACTTCCAACAATTATCCTTACTTTCCTCATTTTTGGAGTATCTTTAACCACCATACAATCCTCCCTGTAGATCCACCACTGTTTCTCGCCACAAGTCACACCATCCAAAATAATCCCAATCCATTCTCAAAGAAAGACACCACAATGGAGCTGTAGTGGGCTTCCCAGAAATTTACTCACTTTCCCCATATATAAAAGAGCTGTAGCCCCATTGAATCCTCTTTTTTGATCATCCACTGCCTCTGGCAACATATCATCCCATCGAAAAGGAATCCTCCTCCACTCCCAAAGAAAAACACCACAATGGAGTTGTAGTGGACTTCCAACAATTTTCCTTACTTTCCTCATTTTTGGAGGATCTTTAACCGCCATATAATCCTCCCTTTATATCCACCACTGTTTCTCACCACAAGTCACACCATCAAAAAAAAATCCCAATCCATTCTCAAAGAAAAACACCACAATAGATTTGTTGTGGACTTCCAACAGTTTTCTTTACTTTCCTCATTTTTGGAGTATCTTTAATCACCATACAATCCTCCCTGTAGATCCACCACTGTTTCTCGCCACAAGTCACACCATCCAAAATAATCCCAATCAATTCTCAAAGAAAAACACCACAATGGAGCTGTAGTGGGCTTCCGAGAAATTTACTCACTTTCCCTATATAAAAAAGAGTTGTAGCCCTATAGAATCCTCTTTTTTGATCATCCACTGTCTCTGGCAACATATCATCTCATCAAAAAGGAATCCTCCTCCACTCCCAAAGAAAAACAACACAATGGAGTTGTGGTGGACTTCCAACAATTATCCTTACTTTCCTCATTTTTGGAGTATCTTTAACCACCATACAATCCTCCATGTAGATCCACCACTGTTTCTCGTCACAAGTCACACTGTCAAAAAAAAATCCGAATCCATTCTCAAAGAAAAACACCACAATAGAGTTGTGGTGGACTTCCAACAATTATCCTTACTTTCCTCATTTTTGGAGTATCTTTAACCACCATACATTCCTCCCTGTAGATCCACCACTGTATCTCGCCACAAGTCACACCATCCAAAATAATCCCAATCCATTCTCAAATAAAAACACCACAATGGAGCTGTAGTGGGCTTCCCAGAAATTTACTCACTTTCCCCATATATAAAAGAGCTGTAGCCCCATTGAATCCTCTTTTTTGATCATCCACTGTCTCTGGCAACATATCATCTCATCAAAAAGGAATCCTCCTCCACTCCCAAAGAAAAACAACACAATGGAGTTGTGGTGGACTTCCAACAATTTTCCTTACTTTCGTCATTTTTTGAGGATCTTTAACCACCATATAATCCTCCCTTTAGATCCACCACTGTTTCTCACCACAAGTCACACCATCAAAAGAAATCCCAATCCATTCTCAATGAAAAACACCACAATGGATTTGTTGTGGACTTCCAACAGTTTTCCTTACTTTCGTCATTTTTGGAAGATCTGAAGCCCCCATATAACTCTCTCTTTAGACCCCCTCACTGTTTCTCACCACAAGTCACACCATCAAAAAAAAATCCCAAACCATTCTCAAAGAAAAACACCACAATGGATTTGTTGTAGACTTCCAACAATTTTCCTTACTTTACTCATTTTTGGAGTATCTTTAACCACCATATTGTCCTCCCTTTAGATCCACCACTGCTTCTCACCACAAGTCACACCACCAAAAAGGAATTCCAACCTATTCTCAGGAAAAAACACCACAATTGAGCTGCGGTGGACATCCCATAATGTTCCTTGCTTAGCTAATTTTTGGAGGATCTGTAGCCCCCATTGACTCCTCCCTTTTGATCCTCCACTGTCTCTCGCAACGTATCACCCCATCAAAAAGGAATCCTCCTCCACTCCCAAAGAAAACACTCCAGTAGAGCCGCTGCGGTGGTGCAGTCAATTTCGGCGTTCATTTGGTTTCTGCTTAAATCCCTAAAACAACAGTTGCCGTGTGTCATGCCGTTCCCCTTTCCTCTTACCCCTCCATCACCCCTTCTGTTTCAACGCACAACAGAGTCTATAATTAATTTGGGAACCACGCTCCGACATCACCGGAAATAAATGGCGTATCTTTACGAAAGGGGATGGGTATATTTAACTATCGCCTTTTATCGACACAGCTTATTTAATTCAGTTTTTATTGTAAGAGATAGTCTGTATATGTCGACGCTGAAATCCGTCATTGCCGGCAAATACCGTAACAGTGATTATTACAACGTTTGACTAAGCATTTCAGACATTCCCTGTAATGACTGAACAATTTCAGTAAAACACTGTAACAACCACATTAACTTCGTTACTGCTTTCGCCTATTTAATTTAGTCAAACGCTGTAAGCAATACAGTGTTGCTAAAATGAAGTGCATAATATAACAAGGTACTACTTTATCGATAATATTAAAAGAAAAATAATCAACCATGAATTAATCTAAAAGCAAAGAAGAATATATGAAAACGTTGTCTTTATTATTACATTATTGTGGACATTATTCATTAATGTATTAAATCAACAAGAAATATCCTGAAACTATCGAAAGAAATATAAAACAATAAATACACATTTAAAAAAATGCAGGACTGTGAATAGTGACAAACGAATAAAAGTTACATAGAATTATCTCATATATTCTACTATTTCAAACATTATTTGTTAATGCACGTTAGACTCATGTGACACCTTGAATTATAAATAAGTTTTTTTTTAAACAAACACATCTATTGGATAAACACTTCTTTTCGCTGTTACAGGAACACTTAAAATGTCCTTGGCCTCCCTCTAGCGAAAGTGACTGCACAGCTTCACGTATTGATAAAACTTTTTCAGGAACGGCTTTCGTTTGTAATAAGTTTAGAAGAATTAATATAATCTCCTGATGGCGAACCGTAACTCCAGCGTGAAATAATATATTTTTTAATCAAGAATTTATGTACGAAACCCTGCAACAATGGATGCTGCTGCTGTTGAGCAAGCCTATGTATGTTATAACTTAGGTTAGGTTCACAAAATTATAAAAATTAACTTACCTCGTTTACGTCATTTGTATTCCATGGCTTTTTCTTATTCACACTGTCACAGTATGTAGTTTCTTGTAAAACAATTACAAACACAAAAAAACGATGTGTATCCTCAAGGAAATGAACACAAAACTGGTACAAGGAATGACTGAATCAGGCAAATGCAGTTACGAAGTTAATGTGATTGTTACGGTGTTTGAGTCATTACAGGGAATGACTGAACTGCTTAGTCAAACGTTGTAATAATCAAACTCTTACGGTGTTTGCGGATTTCAGCGTTTGACGCCGACATATATATGTATATGTATATGGTATGTACTAGTAGTCGACTGAACAAGGATTTGCCTTTGATTGATACAAAGTCATCGATAGTTTTTTCTGAAGAATCAATTTTTTCGTAAGCCTTCATTGCCTTTAAAAAGCATGAATCCTGGTTACGATGAACAAGCAGATATCTAACAGAGCTGCGTTATCCTTATCAAAAAGTTTGAACCGGGATCAAACTCAGCAGAAAAATTAATCGGTCCACGAAATATTTCCGGGTTTTGGGAGCTCTCCGGTTCGTCGCGACCCCGTAGCGCCAATTCAAATGCTCCGCAAAATTTTACACCGAGCACCGACCGACCAATCAGCTATCGTACTTCGCATTAGATCTGTACGGATCTGGATAACGTGCAGCACATGCTTATGCTTAAATGGCGCGTTTGATTTCGTAGAGAGAGACAAAAGCAAGCGCGTGCGGCTTGTGTCGAAGTAGTGCGCAGACCCTTTTCAAGTGGCCCATGAATAATGTTACGCTGCTGTCGCGACGAAAATGACAAGTACACAATTGGTCGATTATAATGCTGCAAAACAGACTCGACGCCGTGTCTTGCGGGGGCAGCGTTGCCGGTATTGTTTCTATGTGTGTGAAAACATGGAAAATAAATGATGATCAAATTACTACTGGTTTTTTCTGTTAAGACAAAAGTTTTGGCAGTTCTGCGGCTCTGCAGAACTTAAGGCCCAACCGTTACTAACGCTACTTTTAATCAATAGATTGCTCTGGCCATTTTAGCATAGAAAGTATAAATAAGAAATCATCCGAAAGTACAAAGGTGTTAACAGACAGCTTGACGCTTAGCAGTCGTCCGTTCGAGGTTCGATTCAAACCGTTGTTTACCTTTCATCGAATGGGTTAATTGTTGGCGCGTCTTGTGGGGGTGTGGAGGTAGACAGGGCGCGGAAAGGAAGCCTTAATTGTGTCCGGTGATCGGCTGAAATAATATTTGGACAGCAGCGAGGACCGTGCAACGAGGCCACCCCGAAACGATGAAGTGGTCCTTCCGACGAAGACGGTCGAAAAACAGCCGGAGGAGCAGGATTTTCAAAGGACAATCCAATTTCAAGCGAATCGATTTAGGCGGTTGGCGGAGAAAGGACACGCTTCGTGATCGTCTATTGTCAGACAAATGAGGTTTTGAAATTGTCGTATTATGCCTGTTTGTACATCTACTAGTAGGTGTGAAATATACTGAGTGACATATAAATCCGAAATGGTTTTATTTTAATAAAAGTTGGTGAATGTATTTATCTTACTGTAAATAACAAGTGAAAAATTTTTCAGCCTTATCAGTTGGACATTCCGGTTTTTATACTGCTTTTTTTTTAATTCACTAACGCTCTAAAAATGAATTTTTCAGCCGCAGTAAAGAATCAACGTTGGCGGATTTTGGTTCTTGACATCCTTTACGATCGGTTACGATGCCTAGAGTACGGAGACCTGTACGATTTCGTCAACTTAGCGAGTTCGATAGGGGCCGTATAGTGGGACTTCGGGAAGCTGGACGTTCTTTTCGGGCAATTGCAGTTAGAGTGCAAAGAAGTGTAGACACTGTGGTTAGGTGTTGTCAGGCATGGCTTCGAGAAGGCCGTACGTAAAGAGCAAGGGGCACTGGACGCCGCCGTAGAACAACAGACCGTGAAGATCGCCGCCTAAGATTATTGGCCTTAAGGGACCGTTTCTCCACTACCAGGTCCATTGCAAATGAATGGTTTGCAGAACACGGAAGACCAATTGGCATGCGAAGTGTTTACCGACGAATGAGAAGTTTTGGCTTGTTTTCATACCGGCCACACTGGGTCCTCCCTTTAACTCGAGAACACCGACGTAATCGCCTTGAGTGGTGCAGGCAACGGTCACTCTGGGATCAGGAATGGAACAGTATTGTCTTTAGTGACGAGTCTCGATTGTGTTTAGGCATGCACGATGGTCGTGCCAGGGTTAGAAGGCGACGTGGTGAAAGGAGGAATCCACAGTTTTTTGTTGAAAGACATGTTCATCACACTGTTGGAGTTATGGTTTGGGGTGCTATAGCTTATGGTTCTAGGTCACCTTTAATCTTCATCAGAGGTAACATGAACGCGCAGCGTTATATCCACGAAGTTCTAGAACCCCATCTTTTACCCTATCTTGACACCCTCGCAGATCCAACTTTCCAACAAGATAATGCCCGACCACATGTTGCAAGAGTCACAATAGACTTCTTTCAACATAATGATGCCACATTGTTACCATGGCCACCAAGATCTCCCGACTTATCCCCAATTGAGCACGTGTGGGATATGATGGGTAGGAGATTGCTCAATTTGCAACGTCCTCCTCAGACTCTAGAAGCACTTCGAGAGGAGTTGGTGGTTGCCTGGAATGAGATACCACAGGAGGACATTGACCACCTGATCAGAAGCATGCCTAGGCGCGTTGGAGAATGCGTAGCACATCAGGGTGCATCCACACATTATAAGGGCTTTAAAGCAGTGCAATCATTTTGAAATTTTTATCATTTACTTATTAAGTACTTATACAAAATTTTATTAAAATAAAACCATTTAAACTGGGTGTTCGAATTTATATATATATAATTGTTAGATAGACTGATTTTGTTAGATTTTTCTAAGCAATGTGCTTTGGAGAGATAGTGACTGTATTTTTGAAAAGGACGAAGCGCGATTCAAGAGCAAGAAACTTAAACATTTTGAGCCAGCTCCGAACTTTGATTATTTTTTCGACTCCGGTTTTTGCTCTTAAAATATTGCAGTGTAACATTATTGCGGAGTGTCAAGAAAACTGCATATGACCAATGTTTAATGAGAGATATCAAAGCATCACTAAATTTGTTTTAGACGCTTTAAGATGACCTGTGATTATGGGAAAATACCATCTCAACCTCGTCTCAAAAAAGCTAACGTCAAAGAAAAAGGAATTGAATTAACAATTGTCGCATTACAAGTTCCATAGTAGTAGCATTAGGATCTTCTCATCTTATTTGAGCAACAGACAGCTTGTAATCTTCAACAGCACTACCTCCAGTACAATGGTCCCACAGGGTTCTGTGCTAGGACCACTTTTACACTCTCTCACATTTAGAGGAACATCTTGTAATAATTGTGGCAGACTGTGTCGAAGAAAACCTAAATAAATGTCACCGGTTAGTCGATGTGGAAAAAAGTAGGGTCCAATAAGCATGCCGTTTACCACGCCAGCACAAACATTTAATGAAAATCTATGTTGAAATAAATGACTCAACTGCACACCCTGTATATTTATATGCTTATTTTATGTATACTTTATCTGAAGTCACTTGAAACACTGTGAAATACCGGGTGCGTTTTATATATCTATATTTAACACGCTCTGTTGCTGCAAAAATCGCCAAATTTCGCAGCAAATATCCCCCGTATATGTTCAAAGGCAGTTTCACCGGTCCACGTGGAGTAAAGCACGCCTATGCGTGGACATAGCCAATGAGAAAGCGTGTATTTCAGAGCTCCGAACAAGTGCAGGTGGCTACTGAAAATTGAAACAGTTTAGCCAGTGCCGTGTAGCGGTGAATAAACGTGTTTTCTTTAGTCTGTCCGTGTTTTTTCATAGATTTTATTAGTTTGTGTGTTTTTGACTTTTGAATACTCAGTTTACTTGTTGATTTAATTGTTGTGTTGATTGTTCTTGTGTGTCCTAAATATGGCTCTTTGGAGACCTTGGGAAAATGCTCCAAGAAAAGAGGAGATGGTTGATGAACCTGTGCAGGCAGAATTCTTTCATAAAGATTTAGAGGAACAGACCCAAAGAGTAATCCTAAATATGTATGATTGTCTGAAAAATGAAAATCCAGATTCCTCGCAAAATCAAATTTTAAACAGAATTTGTATCCTGACAAAAATCAGTCGGTCTACCATTTATCGGGTCATAAAAAGGGGAGATGTAGTCAACCATTCCTTCCACAGAAAGCGCATAGGGCAAAAATTAAAAAGAATAGACGTGGGTTTTCAGGAAGATATTCGTCGTATAATATACGGATTTTATAAAGAAAATTTGGTGCCCACGTTGGAAATGATACGGGATAAATTAAAAGATTATCCTGAAGATTTTTATAATTACAAATGCTTAGACTCACTGCACTGTATTGTAAAACTGTATGGTTTTCAATACAAAAAATTAGATAAAAGAATGGTGATTATTGAGTCGTCTCGAATCGTTGAATTGCGCCAAGAATTTTTGCACAAAGTTAAAATCTATAGAGAGCAGAAAAGAAATCTGATTTACCTGGATGAAACGTGGTATGATACCCATGATGTTGTGCAGTACGGCTGGGTTGACGACAGCAACAAGTGCATTTTAAATGCACCATGCAACCGTGGAAAACGAATCATTATTCTCCATGCTGGCAGTGAAAATGGATTTATACCTAATGCCTTGCTGTTATCTGCCAAAAATATCAAAGAATCATGTGCCGACTATCATGAGGACATGACCTCCGACTTATTTGAAAAGTGGATAGAGCAGTAGTTAATACCAAACATTTTCCCAAATTCAGTGATTATTATGGACAATGCGCCATACCATTCCCGACAGAAAAACAAAATTCCGAATACAGGCACAAAAAAACAAGACATTATTGATTTTTTGAAGGATAAGGGAATGGAAATACCACAAAAATCAACCAAAGCCATATTATTGGATCTTATTAAAAGACAAAAATTTGAAAAAAAGTATGTTGTTGACAATCTGCTTCAGCAAAATGGCCATGAAGTATTACGTCTACCTCCCTATTCCTGCATTTTTAACCCGATTGAGTTGGTCTGGGCTGCTTTAAAAAAAAAGTAAGAAAACATGATCAGACCCCTCAATTAAGTGAATCGCTATTGGCCACAATAAGAGATGCAGTATCTCATATTGCTGCCACAGACCTATGGAAGCAGTGTTCTAGGCATATTATTGAAAAAGAAAATGAATATTGTGTTTTGCCTCCTGCAAATCCCGTTGTAATTCCTCTACAAGATGACTCTAGCGACAGCTCCGAAGGCGAGGATGATATATAAATACCTATAATGTAAGTCTTTATATACCTTTTTATATACCTACCTGCTATGTAAATATTTGCCTATGTCAAACGTTGGAATTCTGTAATTTTTCCATTTCTTAACTTTCAGTCAACATAAATTAAACTCCCAATATAAGTATTTTTTATCCCAAATCAAAAAAATAAGAAGATAGTAAAATCCATTTATTGTGATATAAAAACATTATTATTATCGTTCTAAATAAATGACCGCACGCCTATGATACGTCATGAAATTACAAAGGACGCGCCGACCAAAGGTTTTTATGCTATTTCAAGTGACTTCAGATAAAGTATACACAGTTACAAAATACGTAACATGCAAAATTTTGATATTTCCGAACATAGTCTACAAGGAACTAGAAACGGTTCTAACAACCATGGAATCCACTTGTATAATGTTCTTTCTGAAGAACTCGTAATCTCCTGTGGCGCTGGCTCATTTAAGTATAGGATTAAAGCATGCCTTATCAACTTTTCGAATCTTTTATAACAGTGTTGTAGTGTGCTTGTTTACTTTTACTCTGTCTGTTAGTATTTACTTTAAATTTTATTGTTCTGTGAATACACACTCTTGTATTTTAACCTATACTTTGATCTGTGTAAGCACGCATGCGTACTAAGCACCGATAAAGAAACGAAAATGAAATCGTTGTGTAGGTATAACTGTATCAGATCAACATAAGCCGACGTCGATTGTTAAAAGCGGTAAGACCAAATTGCGTAGGTTTATACGGGTGTTCCATATTCGATACGGCCTGTTTGAATCACAATGGGATAAGCCCGAGCTCCGGCAGGGCCCCGAGCGCCGGCAAGCCCTTTGAAAGGCTGTTATCTCCCTGTTTCAAGACCACTGACTGTGGAAAGTGAATCGGCCACGCGAAATTAGCTCGTTTCTATGCGGACGATTTCGCTTTACGATGCCGGGGTGCTTTTTCCACGATATACCTGATTCATCTCTACTCTTCTTCGTCGTCCGTCTCGCTTTTTTCCGATTGATTTCGGCTTTTCAGCAAGAAATATGCGTTGGTATAGATTGTAGATGAATTTTTAAATTTTCCTCCAAATTTTATGTTCTTAGTGCAAGGTTGTCATTTTCGTTTCTCGACTTGACATTTTGTCAATGCAAAATTTCCACTCTCTCTCATTACAAAATTCAAAAGATCAGAATCATCAATCCTTTTCTAACCTCTCTTAAATCTACTTTAATTTTATTGCCTAACTCTTATATCGTACTGGTCTTTACAATTTCATACCGCTTCGTTGTATTTGTCGATCTCATCGGAGTCGTCGCCGTCTATTTTCTCTCCAATTTTCCCAATTCTTTCAAAGATTTAATTTCCCCAAATCTGCTACTTTTCCGCTTAACTTGGCGACCTCGAGCTAGTGAGGAGTCGACACGCCGTCGCCGTCGCTCTTCAAAATCCAATTATTCAAAAAAAAAATCCGTTTCCCAAGATCTGCTACTTTTCCGCCCGACTTGGCAACCTCACGTTGGTGGGACGTCTTTCATTTTCATCATCGTCGTCTATTTTCTTACCAACTTCCACAATGTTTCCAAAAATCTTATTTCCCTAGACTTTTCTGCTCGACTTGGCAACCTCGTGTCGATGAGGCAACGCGACGCTGACGCCGAGGCCGTGCATCGATCACCTTATCGCCGTCTGTTTTTTCCCGATTCTTCCAAAATTATAATTTCCTCAAATCTGCTTCTTTTCTGCTTAATCTGGCGATCTCGAAATCTCAAAATCCAATTTTTAGAAAAACTCCGTTTCCTTAGATCTGCTACTATACCGTTCGACTTGGCAACCTCGCGCTGATGGGACGTCTCGCATTTCCATCATCGTCGCCTATTTTCTCTCTAATTTCCCTAATTTTTCCTAAATCTTATTTTCATAGACTTTTCTGTCCGACTTCTCAACCTTGTGGCCATGATTGTTTCAAGAATATAATTTTCCCAAATCCGTTCAACTTGGCAACCTCAAGTGATGAGTCAAGACGCCGACGTTGTCGCCCTTCAAAATCCAATTTTTCAAAAAAAAATCTGTTTCCTCAGATCTGCTACTTTACCGCCCGACTTGGCAACCTCGTGTCGATCACATAACGCGACGCCGAGGCCGATCTTATCAGAGTCGTCGCCGTCTATTTTCTGTCTAATTTTCCCAATTCTTTCAAGAATTTATTTTTTCCAAATCTGCTACTTTCTCGCTTAATTTGGCAACCTCGAGCTAGTGAGTAGTCGAGACGCCGAGGCCGTCACCCTTCAAAATCCTATATTTCAAAAAATCAGTTTTCCCACATCTGCCTCCTTTCTGCACGACTTGGAACATCGCGTTGGTGAGACGTCTCGCATTTCAATCATCGTCGTCTATTTTCTTTCTAATTTCCCCAATTTTTTCTAAATCTTATTTTCCTAGACTTTTCTGCCCGACTTAGCAACCTCGTGTCGATGAGGCAACGCGACGCTGACGCCGAGGCCGTGCATCGATCACCTCATCGCCGTCTGTTTTTTATCCAATTTTCCCGATTCTTTCAAAATTATAATTTCCTCAAATCTGCTACTTTTCTGCTTAACCTGGCGATCTCGAAATCTCAAAATCCAATTTTTCAAAAAACTCCGTTTCCCCAGATCTGCTACTATACCGTTCGACTTGGCAACCTCGCGCTGATGGGACGTCTCGCATTTCCATCATTGTCGCCTATTTTCTCTCTAATTTCCCCAATTTTTCCTAAATCTTATTTTCCTAGACTTTTCTGCCTGACTTGGCAACCTCGTGTCCATGAGGCAACACGGCGCCGACGCCGAGGCCATGCGTCGATCACCTCATCGGTGTCGTCACCGTCTTTTTTCTCCCGAATTTTCTCAATTCTTTCAAAAATACAATTTTCCCAAATCCGCTCAACTTGGCAACCTCAAGTGATGAGTCAAGACGCCGACGTTGTCGCCCTTCAAAATCCAATTTTTCAAAAAAAAATCTGTTTCCTCAGATCTCCTACTTTACCGCCCGACTTGGCAACCTTGTGTCGATCACACAACGCGACGCCGAGGCCGTGCGTCGATCATCTCATCAGAGTCGTCGCCGTCTATTTTCTGTCCAATTTTCCTAATTCTTTCAAGAATTTTATTTTCCCAAATCTGCTTCTTTTTCGCTTAATTTGGCAACCTCGAGCTAGTGAGTAGTCGAGACGCCGAGGCCGTCACCCTTCAAAATCCTATATTTCAAAAAATCAGTTTTCCCAGATCTGCTTCCTTTCTGCAGGACTTGGCAACGTCGCGTTGGTGAGACGTCGCGCATTTCAATCATCGTCGTCTATTTTCTTTCCAATTCCCCCAATTTTTCTAGAAATCTTATTTCCCTAGACTTTTCCGCTCGAGGCCGTGCGTCGATCACCTCATCGGTGTTGTCGCCGTCTATTTTCTGTCCAATTTTCCCTATTCTTTCAAAAATATCATTTCTCCAAATCTGCCACTTTTCCGCTCAACTTGGCAACCTCGAGCTAGTGAGTAGTCGAGACGCCGAGGCCGTCACCCTTCAAAATCCTATATTTCAAAAAATCAGGTTTCCCAGATCTGCCTCCTTTTTGCACGACTTGGCAACATCGCGTTGGTGAGATGTCTCGCATTTCAATCATCGTCGTCTATTTTCTTTCTAATTCCCCCAATTTATCTAGAAATCTCATTTGCCTAGACTTTTCCGCTCGACTTGGCAGCCTCGTGTCGATCAAGCAACAAGACGCTGACGCCGAGGCCGTGCGTCGATCACCTCATCGGTGTAGTCGCCACCTTTTTTTTATCCAATTTTCCTAGTTCTTTCAAAAATATAATTTCTCTAAATCTGCCGCTTTTCCGCTCAACTTGGCAACCTCGAGCTAGTGAGTAGTCGAGACGCCGAGGCCGTCACCCTTCAAAATCCTATATATCAAAAAAATAGTTTTCCCAGATCTGCTTCCTTTCTGCACGACTTGGCAACATCGCGTTGGTGAGACGTCTCGCATTTCAATCATCGTCGTCTATTTTCTTTCTAATTTCCCCAATTTATCTAGAAATCTCATTTGCCTAGACTTTTCCGCTCGACTTGGCAGCCTCGTGTCGTTGAGGCAACACGACTCCGGCGCCGAGGCCGTGCGTCGATCACCTCATCGGTGTAGTCGCCGTCCATTTTCACTCAAATTTTCCCAATTCTTTCAGAGATATAATTTCCCCAAATCTGCCACTTTTCCGCTCAACTTGGCAACCTCGAGTTCGTGATGAGTCAAGACGCGGACGGACGTTGTTGCCCTTCAAAATCTGTTTCCCCAGATCTGCTACTTTACCGCCCGACTTGGCAACCTCGTGTCGATCACACAACGCGAGGCCGTGCTTCGATCATCTCATCAGAGTCGTCGCCGCCTATTTTCTGTCCAATTTTCCCAATTCTTTCAAGAATTTAATTTTCCCAAATTTGCTACTTTTTCGCTTAATTTGGCAACCTCGAGCTAGTGAGTAGTCGAGACGCCGAGGCCGTCACCCTTCAAAATCCTATATTTAAAAAAATCAGTTTTCCCAGTTCTGCTACCTTTCTGCACGACTTGGCAACATCGCGTTGGTATGACGTCTCGCATTTCAATCATCGTCGTGAATGTTCTTTCTAATTTCCCCAATTTTGCAAAAAATCTTATTTCCCTAGATTTTTCCTCTCGAGGCCGTGCGTCGATCACCACATCGGTGTTGTCGCCGTCCATTTTCTCTCAAATTTTCCCAATTCTTTCAGAGATATAATTTCCCCAAATCTGCCACTTTTCCGCTCAACTTGGCAACCTCGAGTTCGTGATGAGTCAAGACGCCGACGGACGTTGTCGCCCTTCAAAGTCTGCTTCCCCAGATCTGCTACTTTACCGCCCGACTTGGCAACCTCGTGTCGATGAGGCAACGCGACGTCAACGCCTTGGTCGTTCGCCTGATTGCTATTTTAAAGACAAGGGGCTCCGGTATTTAGGCATCTGCCTTTTTGTAATCCTGAATAATTAAATAAAAGTCGAACAAATAAAAAGTGATTTATCTGCTTAACAGATGAACTCATTGCCCGTATACATAAATCAATTTCTCGGAAGCATGAAAGACATCTCCGTCGACAGGCGTAGGGTGACAGAGCTTAAAGAACATCCAATGTCGGCATTTACCGACGCACCGCCGTATCCCGTATGTCGCTGGTGATGCCGCTAATCGAGGATCGAGCAAATTAAGCCGAACCAAATGCCGCGCTACACACATTTTCCGGGTTTTTGTCACAAGGAAATTTGTCCGACCAGCCGACATGCGACATCCAGATCATCCATCATCCAGTTGATCCAGATCCAGCGTCTTTCCAGTGGCGTTACGGTGACGCATAAATATAAAATGTCTGAGACCAGCCATCTGACAAAAAGCGCCTCTCTTACTTGTAGCTTCGACGCCCTTTTCAAGAGCAAATCATTTGGCGGGATGCCAGCCACCACCAGCAGTGCATCGGACCACACCCTTCTGTAAGCGCATATGTCTATATTTCTTTTTCCTCAATGCCTTATTATAATATGAGAGCTCCGTATATCATAATCGAGCCTGCCACTCCTGCAAAAATCCTACGCCTCTCACTACTTGGGCCTCCGCCAGATGGCATTAGCCGTATCAGAGATGCATCGACCTTATTTACCTTGTCATTGGCGCGCCTTATATGTTTTGTCTAAAGCTAACAAGTACCTACTTTTCTCCGCATGCTTCTGCCTGCGTGGTTGTTTCGTCGTAACGCGCTACTGGGATGAAACCAATCCTCGAGAAAGTTTAATATCATAAAGGATTATGTTCTTGTGAAAAAATAATACTTTAGTTACGCCGCTGTTTCAGTATCTCCATCCGTAAAATCCGAAATCTCCGTCACGGAACACGTGTAGTCATTTAGCGGCCACAAATCAAACGAAGAACGGAGGTCTCCCTCTGGGGAGTGCGAACTTTGTTTACATTGCCTATTAGCCGCAAATTATGCCTCCTCTTCGGCCCTTTTAGCTATATGGCCCGATGCGTTTCTCTTCCTTTATTTGCTGTTCTAAATTGACCGTCGTAATCCTTTGTGTTAACATCCAAATGCGGGGGTCGGAGCCTTTAGCAGCTTTTGTTTTATCAGTTTTATTCGTTACTTTATAATACTGTACCAAAACAATAAGGCTACTTTACTCCAAAACCCCACATCCATTATATCATGACCCCTTCCTAAAGCCCTTGACAGCCTGTCACGCTATCGTGTTTTTGCGCGGAGCATTTTCCCTGTATGCGTTCACCGTTAGCCGTGTCCCCCAGTAGGCCGTGCCGCCGTGTAACAAAAGAACATCAGCGATCGTCGCACGGCAAATCGTGGATCGTGGCCGCCCTTGATGTAGGCTAGGCAGGCGGCGAACCAACATGGCGGACGTGGCCAATGGCAGCCCGCCGTCCAGAACAATGGCCTGCGGGGCAACAGGGGAGCGCGGAGGGGGAAGGGGAACGGACAAAGGAGAGAGGCAGGAGGGACTTCGCGTCCTCCGTAGTGGTTGTCCGGTTATCACCGCGTACAATAACAGAGGGTTCTCACCGGAAGGCACAGGGTCGGCATTCATGTTACTGAGCTGCTTTTAGGGAAAAATTGAGTTATTTGTACCATTTGGTATGTAGCTCGTAAATGACTTATTTGAATTGAATGATGATTTCAAGTAAAGTTATTTTCAACCTGTCACTTTATGTACTCAGGCGCGGATCTGCCTTCTTTCAGGGAATATTGTCAAGCCGTTTGCGCTTATTGTAAGGTTATCAAGAAGGGAGATAATGACAGCGGTGTAAGAACAGGATGCACATTTATTTTATGTTTCCAAACAAAAAACAATGTGGTCTTACTTAAACACAAAAATACAGTATATTCGTACACACACTCGGGTGAGTAAATACAGGTATATGGATAAGTAATTTATAATAATATAATGAATTCCGATGTCTTGGTTTCTCGCTTTGATAGGCAATGTTAGACAAATTAGGCAAAAGTATCAACAGGCCTGCTTGATTTCCATAATCTTTTCTCTCTTTCCAAAAGGCTGGAGTATTTCTAGATGTCTACTGCTCGGTTTCAGCGTTCTCCTATTGTGAAGTTATGTTTTCTTTTTGAATTGTAAGACATTTCAGGCTGATATAACCGATGATATAAATCAAAGGCATGAACAATATAATGCAAATAGATATTTGTAACATAACCTCAAAATAGAGCGCTGACACGGACACGCAGAAAACTATGAAAATCAAGGAGGCCTTAAGTAGGCGTCCTACAATTGTAGGGACGACCCAAAAACAACACAATTTTGGCAACATAGGCTTGACTTATTCGAATTCTTTGAATCCGATCCTGTCTAAGTGACGTTTTCCCCAAGGGCTGATTTGATGCGGCCGTGTGAATTCGAGCACTCACCATCATCGAGGCCTTTCTTTTCTTTGGGAATGTAAATGTGGTACGGTGCCTTGTGCCCTGATACTATTGCTTTTAGCGCCTGAGGCACTCCGTCGGAGCAGAAGCCTCTTCATAATAATGCAAAGCCCTATAGGGAACGATGTAATTATAGAGCTGTTAATTGCTACGCAGTGCCTGTATAGAAGAGACGAGTAGTAGCGCATTCAAAAAAGATCGCGTTCAACGAGTCTGCATGTTGCCGGGCCTAAAATTGCGTCAAAAATTGTTTTTTTTATTAAGGTTGTGCAAAAACCTAATCAGTATCTATATTTTTGTACGACAACTTTTTTGTATTGACATTCACATGGTAATATCGACGCAGAACAGTCATAAAGCAAAATTCTGCCAATCTGGGCAAAAAATTTAAAGAGCAAATTAATTAGTGTCTAGCTTATTTACAAATATTGTATAAATAACATTGCCGTTTTCTGTATTGTTTCAGAATTATCAAGAAGCAATTCAACGAAGTGATCTGCAACACAACTCGACATTGATCTGGCATAAGATTGTTTGTTGAAAATAAATGCATTTTGTGCATCATAATTTGCATTCGATTCTATTATTATGAAGCTGATGAAAGAGATATTATCGTTATTGAGGATATTTGATAAATACACGTTCATAAAGAAATAGGAAATATTTTCAGCAGATTTCAAATTATGAACACTCCTGGCATCCCTTATTCTAGGCGCATTGTCTAGGCGGCGCCACCATCTGACATACGTCAACGGTGTTGTCATAGTTTAACGTGCAGCTCCAGAGTTGCCAGGTCTGATCATTTTATGAATAATCTGGTGATTCGTGAAAAACTTTTTGAAAAATGACAATTTTTAAAATTTCTTCAATTTTCGTTGTTCTTCTCTCTCTCTGCCCCTTCTTGTTCTGTGAACTGTAAGTATAGACTTTTTTTAATCAAAAATCTTTATGTATTTTGTTTAAATATAACATTAAGTTAAATCGTTGGTATTTAGGATTATTACAAAATTATTACATAAGCTATTTTTAGTTTCTCATTATATATTAGATGCTTATTGATTTATTTACATTACTTTATAGAATTATTATGTATTTTAATCATCACATTCACATTATAAAATAAAAATTTGTTTTGAGAAAAATTTAGGATTTTTTTTATAATAATTCTGATCTGGGTATTGAAAAGCAGTTCAACATCTTACAAAAATAACAAGAAAAATGTATTAAAATTACATTACACATTACACAGTAGCAGGAAATTTATAGACAATTTAATTATTAAGTGGTATACAAACATTACAAATTTCGTTCTCAACTAATAAAACAGCTCAAAATATTGGCTTTTAAATTTTTGGTAATGTTTCATTCCAATTTCTGCGGAATTTTATTTTTTTGACCTGGCAACACTGTGCAGCTCCAACTTCTACAGTGTTGTGTGTTCTGTAGCCTACCCTGTACATGGTCTTAGAAGAATAAGAAAACAAAAGCGATAAGCAATGAATAAAATACGACAAACTTGGTTCATAACAAGAACCTCATATTGACAAAGCTCCTTTGTCATTGTGGACACACCCCTTGCTCCATCCAAACCCCCCACTCACTCCCTTCATTACCATACGCGTCAGTGTGTCTACCGGAGCAGAACATCTGAATGTCTACCGACTATACACAGCCAGCCACCTGTCAATTACATTTGCATATACACGCCCGGACTGTTTTCATAAACAACAGAATAACACGCAAAGCATACTACGATCCTAATGGCATTTATGAGGTGTTCCTAAAATATTTATTTTGCTCGGGCACGGTGGGAAGTGCCCCGTCTTGGCAGCAAGGACTTTTTAATACTCTAATGTGTGTTTGTTAGGTGGCTTTGAAAAACATTGCGCGGACATATTCTTTATTCCTGTTTGTCGTCGTACGGACGAGGATCAATACTTGCCGGGTTGACCACACGGGGTGGGTTGTACGTGTGTTTACTCGTGAAATTCCTCCGTTTTGTCTCCGCCTATGCATCAATAACATGTACGAAGACACTTTAGAACTGAATTCTTATTTGTCTATAGAGATACAATCCATGAAATGCCCATAGATGCCTGTCCCGTCAAATTAGGCCTTGTAAATTTGCGTATTTAGCAAGATTTTCTGTACTATTGTGGGGATTTTTAGTATCTCCTCTGAGCAAATTTGCTAATAACAATAGTTTATTGAATTTGTTCTCCACGGAAAGAATTTTCAAACGCCCTTCCTTGCGTAACTCTAATCTGGGCACTATCATGAATCATGGAACATGCAATTGTATTTTGAACAACGAAGGAAAAAAACTTACTTCACAGCGGCGGGCACAGACCGACGAACGATTAGCAACGTTGCCATTTCTGATTTTCTGTAAATCCCCGATTTCACGGCTAACCTCAATAGGTGATGCATGAAAATCGTCAAAAACTCCGAAATCTAGATATTAGGTTTTTTTGATATGTAAATCGGATTTTGATGAAACATTAACAGTAACTGATGAGCCAAAGAGGAAAGAATCGAGAAGGTTATTAAGATACGCAAAATATACAGGCATTTATGTAAAATGTAAAAACTGGATGAAAACCTCGTTTGATGTGCTCATAGTCCAGACAAAACCTCTCATTCATGTAAGTCAATTTCCACTACGATTTTTTTAATCGTAATTTCGTTTGTTGGATGCCCTAAACATGAATCAAAACGTTGTCGGGCGGTAACAGGATACAAATTTGTTTCAACATTTCCTTACACAAAAACAAAAAAAGGATGTAAGCTCTTGGGTTTCCTGAGCCATTCTGAACAAAAAAAAAAGGTTCTAGGTAGCACTTCTTCAAAGTCCAAAACCTGTTGATAAATTTAATAGACTACACATTTCACATATCGTCAGTAGAACTATCAGTGACATCTGTTGGGAAAACATGGAAGTAACTGCTAGTTGTACAGATTTCAATGTCCAGTTTCTTTATTGTGGAAAATGATAAATTATAATCCTTTCAGGTAGTTTCCGATTAATCTTTATTACGACAAAAAATACCTAGATACCACTATACGTTGTTACCAGATTCCTTTTTCTCGTTACGAAACGAGGCAAATATCCAAATAATATAGATAGTATTGATATAGATTAAGATCGCAGCGCCGTGCGGCAGACATCTAAACTAGTTTCTTGTACATTGATACATGAACCTTATACCTTACTTGTGAACCTTTACCGTGTGGCTGGCTCAACCACAAAAACATTATACACTGAATGCAGTCTACTAGATTCCAGTATACGATATCAGATTCCCTTCTCTCGATACGAAACGAGGTCGAATATTTATATAATCGATATAATATTCTTTACGAAAAACGACCTGTTAACAAGCGATTTTGATTTCTGTTAAACTCTTAAATCGGCATTTTCAATACTTAAGAATATTTTTGAAGTTGCTAAGTCTTGAAGTCCAAAACCTGTTGGTGTTATAGACTCTAGACATGTCACGGTTCCTCAGTAGTGCTACTAGTGACATCTGTTGGGAAAACATGGAAGTAGCTACTAGTTGTACAGATTTCAATATCCAGTTTCTTTATTGGGGAAAATGATAAATTATAATCCTTTCAGGTAGTTTCCGATTAATCTTTATTACAGCAAAAAATACCTAGATACCACTATACGTTGTTACCTGATTCCTTTTTCTCGTTACGAAACGAGGCAAATATCTAAATAATATAAATATTATTAATATAGATTAAGATCGCAGCGCCATGCGGCAGACATCTAAACTAGTTTCTTGTACATTGATACATGAACCTTATACCTTACTTGTGAACCTTTACCGTGTGGCTGGCTCAACCACAAAAACATTATACACTGAATGCAGTCTACTAGATTCCAGTATACGATATCAGATTCGCTTCTCTCGATACGAAACGAGGTCGAATATTTATATAATCGATATAATATTCTTTACGAAAAACTACCTGTTAACAAGCGATTTTGAATTCTGTTGAACTCTTAAATGGGCATTTTCAAAACTTAAGAATATTTTTGAAGTTGCTAAGTCTTGAAGTCCAAAACCTGTTGGTGTTATAGACTCGACATGTCACGGTTCCTCAGTAGTGCTACTAGTGACATCTATTGGGGAAAATTGGAAATAGCTGTTGTTTGCTGCGGTTTTTCTTTGAGAAAATAAATGATAAACTTTTCAGCTAGTTTTCTCTATTGAATTAATCTTGATTACAAAAATCGTTCCTAGATGTCACTAGACTATATCAGATTCCCTTTTCTCGATACGACACGAGCCGAATCTTGTCTTTTTCATCAGTATCTGACAATTGACAATTATAGTGTTCTGGATATCGCTAAATAACTAATTCTGACGGATTCGTCAAGGCCAGGTAAACAGAGCGTATTGTTTTGGTTTTTTGTACGCTACATATTCATTTTGTACTTGCTAACAATTTTTCTATAGTGCTTAATAGTGCTCCTTCGTGATAATATTTTGGTTTATTCAAAAGAAAGGCGTGTATTATTTAAATATGTTTATTTCAAATACAATTTGAAATGTACAACATAAAAAACTCGGTAAAATATTGAAAAAATATAAATAGGTACAGCAAAAAATTGTGCTAATTTTGACTTGAGATCACATCCTCAAACAACTAAAGTATTAGGAAAAATAACTTAAATGCAAAATTAGGAAATGTACAAGTTAAATACATATACATAAATAAATGCTAATTAATACAATTATATCACAAAGTTATAATAATATAGATAATATTCTCGTCATGTATTGGTTACATGTTAAAAAATACCGTTGTAGACTTAACGCCATTTTCTTCAAATAAAATGTTAAATCTCTTAAAGGACTTAGCACACATATTTTCAGTTTTCACACCTTTTATGACAGTACTTACAAAACTTTCAAGTCATCAGATAATAATACAAGTCAAACATAGTCTTAAAGTTCAAATTGGTAAACAAAAAAAAACTTTTCCCTGAGTGTACAAAGTCCTTTCAAATGTTCGGATAAAATTTGTTATGGAGAGTAGTGAATCGCATTTGATCTATTCACACTAAAAAAAGTCACGATAAAGCAGAAAATATAGAAATTTGAATCAACTACTGAAAAAAATTTTTTTTTTTAAATTCATCAACTTTACGGGATAATATGGGGTAAATATTCCTAAATTTTATCAAAAGCCTCAGGCAAATTCGTAACATGCCATGTTTTTCGCGTATATTTATGCAAAAAAATGTATTGTAAAGAATTAAACAAAAATTGGTAGTTGTTCAAAATTCAAACATTTTCTGCCTCGTCATGATCTACTTGTGCAAACCTATTCAAAGGTTCGCAAACTTTCATCAAATGTACAAATTCGATGTATATATTTGCTCCACATCAACATAAAATATTTGTTTTTCGAATTGACCAGTAAGAAAAAAAAAGTAGTACAATTGTTGATACAGTCGTTTAAGAAATCATTTCGCGTTGCTTCATACAGAACCATTTTTACAGCATTTACAGTATGTGTATCATGTATGCACGAAAAGATTTTGGACCTAAATACATACTCTTCAAAAGAACTAATAAAACCACCTACCTTCCGATGAAATATCATTTCTCAGCCTTCCTCGTAATTATTCCGAATTGAACGCCTCCTTTTATACACCGCAATTGCAAAAAGGAGGTACTGTTTCGTCCGAAATGATCTTGGCCAAGGCCATTTCAAGGTCAAATCAATACATTGAGGTGACCTTGACCGTGACCTTAAAGGTCAAATCAAAATTTGGCACGTATAATATAAAATCTGCTCTCTGCAATTATGGCATAAGAATCAAGAGGTTACCTTACAAATAGCATTTGAGCTCGACATAACCTTGAATTTGAGACCTTCACAAACGGCACAATTATATGCCTAGATTTGAGCTTGAGATGACCTTGAATGTCAAGGTCATGGTTGGGCGTACATTTTTCCTCTTTCCAATGTCAGTGTAAAGACAGGGGTTTCTGATTTGGAAATACCCGATCTTAAATAATAATCAAGGTCACTTTTGGATGAGCTCTACAAACCTCACAACTACATTGACAAACATTTTTGTTACAGTAAAGCGTGACCAATGTTTAGATTTGATCTTGAGATTACTTTGAAGGTCAAGGTCATAGTAGGCCGTACATTTTTACCCTTTCCAATATCGGTGCGAAAAGGGGGTTCCATTTGTAAGTACAAATTTGACCTTAAAGGTTGTGAACAAGGTCACCTTTGGGTGACCTTCACAAACCTCGCAACTATATTTTCGAACATTTTTGCTACAGTAAATTGTAAATCTCCAGATTTGACCTTGAAACCGTCATCAAGGTCATATTCAAGAGTAAAATTCCCTGTGTAAAAAGGGGGTTCCATTTGAAGATATTCACTTTACCTTGAAGGTCATATGCTGGCTCAAAAATTCTGCAGGTTCTGTGTAAAAAATGGGGGGTTCAATTTGGAAATATTCACTTGGTTATGTTCAAGGTCATCATTATTTTGTCCCCTCAAAACCCTACAACTTTTGTTTGAAACTTTTAATAGATGCGTAGTTTTCGGAAGATTTCGGTTTTCAATTGGGTTGGTATATTCTAGCAGGATATGTAAATCAATGCAGATATTGATTTCTTAGTGGACTTGCAAGGCAAAAAAAAACGATAAATCCAAATTGAAATACACAACTTCAGATGCCAAGTGATATCCGTGAATCAAAAGCGACAACGATTTCTTAATGGACCGGCAGGCAAAAAAAAATCGATAAATCCACAAATGAAAACAATGTGTACACAACCTCAGATGCCAAGCGATATCCTTGAGTCAGAAACATAACGTTGGCACAACTGTCGTAATAATAGACGATTATTTCTCGAGGAAATTCCGATGAAGTCGCTGAGTAAAAACTTGTGTAACGTTATGGAAGTCTTTTATGAGCTAAGAGCGTATTTACAATGTGTTACACACCACAAGCTGAAGGGATGACTTAGTTTCGATTATACGGTTCAATTTGCGGGGCAAGCGTAACAAAGAAACGCGGACAGAACGTATAGAAAATCGCTCCCAGTCGATTTTGTCTAAAAATTGAGTATGTTTTTCCCATTTATCATGTAAATCCTCGATGTTTCCATGAACGTGTCGAGATGTACTAGATAGGGTACATGCTGCATTTGAATGGTTTTCCCGAAAAATTGAAAATCGATTTTACGTACACTTTCCACATTTCTGCAAATCGTAATCTCAGAAACTAATCATAGGATCGCATTGGTTCGATGAGAACTTTTGATCAGTAAGGCGATAAATATATCATACTGAATTTTTAGACAAATCGGCTGGCACCCATTTTCTAAATGTTTTGTGCGGAGTCCTTTAATATAACCTTTTCGGGATTACTTTTTCATTTTACTTCATACTTCAACATCGGACTAGAGATGGGGGACTTTCGTTTCAGTTTCAGTCCAACAAAGCCAGCTCGACCCGACATAGAACACCTGTCAGTCTTTCAGATTTGGATTATATATTACGTTTTTAAAAAGATCCCTCGGTTGTGGCTGTATAACAATATAGGAATCACTAAAAACATTTTTTTGCTGATACAACTCAAATTATTATCAATGAAATAAATACTATGTTAGACGAATTAAATGAATGCTCCAATTCTTGGTATAATACGACCATGCGGCGAATTTTTTAAACGGTCACCAGCACCTTGCATTAATAGTGGCGAAAATTTGAAGAAAAATTTGTAGAATTTTTGCAGTGCTTGAAAAAGTGTCAACTTCCACCTTAAAATAATCTAACAGAAAAAATCAAGATAAAAATTGTTTTAGGTGCTGTATCTCAGTAGAAAACGATCCTATCGAGGTTCTAAACGAAGCGTTTTAAAGCTTCAAATGTCTAGGTTTTGTATCTTTTACTGTTCCTAGGAAAATACGGAAATAAAAAAAATGACCTTTTTATATTTTTTAAACTTCACGGACTTGGAAAATAGGTTTTTCCGCTCAAATATTACAATAGCCTGTACACTTAGCTTCAGTTTGCTTTTTTCAAAACCTCTATAAGACCATTTCCGAGATATCGCATTTTTAATGAAAAAGAACCCTTTTGGCTTTGATCATCGATATCTCGGGAACCAATCATCGTACAGAAAATCTAAGGGTGGTTTCAGGAGCAGGACTGGATTCTTTAAGACGAGCTATTATTATTTATGGATTTTCATAAATTGCAAATACTGACAAAATGGGTAATGTTAGGCGACCTTTACAGCTTCGTATACCCACAATGACCCTGTAAAATTTTACTTTCATCTAACCGGACGTTTTTTGTTTTGCTAAAAGCATCAAATCGGAAATCGATTTTTTTATTTTGCAGATTTTCCTTACAAAAGGCGTTCATATTTAAAAAATAAACACGTTTATCGCTTTTTGTAAGAAAAATGCGGAAAAAACTTGAAAAATCATTCAGAAAAACTTCTGTGGAGATCAAAGAGGAATTTTACAGGGTTAGTGTGTTATCCGTAAAAGTCGCGCTTAACATTATTCATCCATTTTATGATTTTTTATGCTTTTTACATTTTTTTAAATTTTCATAATATAGTCTTCTATGATTTCAAGGTTTTCAAATGTTTCACGATTTTTAAAATTTTCAAGGTTACTTTAATTTTAAAAAATTTCAAATTTCATGACATCAAAATTTTTGGAATTTACCTAATTTTTTTTTATTTCTTAAAATGTGCAAGATTATAAAGTTTTTCAAGATTTTAAAAAATTTCATTTCATTTCAACTTTCCAATTTTTTTAAGATCTTGAGGTTTATCAAGAATTTAAATATTAGAATTTTTCAAATTGTTATTTTTTTCCAATTTTTTTAAATTTTGTAACTTTTCTAGATTTTAAAATATATCGTTTTCAAATTTCATGACAAATTTTTTGAATTTTGGAATTTTCAGTTTCTTATTTTTCAAAATTTTAATGATTTTGAGTTTTTAACGATTTAAAAAATGTCAAGGTTTTCAAAGTCGCGCTTAACATTAACCGTTTATTCAATATTTTTAATCCTTGCTTCTCAAAAAAGAACGTAATTACCCCATTTTTTTCTGTTTTCTTTTCCAACTCATATGAAAGATGACATTTTTTCCATAAACTGAGCCCAGCTTTACCTTTGAATTTTCTGTACATTGATGTCGAGATTAAGCGGTCCTACATTAAAAAAAATTATTCGGTATATTTTCTATGATTTCAAGGTTTTCAAATGTTTCACGATTTACAAAATTTTCAAGGTTACTTTAATTTTAAAAAATTTCAAATATTTCAAATTTCATGACATCAAAATTTTTGGAATTTTCCTAATTTTTTTTTATTTCTCAAAATGTGCAAGATTCTAAAGTTTTTCAAGATTTTAAAAAATTTCAAGGTTTTAAAAATTTTCGAGTTCCTCAAATTTTTGGGATTATCAAGATTGTCGAACTTTCCAAATTTTTTAAGATCTCAAATACTGACAAAATGGGTAATGTTGCGCGACTTTTACAGCCTCGTATACCCACAATGACCATGTAAGATTTTACTTTCATCTAACCGGACGTTTTTTGTTTTGAACAAGTACATGCTGAAAGCATCAAATCGGAAATCGATTTTTTCATTTTGCAGATTTTCCTTACTAAAGGCGTTCATATTTAAAAAA
Organism: Acanthoscelides obtectus; assembly: GCA_963669975.1. NCBI lineage: Eukaryota > Metazoa > Arthropoda > Insecta > Coleoptera > Chrysomelidae > Acanthoscelides > Acanthoscelides obtectus. The sequence goes on from CAVLJG010000009.1 coordinate 88,792,085, forward strand.
TAAACACGTTTATCGCTTTTTGTAAGAAAAATGCGGAAAAAACTTAAAAAATCATTCAGAAAAACTTCTGTGGAGATCAAAGAGGAATTTTACAGGGTTAGTGTGTTATCCGTATAAGTCGCGCTTAACATTATTCATCCATTTTATGATTTTTTATGGTTTTTACATTTTTTAAAATTTTCATAATATAGTCTTCTATGATTTCAAGGTTTTCAAATGTTTCACGATTTTTAAAATTTTCAAGGTTACTTTAATTTTAAAAAATTTCAAATATTTCAAATTTCATGACATCAAAATTTTTGGAATTTACCTAATTTTTTTTTATTTCTTAAAATGTGCAAGATTATAAAGTTTGTCAAGATTTTAAAAAATTTCATTTCATTTCAACTTTCCAATTTTTTTAAGATCTTGAGGTTTATCAAGAATTTAAATATTAGAATTTTTCTAATTGTTCTTTTTTTCCAATTTTTTTAAATTTTGTAACTTTTCTAGATTTTAAAATATATCGTGTTCAAATTTCATGGCAAATTTTTAGATTTTTGGAATTTTCAAAGTTTCTTATTTTTCAAAATTTTAACGATTTTCAGTTTTTAACAATTTAAAAAATTTCAAGATGTTCAAAGTCGCGCTTAACATTAACCGTTTATTCAATATTTTTAATCCTTGCTTCTCAAAAAAGAACGTAATTACCTCATTTTTTCTGTTTTCTTTTCCAACTGATATGAAAGATGACATTTTTTCCATAAACTGATCCCAGCTTTACCTTTGAATTTTCTGTACATTGATGTCGAGATTAAACGGTCCTACATTAAAAAAAATTATTCGGTATATTTTCTATGATTTCAAGGTTTTCAAATGTTTCACGATTTACAAAATTTTCAAGGTTACTTTAATTTTAAAAAATTTCAAATATTTCAAATTTCATGCCATCAAAATTTTTGGATTTTTTTTTTATTTCTCAAAATGTGCAAGGTTATAAAGTTTTTCAAGATTTTAAAAAATTTCAAGGTTTTAAAAATTTTCGAGGTCCTCAAATTTTTGGGATTATCAAAATCGTCGAACTTTCCAAATTTTTTAAGATCTTGAGGTTTATCAAGAATTTAAATATTAGAATTTTTCAAATTGTTCTTGTTTTTCCAATTTTTTTAAATTTTGTAACTTTTCTAGATTTATAAATATATCGTTTTCAAATTTCATGACAAATTTTTAGAATTTTGGAATTTTCAGTTTCTTATTTTTCAAAATTTTAATGATTTTGAGTTTTTAACGATTTAAAAAATGTCAAGGTTTTCAAAGTCGCGCTTAACATTAACCGTTTATTCAATATTTTTAATCCTTGCTTCTCAAAAAAGAACGTAATTACCCCATTTTTTTCTGTTTTCTTTTCCAACTCATATGAAAGATGACATTTTTTCCATAAACTGATCCCAGCTTTACCTTTGAATTTTCTGTACATTGATGTCGAGATTAAACATTAAAAAAATTAATTCGGTATATTTTCGCCACCAAATACAAAATAGTGTTTCTAGGCAACTAACTGCATCTTTAGTGCGTTTTCTTTCCTTCGTTTCGAAAAACGGACTAAAATCGTTTATATAAAAGGTATAGGCAACTACCGCTCCCCAAAGAAAGAAAATCAACGCACAGAATACAGTCAGTCGCTGAGTGTTTCTTAGAAAAAATCATGTTTCACATTTGCGAGTAAAATCGCAATACAGCAAATACTAAACCTTTATAAATTAATAACTTAATAAATATCTTTTAACATATTCACAGAAATAAAAAAAAGCATCTAAATGCCCGTACGGTTTATAATGCAAAATGCCGCTCATAAATTTGTCTAAGAAACGCTTTGAAATAAAATGTAAAATTTCAAAATGATAGATACGATAAGTAATGAATATCGATAGTTACTTACATTAAGTGTTAAAAATTGTCACTTATTCTGATTCATATGTAAAAACGATACAAAAGTCTATTTCAAAAGGTCATTTTTTTACCTATATAAATTACCTTCGATTCAGTTCCGCTTTGATTGCTGAAAAAAAAAGAAATATGTTAATTACCAATGAGTTTCATTATAATTCATGCACAATATTTCTTTGATGCGCGATTCCTATCCAAAAACCAGAATCACCGACTGAAATTGCCGTTTTTACATTTTTCCAACATCCGCGGGTGACTTCGAAGTTGAGTCATTTATTTTAACAGTGAGTAATAATATTATGTGCTCGTGTTTGGCGACAACGGATATAATGCGCCTTATCGGTTCATCGCATCGGAAACAAAAAAGCGAAAGAATTTGGAACGATGTTTTTACAATTATTTTATTCAGTTGTATACAGTCAGTGTCAGTCGGTAACGCGTGAGTGAATAGTGGTGTCTGTTGCGTGGCTCAAACGAAATCAAAAATGGCACATGTTTACGAAAATGCTGAACTTATTTACGCGGCATCACGGATTTATGCGGATCGGTTTCCCAATCGAGTGCAACCAACCCCTCGTGCCTTTGTTAATGTAGTACAACGGGCTCGTGAATCAGGTGGCTTAAGACCTCACAGGGGACGGCATGCCGGTGCTCCAAGACCGCACGATCAAATACAGGTCCGCACTGAAATACTTGTCGGGAGGATACTTTATAAAACAAGGTAACATTTTTTTTAATTTTTTTTTTATATTTACACACATATTTTGGTTTATCTTCCTTCTACAATCATTATCTGAAAATGAATGGCTCAACTTCAAAGTCACCCTGTATACAAACCTAAAGGAAAAGAGGGCCAAACCTAACGAAAAAAAGTGGGACAAACCTAACAAAAAAAGTGGGACAAACATAACGAAAAAAAGTGGGACAAACCTAACGAAACTACTGGTACATTTGAACTACTGGTCACTTGAACTACTGGTTGTTTGAAGTACTGGTACATTTGAAGTATTGAATGATCTATCTCGTCAGATTCGCATCAGTTTGTGGCCGACAGATGGCGCTTTTGCAAAAATTTCAAAAAAAAACAAATAAAATATCTTACCATCTATAATATCCTGTTTCATTTTGCTAATTTCTTTCCTGACTTCCTTGACGATCTCGTTTTTGAGAGCGTCCAATTCAGTTGGTCCGACGGATAACGTGCTACCTTCCGATAGGCCGTTCACTTTCAGAATCGTCTCCTCCGAGGCCGATCCGAAACGTTTTCGTACGCTTTTCGGCGATTCCGCGTTGAATTTCGACGTGTTTCCCGGCAGTGTGTTCGTTTTCTCCCAGATGGCAGCCTTTTTGTCTTCCTCCTCTTTGTCCGGCACCTTTTTCTCTACCTAAACCGCAAACAGAAACTTCAACGGATAGAAGCGGCAGAGTCCGTACTTCTGGCTGTCTGTCACTAAAGCGTATGACTTTTTTGAGTAATTTTAAGATAAGCCCACCTTTTTCAAGATTTTCAAGATTTTAAAATATACAAAAATTTCAAGCTGATTACATTTTTCAAGATTTTCAAAACTTTCAGCTTAAAAATTTCTCAAAACTTGCAATTTTTCGAAATAATTGATTACCGTCATGTGGAGATGGAGTTACATCGTAACTCTTGCATCTCCACATTTTCTTATTTTTCAAAATTTTTAGGATGCTGAAATTTTTCAAGATTTCAAAAAATTTCAAGCTTCCCAAATTGTAAGTATTTCTAATTTTATGACATCAAAATTGTTGGAATTTTAAAAATTTTCGAATCTTCCAAACTTTTTTTTCAAAATTTTTAAAATTCTGTGTCTCAGGATTTTAAGAAATTTCAACGTTCTCAACATTTTCAATGTATTCAAATTTTACATCAAAATTTGGAATTTTCATAATTTTCGAATTTTCCAAATTTTTCTCATTCAATTTTTTTAAGATAATGAAGTTTCCAACATTTTGTAAATTTTCGAGGTGTTCAAAATTTTCAAGGTTTTCAAATTTTTGACATTAAAATTTTGTGAATTTTTAAAATTTTCGAATCTTCTAGACTTTTTTTTAAAAATTTTTAATATTGTGTTTCAGGATTTTAAGAAATTTCAACGTTCTCAAAATTTTCAATGTATTCAATTTACATCAAAATTTGGAATTTTCATAATTTTCGAATTTTCCAAATTTTTCTCATTCAAATTTTTTAAGATAATGAAGTTTCCAACATTTTGTAAATTTTCAAGGTGTTCAAAATTTTCAAGGTTTTCAAATTTTTGACATTAAAATTTTGTGAATTTTTAAAATTTTCGTATTTTCCAAATTTTTCTTATTCAATATTTTCAAGATTCTAAGGTTTAAAATTTTAAAAAATTTCAAGCTTCCCAAATTGTAAGTATTTCTAATTTTATGACATCAAAATTGTTGGAATTTTAAAAATTTTCGAATCCTCTAAACTTTTTTTTTCAAAATTTTTAAAATTCTGTGTTTCAGGATTTTAAGAAATTTCAACGTTCTCAAAATGTTCAATGTAATCAAATTTAAATCAAAATTTGGAATTTTCATAATTTTCGAATTTTCCAAATTTTACTCACTCAAATTTTTTAAGATAATGAAGTTTCCAACATTTTGTAAATTTTCAAGGTGTTCAAAATTTTCAAGGTTTTCAAATTTTCTGACAATAAAATTTTGTGAATTTTCAAAATTTTCGTATTTTCCAAATTTTTCTTATTCAATATTTTTAGGATTCTAAGGCTCAAGATTTTAAAAAATTTCAAGGTTTTCAAATTGTATGAAATCAATTTTTTTGGAAAACTCAAAATTTCGATTTTCCAAATTTTTCTTTTTCAAAATTTTTAATATTCCGATGTTTTTGAGATTTTTCTCAAAATTTTGAACTTTTTGATGCTTTTCAAGTTTTTAAAAAATTTCATGGTTTTCAATAGTTGGAAGACCTTAAAAATTCTAGACATCAAAATTTTTCGAATTTTCCAAATTTCAAGATTCTGAAGTTACTCAAGAGATTTTGGAAAATTTCAATGTTTTCAAATTTTATGAAATTAACTTTTTTGGAATTTTCAAAATTTTCGCATTTTCCAAATTTTTATTTTTCAAAATGTTCAAGATTCCGATTTTTTAGGATTCCAAAGAATTTCAAAGTTTTAAATTTTTATGACATCATATAATCATATCATATTTTTAAAAATCTTCTTAGAAAGTTTTTTTTCTATCGAACTTAGAAAGATGGTATTAAAAAGTTCCGACGAAACCTTTCGATAAAATGTTCTACGTAGCTACCTGTGCTCGTCTCCTGGCCAATGTCTTCGCCATCTCGTCCATCATGGACGCCATGCTGTTGCCAGCACTTCTGCCTAAAGTGCCATAATTACTGCTGCCTCCGCTGCTCGTTGACGAACCGCTGTTTTCTGTCGGAGGCGGCGTGTTCTGAATAACAAAAAATCAATTGTGGACCTTAGTAAATAACCCCCTAACAATATCACATCAATTTCATATATGTACAATGTCAGCGCATACCTTTCCTTTAATAATACAATTACCTTCTACCCTATCTATATTTAGTTCCTACCTTGTTATTCCTCTTGAGCCTGGCGTTCTGCAATTGTGCGGCCAACGAGTTAACCTCCCCACCGTCGCTGCTCTGCGATCTCGACATATTCATCGGGGGCGGTGGCGGTGGGGGCGGTGCCGCAGCCTGATTTGCTGCCGCGTGATTGGCTGATGCCGCTGGCGAAGCTCCGCCTCCTGGAATGGGAGGGAGCGGCGGCCCGGGAGGCGGAGGGGGAGCGGGAGGGGCGCTAACGGTGCGTGTGTGGCCGCTCATGGTAGGTTGCTGTTGGTGGTGGTTGCCTGTAGGAAAGCAAAGATTCTCAAAATTTTCATTTTATGATTGTCACATTTTTTAAAATCTTTAAAATAAAAACCTAAAATTTCAAGATTTTCACATTTTTTTCGATTTTCAAGGTACCCTTTATTTTTTAAAGCATTTAATATATTGAAATTGTTCAAGATTTTTAAAACTGTCAAGGTTTTCAAATTTTTTGACATAAAAATTTTTGGAATTAAGTATCAATATTTTCGAAATTTCAAAATTTTTATTTTTCAAAAATCGTTCAAGCTTTCTCAATATTTCCCAAAGTTTTCAAAATTTTCAAATGGTATGACATGAAAACTTTCGAATTACTAAAAATTTTATTTTCCAAATTTTAAAAAATTCAAGGTTTTCAAATTTTATGTAAAATTTTTGGAATTTTCAAAATTTTCGAATTTTTCAACTTTTTATTTTTTATTTATGATGAGGTTTTATCAAGATTTTAAAAATTTCCGAATTTTCTATATTTTTTAAAATTCTCTTATTTTTCAAAATTTTCAAGATCCTGGTGTTTTTCATGATTTTTAAAAAATTTCAGGGTTTTCAAAATTTCCAAATTTCGAAGTGACTCACCCGCCTGCATTTGGGGTCCCGCGCCGGGACTGGCCATGATAGGTGGCGGTTGTGGAGGACCCCCCGCAGCCGCCTGCAGCTGCTGGGGGGCCATCGGCGACCCCAAATTCGACGACACCCTCCTCTCCTGCAACATGGCCACGTCCTCTCTGGTCATGGTGCGGTACCCCATGTCCTCGTCGTACTGCGTTTGAGGTTGCTGATGCATCGGGGGCTGCGGTTGGTGCATCGGAGGTTGCGGAGGTTGGGGCGGTTGTGGGGGCTGTGGAGGGCCGTGAAGTTGTTGGTGGGGCGGCGGTTGAGGGGGCACGCTGCCGTATGGCGATGCTGCTGACGGTTGTGGCGGTTGAGGTTGACGGACCACGTTGCTCAGGATCTGAAACATGGCATTATTTTTAGAACATTACTTTCTTTCTACTGTTCCGTTTCAGCGCTCTATTTTGAGGTTATGATACAAATATATATTGGCATTAACTTTGATTTATAACATCTGTTATATCAGCCTGAAATTCCCTACAATCCGAAAAGCAAACGTAACCTCACAATAGGAGAGCGCTGACGCTGACACGGAACAGTAGAAATCTAGAAATACCCCAGCCTTTATGAAGGAGAGGAAAGACTATGAGAATCAAGGCCATAATTGCGTCCTACGATAATTGTACGAACGACGATACGGCCCTTACTTATTCTAAAATCGTTTTTAATTGCAAGTTTTTCAAAATTTTCAAGGTTTTAAAATTTAGACATCAAACTTTCAAAATTTTCAAATTTTCATTATTTTTCAAAAAGTTTACAATTTTGTAGTTTTTCTAGATTTTAAAAAGTTTCAAGGTTTCCAAAATTTTAAATGTCTTCAAATTTTGACACTAAAATTTTTGGTATTTGCAGAACTTTCGAATTTTCCAAATTATTCTCATTTTTCAAAGTTGTAAAGATTCTGAGGTTTTCCAAGATTTTAAAATACTTCAAGGTTTCAAAATTTTATGAATTTTTGGAGTATACAAAATTTTCGAATTTTCCAATTTTTTATTTTTCAAAATTTTTAAGATTCTGAGGTTTTTCGATATTTTAAAAAAGTTCAAATTTTTCATAATTTTCAAGATTCTGAGATTTTTCAAGATTTTAAAAAATTTTCAAAATTTTTGAAATCCACAAAATTCTCGAATTTTACAAATTTCTTTTTGTTTTTCAAAATTTTCAAATTTTTGGAATCGTCAAAACTGAAATTTCCCAAATTTTTTTCAACATTTTTAAGATTTTGAAGTTTTCCTGGATTTTAAGAAATTAAAGGCTATCAAAATTTGAATCATTTAAAATTTTATGACATGAAAATTTCTGTGATTTTGAAAATTTTCCAAATTTTTAAGATCAAAAATCCAATATGGCGTTTATAAGAAAAAATAAATTTGACGATTGAGATAAAATGCTAAAATTCAAAATATGCCAACTAGTACAGGGGAAAACCGGCAATTTAATATGCGTTTTATTTTGAAATTCTGATATAAAGTCCGGAAAAAATAGGAATGATTTTCATGAAATTCGGAAAAACTTGGAGTTGCCAAACTTTGCCTCCCTGCAGCCAACTCCATACCTTTTAAGTTTCTGAGATCGCAATGGTGAAAATCGAACACCCTGCAAACACCACATAACCTGTCAGACGACTCAAAAACTCGCAATTTCCCGCAAGAATAACCAATAAAATCTCACCTCTAATGAATGAAACATGGCCCTCGCAAAGCAATCCGCATCTTCTTTGGAACTAAAATTCAAGCCGTAGACCTGCTTATTGTCCCTCCATTGATGAAACGTCGACGTGGCTTGGTTGTACTTCAGACCTTTCAGAATCGCACAGTTGATTACGACCTAATACACAATCACGTTATTACTTATATTGATTTCAGACAATCATACGTTTATTGCTATTTATATACATTGTATATATCAGCCATATGGTCATTAGCTACTCGTTTAAGTTCGTTGAGCTATTTACTGATATATGCATGCTAATAAATTACGTTTTTAATAAAACCCCAAACAAAAAGTCCAGAGGAGTTAAATCCGGGGATCGCGCTGGCCAGAATACTTCTCTGGAGGCTCCAATCTGCCTTCCTGCGAAAAATACTCTCGAACTAACAAGTGCCAAAGGTAAATGTTGCAACAACTGCAAAGTATTGCAAAAGTACACTCTTATAACTTAAACTCTCAAGCTTTCGAAGATCTATGTCTTCATCATCTGGAGCTGGAAACAATTATTGACAATAGCAACAAATAACAATTAGGAGAAAAATATTTATTTACTAAGTCAACAGTGAAGGGAACAAATAGTCGACGAATAAAAAACTCGAATCGAACCTCATCAGTACAGTTTTTTATTCGTCGACTATGTGTTCCCTTCACTGTTGTTTAAAAACAATTTCAGCAACAATCTCGCCGACTTATATTATAATATTTTTCTCCTAATTGTTATTTGTCGCTATTGTCAATAATTGTTTCCAGCTCCAGACGATGAAGACATAGATCTTCGAAAGCTTGAGAGTTTAAGTTATAAGAGTGTACTTTTACAATAATTTGCCTTCTACCCAAAGAAATTAAAGCATATATCATCCAAACTCTGATTTTTTGCTCACCTCGTGGTCTTGAAGTTTCCTACCGACAACTCGAAAGGTCTGATGCTGGACATGCTGGTAAATGTGAACCTTGGAAAGGCCCGACGACGTGCCCGATGGTACCCATTTTTTGTTAACATCATCGTATATCATCACACTTGCCCTTGCGCTCGCTATGGATTGTTCACTATAATGGAAAAAACATATTAGTTCCAGGAATAATACAAATATATTTCTAGAAGCATCCATTCATAATTTGAAAAATCTCAATCTTATTTGGAAAAGGTGACCAATTTTTCGCGGATATGAGATTGCGAAATACATTTATGTATGCCTACTATGAAGTGCATATTTAAAACTACATATTTCCGATCCATAATATTAAGAATCGATTACAATGAAAAAATAATCGATTATTTTTCAACATCCCAAATAGGTACATACACGTACCAACATGCCATGTCATGCTTTTGCTAATATCATGCATCTATGCATATCGGAATCTACAAATTAATATTCTGTGGACATTTTTCGCAAAACTGCAAAAGACTCTGAATTTTTTTAAGGATCCTTTTACTTACTTCATTCTCCGTCTCTCATAAAAACAGGCCATCTCGCAGTTTCCGAGAAAAAAATGTTTTGCGGAACTGGTTTCTGAAATAATGACTTAATGACATTTTTCAGAAAGTTATTATGAAGTGTCTCCTCGATAAGACACCTGTATCAATTTATAAATCGTTTCTTTTCAAACGTTCCAATTTTTCATGTTTCAAGGTATACAATCATATTCTTCATCAATCTCATCAAATATGTCTCAAGTACAAACTGATCTATCGTGTAAAGAAAAATGCTCAAATCTATTACAAAATTGATTAACACATCGACTGTATCGAGCTGCGGAAACAGGAAGATGAAACGTTTTATATGAAACGTGAATGTTTTTCGCCGATGAGGCACCGGAAGCAAACAATAATATTATATCGTATCTTCAGACTCACTAGATAATCCCACGTTTAAAATTTTCAACATGCACATATTTTTTTTCTATTTTTTACTTCCGTGCTGGCAAGGAAAAATTTCGGAAAAAAAATATTTTTTTTTTGGGCAATGGGTACCTGAATGATGACTGTTTTTATATCAACACGTATGTTTTTCTGAATTTTATGATCCCTAAATGTACCGCCTATTTCTGCTAACCTTTGTCTGTGATGGTTCTCTGAATATTTCGTCAAGGAGATCGACTCAGTACAAACACGGACTTGAGAGTGATGCAACACAAATCTTGTGAACCGAAGTTCCAATATTATTTTCTACTTTTATGATTGTCTATTTATATATTTAATCTTTTATCGAAAACGTTTGTTCAATGTCCCTACTAATGTACATAGTAGCAGATAATAACTACTTTCTGTTTTATAGTTTTTATTCGCAATATTAACTTTATTGTGTTCATGTTATTTTTCGATACGACGAACATAGCAAGGGTACCTTTTCCTATGCTTAGTGAAGTGTAAATTTGTTTGTACATATGTATCAGCCATGACCTCTGTCCTACATCATTTTTTTTTCAAAATGAGCAAAAAGATCGATAAAATATCTACCTATCTTGAGGTTAATAGTTCCATCGTTTATGGAGTCGTAGATTTTAAAAATTCATCTTCAGATTTTGGAGGTATGAAAATTGTAAATGGTTGTAAATTGTTGCATACTTGTGTCATTAAGAACCTGCTGATATCAATGATACTATGCACCACGATCGGATCCCGCCTTTTGAAACGATTGGACTCATCTTTTTTCATTGAAACTCATCCTCTATCCAGGATATGAGACATATCTTATTTCGATAGGATCTACCTTGTGCAGAACTGATGATGGCGTAGTGTGGGAAATGCAGAGTCAACCTACTTGACGTCATTTTCCTAAAGCGTGTTCGGTTACAATTCCACGATACTATCTGCTTTTTCGATTATCAAATAATAATCCTAAATCGTATGCTTTAAAACGGCAACTTCGTAAATGCGATAAATTGTTTCAAGTCCAGGGCACGTACGATGCGTGTTCACATTTGCATTTTTTAAAGTCCGATGACAATATCCTGCGACCTTGCGTGACATCGGTTTAGTTTAATTATAATAAATGCTTCCTATGATATTAGTATCATCTTTTAAACAGACGCAAGTTGTTTTCAACGTATAGGCCGAAATCAAAACAGAAGTTGGTATTTCCGTGTTATGAAAGACGATAATAATTTAATAAATACATTAACGAATTAATAAAATTGGCATTACTACCTATCTTGCTGTCAGCACACGACTTCTGGGACGCACTTTATTTAGAATTTGCATGTACACTACTCATTATGAATTGTTAAATATTTTCCCGTCTAACAATAGAGATGCTTGTGGCTTCACGATGCTAATCATATAACGAACGTCCATATTTTCCCCCAATGAACCTGTTTTCCTTTCAATTACTACCGTGGCCTACTGAGATTCCTATGATTCATGCAACGTGCATTTCATGCGTATGCTAAGTGCAGACATGCTGATAAGCAAAACAAAAGTTCCTCTACAAGGAATCATTGTTTTGTTTAAAGTGGGGTCAACGTCTGAAGCACTACTATAAAAAAGACGAGCAATTCCATGCTGTTAATAACATCTTCGATATTTTGGAGACGAAAAAAACAACGATTAATATAAACGGCATACAGGGTGTGCCACGCAGAAGTGCAGCGACAGATTACTTGACAAACCGAGATAAATGAGAAACACGGACTTTGGTGATGCAGATATCTTTGAGGAACAGAACCGACGTTCGAATATTATCGAGAATTTAATGCTTCCATCGTATAGATAATCGTACATTTTGAAAAACCTCAGTTGGCCATGGCGGAAATAGGGCCAAGGATATTGTTGCGTAATGGCCAATTGAGATCATCGTCTGCAGTTCTAGGTGGGACACCCTGTACAAAAGATAACAGACTAAAAAGTTCAGCAAAAGACACGATAAACTTGAGCATATCTGAATAAAATTATCGCTATTACGAACGATATTCCGCACATTCCAATACTAGTTTATCCAAAGGTTTCAATAGGTTATAATTTACAATATCAACAAGCACGGGATTTGTATACGCATCGTGCTAAAAATCGTTTGCAAATGCAATTTGATATGACAAGTACTCAGCATCGTCGCCCGATGGCGCCACAATCGCAGGAGAAATTCACTATCGTGTAGTACATTTTCGTCAAAATTTCAGGTGAATCGGATTCGTAGTTTTGTTTTGACCGCGAAAAAGTCAAGAGACAAAAAAATTGCACATATTTCTATTTGCTTGATTCAAAGAACATAATAAAAATTGGCGTATCAGTCACTGGTGTATATTTTTTATATTTTCAAATTAATTGATTATTCGGAAAAGTACTCCCAAGAATTCGACGTTTAACCGTATCTGGTATAGAGGAATTGAATCAGTCGTTTTTGTTTTTTCAAAAGTATGAACGCTGTCCTCGGACTATTTTATAAAGAAGTAGGTCACCCGCAATTCAAGTGTCCGTGAATTTAAATAAAAATAGTTATCGTCAACGTCCTCTGTAGAACGTAGGTTCCTGTTGTGTCGAAAATTGTATCAAAAACCAACCGATTCGCAATGCTGTTAATGCGGAAATGTTTGTTGTCTGGTTATTTCGAAAAGTACACAAAACGGTTTCTGTTTGATTAGATCGAATCCGACGATCGTTTTGCAATGCATCAATAGCCTGGTCTCGACAAGCTAAATTATAAGAAAATCGTAGAAAATAAAATGCATTAGTCTTTAACTGATGAGACTTTTTATTTAAAAAATGTAATATGCAAATGAGAAATAGAATGAGGTTCATCACAAAGCTGTGCTCCTAACAAATTTGGCGCCTAAACACAGAAGCAGGCACTATTCAGAGAATATAGAATTAAATAAATATTCAAAGTGACAATACCAAGGATACCTTCGTCTCTCTTGCGAAGAAGTCATTTCGGCGATGCTGCAAAAAATTCACCACTCAACAAGCTGCTTTTTGCATAATTTTTTACTTATCTCTACACCTTAAAAGGTGCGCCCACGGTATTATACAAAAAACTTGACTAGACTGATGCAAGTCTACGGACTACCAGCAGTTGAGTCACTTTTCACATTTCATACTTTATTGTAGATGCACTATCTGACATTGTCTACCAGAATAAGTTGATACATCTTGTTTTGTTTAGCACTATGGAACAAATCCAGTTTTATACGTTTGTGAAGAATTTGAATATTTTTCCTAATTGTAAAAAGTTGATTTTACCTGAGGGAAAACATTTTGCTAACATAAAAGGGAAGGAAAACTGCTTTTCCCCTAACGTAAAATTGAATATTTACGATTAGAGAAAATGTTCAAGGAAAATAAACATTACATATAACAGAGACACTAATGACAGTTGACATGACATTGACAGCTGACGTGACGTGATGTCAAAAAATACAATGAGTTGTCTTCTTTACACCTTACATTTTGTGGGCCTAGGTCCCAGAATTCATAAATTCAATTTTTGAGGCTAAAAGACAAACTGATATTCTTTTATTTGATTTTCATATTTTTGTTTCTGATAATGACATTCGCAAAATATATGAAATCAGGTTTGATTGTCAAGTGACCCTACTATTGATAATATGTATACTTTGATATCAATCTCTCATCTATGGCCTAATGTAGCCATGTGGCCAATTTAAAAGAATGTATTATCAATTATGTGTTAATTAATAAGCAATTATGTGCATAATTACACATTTACAGGGGTTTTAATAACTTTCAGAAAGTAAAAGTTATTAAATGGAATACCCTGTATATTCTCATACTCTTTGTTAATCTTTTCACAAGCATTTTTTGATATGAGGTTTGTTGACTGGTTTTGAGTTATACCTAGCCCAATCAGATATCAAGTTAGAGAAATAGTTTATTTTTTAACCTTTTATACCCTGAATAAGCTATCCAAAAAGCTGAAAAGGTAAGTAGATAGAGAAAATATGAAATCATATGAAAAGTATCACATTTATCAAAAAATGTATTAGTAATACTATCATAGATATCCCCATGACTTGACAGTAAATAAAAAGTTAGTAAGGCTCGATTGATAACAACTACTTGATAATAGCAGATATACCTAGGTGAATCTAAGCAAGTTTTACCTACAAAACCAGCCACTTTCAAGTATACATCAGAAGTTTTAATGAAGATGACAAATCTAACTAGGGGAGGACCCCAAGGCAGGGTAGGATCTACTAATGCCCACTACAAATAAAAGTAACCTTGTATCCTCAATCAATAAATATATTTGGCAAAGGGCTAGTCTAAAATAAGTGGGAGAGGTAGATAGGATTCGATTTTTTCGCGAAAAAAATAGGTGCAATCTACCTATATATAAACAGAATGCAGAAATGTCATTTTCAGGAAGAGGGACCAGGAACAAGGGAAAAGTGATCTTACAGCAGTCTGGAATAAGGGTGGCAACCCGGCTGAGCGGACGTGAATAAGTTCAACACACCCAATGACTACTAAATCAATAAAAATACATGTAAATATCAAAATTATAGCCGCCGATTTTAAAATAGCATCGATCTCTGGAGAATCTCCCCCGCAGTAAACAAACGAATGCACAGAAATATCGAGATGAAACAAAAGAAACTCGCGAACGATCGCTCACAATGATTTACCGGAATCCCCTAGAGAAAAATATACCAAATCACTCTAGTAATGTCGTTTTTGAATATTGTCATCATCCGTCGAGTGTTAATATAAACAAGGATATATTTGCGGAACAGCAAAAGCCGAAACCTACCTCATCTTGCACTCTCTACCGGAAATAAGCTTGTCTACAGCGACAAATTCAACATCACTACAAATTCACTGTCTCACTATCTCGGACGTTTTGTCGCCTATTATTTTAACAACTTCATTTAGAAAATCGGTTTGCAGCGGTACGGACTGTATGCATCACGATCGTTCAACTATGATCCGCCATGACAGTACGAACGATACGATCCATGGCCAAAAACAAACTGGTCACGGAACACCGTTTTCAGAAGTGACATTGAGCGAAGCAAATGACGTATTAGAGAGAGAACGATATGCGAGACGAGAAAGATGCGAGTACGGATTGACAGATGATGTAAGGCGATTTTCGTGAAAGTGCTGCCGTCACATAGGTGGAGAGTTGAGAACAGGGGCGTATCCAGCGAAGGGAACTGGTAGACGCCAGGGCCGGATGCTCCGCTGTTCGATTTTCGTCCGCCGACGCGCAGAGTGATTATCATTTGGGTTGATATGGAAAACGAGCATATTTTCACCTACAGGCCAAACGGCTGGACGGTTTTTCACATATGAGGTGTCGTTGGATTCGTCTTAGCGGTGCGAGTAACACTGGCTGCATTGAAATTTTATAAAAAACAAAATGGTGGATTTTAATAAAAGACTTCAACCGTGTAATTCATATTTCATAGGCCACAGCTCAAACGGCTTGATAGATTTTCACATATGATGTCTCCCTTTTTGAAAATATCACAAAATATCGTTGAGAAGTGAGTAAGTAATGGTAATAACAGTAGAAAACTATGAAAATCAAGACCATAAATTGTAGGAACGACTGAAGATACGGCCCTTAGTTTTTAGTGTAATGAAACACCATATTCTCCATAACAGTTTTTATTAAAATTTCTAAAAATACTGACAATGTCTATATAATAATGTAAAATTGAACAAATATCACTTGACAAAATTTCAAATTTGTACTAACACGAGTATTTGAGACTACTGGTTTCTGTTGTCAAACTTATCACAATCTTCTAGGAATTCTCTGGAAAAAAATAGAAACCGTATGAATTTTTTCCATACAGGGCACTTCAGAACCTAAAATATGTGACCATACAAACATTTATATAATTTTTTTATTAAAAAAAATGCGTCTCTATATCCAAAAAACCGTTAGGTACCAATAAGGCCACATTGCCTTCATTTCAATAAATTTAAATTAATTTTATGTAAATCCTGATATCACGATCCTTGATTAATTACGATTGGAATGCTACAAGAATTTTACATTTCGATGAACGAATATTTGGTGACAACTGAAACGCAAAATATAACGCATTTTCCTGAAATAAATTCATTTTCAAGATGCTGTGCATTGGTGCCTTATTCGAAAAAAATTACCTAGAAAAGAAAATTCGATGCGCATCAGTTTATTTGGAGATTTTTTTATTAGTCGTTTTTTGTATTGGATATATCGAAAACGGAACATTTACAGACTGAATGGTTCATTCTTAAAATTGGTGTATTTACTTTTGTACAAATCTGCAAAGATGTTCGCTGTTAAATAAAATCATACCTAACGTATTCAGGTAATTCAGGGGCTTTATATAAGTACATGTGCATATAACCACGTGACTCAAACAGGTGGTATGTGACATTTCCTTGATATGTATCATTTCTATTGTTCACTGCTATATTGTACAGCTGAAAGAGAAACAAAAATATAAAAACCTATCACAATATATCAAATATTTCACGGCTTTGTTTCAATATTTATGAGGGCGATTTTTGGAACCATTTTAAGAAGAAAACTTCATATGTATGTGTGTCCTAAACGTCTTAGCTTTTGAGAAACAGGGTTGTGAGACTTTATTAAATAATAAAAAAATTTATCAGTATTCATTCACGAGCAGAGAATATCAAGCGTACAAAATTGCTTAAAAATCAAAATTTTAGTTCAGTTAGGAATCACACCGATTTTTGCGTCTTTTTGTACTCGTACGACAAGGTATCTACATCATTACCTGTGTAGCAAAATGGTAGGAGATGATATCGTCATCCTTGGCATGTAAAATCATTATCGGATTGTCAACATTCAAAATATATTTTTTTGAATCAAAATCAAAGTCATTGTACTTTATAGGCTCAATCATCGTGGTCCAAAACCAAGGTAAAAACGAGTAGAACTGAAAAAAACAGAATGATTGATCAGAAAAAAGTGACCTATATGTCTGAATCAACCGATCAGTTTGACAGATCTAGTTAGGCTCCAGTCAAAATGGCGCTAATTATTAATTAATTCCTGTCAGTTATTGACGTTAATATAATACCGTAAATATATATTTTTTTCTCTTGAGAACATCGCTATTGCTTTTCTCAATTCTTTTCATGGTGTTTCTAGCAATAACTATAAAAAACAACGATTTCATTTTTTTTCGTCAAAAAATGCATTCGTTTTCCATTGGCAGCAAGAAATAGATGGTGATAAAATTTATAGCACGATATTTTTAGAAATCCATATTCTTCTTACCGCCATCACCGGATGTTCTTGCATAACATCCGTAACTGAAGTGAATGGTGTTTCTAATATCAGGCCGTTTGAACTGATATTTTCTGCCTTCAAATTTGAGATTAAGTGGGTAGCCACACCCGTGCCCAATGAGTGTCCCCAAACGTATATTTTTGAGTTTGTTTGGTTTTTGAGCCATTTGTACACATAGACTATGTCCTCGACAATCGCTGTCTCTGTTAGTTCAGCTTTAGAAGAATCACCATATCCTACATAAATAAAACCACCATGTATATGAAATATTCAGAAAAATATGCTGTTGATTCTTCAACATACAGTCTGCTAACGACAGTAAAATCTAAAAAAAAAACTATTACCATGAACTGATATAAATAACTATACATAGATGAGAGATCTATGTAAGTTTTATTATGTTTATCAGTAGTTATTTGTGATATATCACTTAAATTGTCCCCAAGCTTTATTTTCCCTCAAAAACGAACTAAGATACAAAGAGATACCAAAAGACAGAAAGTTGTACCATCAGCTGTTTAGAATGAAAAATTATTACTTTATTAAAAGAAGCCTACTCAAGAATTTAAATTTCATTGAACATGGAACTGTTACCTCTATAATCTACAGCAACAATGAGAAAATACCATCTCAAAATATCATACAAATCTAACGATGCAGATCTATCCTGGCCATTGCCGTGGAGATAGAGCAGAACCTTGTAGTTTTTATCAGCCAACGCCCCCTCATAGTTATACTCATCGTTGGCGATGAAATCGCCAAGAAAATCTTGAGGTAAAATTTGCCATAAGCCTAACGTGATGTTGTCTGATATATCACCATCTCTTGGCACATCTAGATAGAAATTTCTTACTCCTTTGATTTTGAATTTCTCTATGTCCGAGTAATTCTTTGGAGAAATGATCCCTGGGAAAGATATATTTAATAGAATAGCTGAAAAGGTATGGCTTAAGATTGAGAAATAGTTCTATAGAAACATGTTGGATACGCTCTGGACTTTCCTTCATGTTATTTTCGATGTCAAATGTTATAAGATGAACCTGGTCTAGAGCATTTCACCTCTAAAAGTTATCTCAAGGTCAAATCTCAGATGATGACCTTGAATTTGGCCTTCATGTCATGAATGTGTGACGTGAATGCAAGTAAAATATTAAATACAAGCCGAACAAAGTTTCTCTGTTTATAAGATAATGATGACCTTGAACTTGAATCAACTTTCAATGTTGCTTCATGCTCAGACCATATTTAAAAATAATAAATACAGAAAATGTTATTGATTTTTGATTATTTGATTGACATGTATAATGAAAAAAATAAACTGTTTTTCTATTTAGGTATTCCTTATGAAGAAGCTAAAAATGGGCAGCTGAAGGATTTGAACTTGTATCCAACTTATAACTCGTCGATCATGTGGAATTACAGGCAGATGGAATCAGCATTTTGGACGGATCACATCCCTACTCTTGTTGGACATTTGGTGCCCAAGTATCCTCCAACAACCAAGGTAAGATATTGTAGTTTCCTAAACATGGGGCTGAGATTCCAGGTTTGAAAATGCCAAAGAATCAACGCTTAGTTACTGTCAATTATTGACTATCCTTGTACCAAAAATAGTCTTTTGTTCGAGTCTTTGCTAATAGATCTGAGATTTTTCAGAAATGAATGTAAGTACATAACAATACTTACAAGAACGCTAGATTAGTGCAAGTTTCTGTGAATTTCTTTTTATAATAATGTATTACAGGGTGCCCAAGATAAGGATCAGACTAGGTTAAATTCAGTAATAACACAATCTTACATCAAGCATTTGTTTGCAACGCCTACATAATAAAAGGAAAAAAAACACGTTTGTTTATAACTTATGAAAGACAAATTTAACATGATACATCGTTGAAGTCGTAGAAAAAGATGCTATTAGATTCAGTGTTGTACTTTTTTAAATGTTGTGCACACGGGCACATTTAAAAACACCCTCATGTAAAGCCATTAGTTTTTTGAAATTTCCTAAAATAAAGTCAGACAAAAATAAAAACGATTTGGCCAAATTTTAGTTTTTCCCAAATACCTCAGTATATGACTAATCTCTCAGTGTATGCAATGTGCGCAATTTATTTAAAAAACATAGGATGTCAACCCTAACCAACAAGTAGATGAGTATGCAGGGCTCACCTGGTTTGCTGCACATGTATCCTGTTTCCCTCAGAAGAGTTGGAAGTAGACCTAATTTCCACTTTGGGGACACTTGACACTCACGCCACAACACTAAAACACCACTACAAACAAAAATAGCTAAACCGAATACAGCTGTAAACGCGTAGACATCTCGTTGCGCCGACCGTTGCCGAGAGACTGAAGACTGAAGCGTGCGAGTGCGGTACCTCGCTGCGGCGATACGGTCAACGTAAACATCGCGTCGCTTCGGGAGCAGACGCGCGGAGTGGGAGCTGGAAAGGGGCGTGGCTGTTCTACCCGGCCGTACTGTATCGCCGCGGCGAGGTACAGCACTTGCAAGCTTCAGTCTCTCGGCAACCGTCGGCGTAGCGGGACGTCTACGCGTTTACAGCTGTATTCGGTTTAGCTACTTTTTTTTAGTAGTGGTGTTCACTATAGCGTTCTCGCTTGTATCTCAGTGGTGTTTAGTGTTGTGAAGTGTCTCCAAAGTGGAAATTAGGTCTGCTTCCAACTCTTCTTAGGGAAACAGGATATATGTACAGCAATCCAGGTGAGCCCTGCATACTCATCTACTTGTGTGTTAGGGTTGACATCCCATGTTTTTTAAATAAGTTACGCACATTGCATACACTGAGAGATTAGTCATATACTGAGGTAAATAAATAGTAGAGTAAAATGAAAATCGTTCTTCTCCTATCAATGATCATGTAATTTTTGATCAAATAGTTAATAAATATATACATATAATAAATAATAAAACATTGTTTTTTTTTCAATTGTTGGAAGAAGTCCGTATGTAAAAGTATTTTATGCTAAAAAAACTGGGCATTTATAAAAATAATCAGAGTGATTAACGTTCTTCCGCATAGACGTCAAGCGACGCAAAATGTAAATAGTAGCTTTTTTTTGTTTTTTGGCAAACATTGTTACCCTCAAGTTTTATACAGGGTGACTTTGAAGTTGAGTCATTAATTTTCAGATAATGATTGTAGAAGGAAGGTAAACCAAAATATATGTGTAAGAATTAAAAAAAATGTTACCTTGTTTTATAAATTATCCTCCCGGCAAATATTTCAGTGCGGACCTGTATTTGATCGTGCGTGGAGCACCGGCATGCTCTCCCCTGTGAGGTCTTAAGTCACCTGATTCACGAGCCCTTTGTACTACATTCAGCATTTTCGTAAACATGTGCAATTTTTTATTTCGTTTGAGCCACGCAACAAACACCACTATTCACTCACGCGTTACCGACTGACACATCGACTGAATACAACTGAATAAAATTGTACATTGTAGTAAAAACATCGTTTCAAATTCTTTCGCTTTTTTGTTTCCGATGCGATGAACGGATAAGGCGGATTATATCCGTTGTTGCCAAACACGAGCACATAATATTATTATTGAGACAGGGCGGTACTCAAACTTCTAAAGTGCTATAACTTTGTTACTTTAATTTTACCAGAAAAATGTTAAAGGAAAAAACCTTTCTTTTGATCAGATCTACTCACTGTTAAAATAGATGACTCAACTTCGAAGTCACCCTGTATATCTCTATTGGTATCCCTCAATATACAAAGCTACTTTTATTTATAACATTCTAGCAAAATTGTCCTGATGTCAAAAGTATATCAAACATTAGGAAAAAAATACGAGAACCATACTCACATGTAGGAAAAATGATGCTCCTCTGTATGCCGATGCTATACTTAAACACAACAGGCACAATCACAAATGCTATGATGAACACGAGCACAAGAACGATCGATCTGAAAAAGTGGGACGTTCAAAACACCTGTTACAAACACTAGTGAGAAAAATCGATTGATAAAGTAGGCTTACATGTACAGAAAGGTGCCAAAAACACACTTGACGCAGCATCTTGATTTGCTCATTGGACTCTATGCTGAAGAAAAAAATGACGCTCAATAACGAAGAAATGCACAGTTTCAGGCACAATGATATAATAACGAAATAACGCTAGGCGCATACGTACCTTTTACATAAAAAATTTGAAATCGAAAGTGAAACGCGTCACCAAACATACGTTATAATTATGTTAATTTTAGAGTCAATGTATCTTGGCGAACTTATTGGTCCATTACTCGCCACCGGCTAATGCCTGTTTTAGCTATTAGGAATTAGAAAGTGTATTTTTAAACGATTTGGATGTCGTGTAGCGTTTACATAAGATCATTTATTATTTGTTTTTGTTGACAAGATCACAAACACTAGGACTAAGCATGAGCAAAATCAACAGTTACTTATCAGTTGACATAAGAAATGTCACTTTTGAAGAAATGTCACAATAACTAATTAACAAACGGGTGGAGGGTCACGTGATCATCAAACCACGCCCAATTTTTGACACCATATTGCAACGGAGCTTCCGTCTTAATTTTTGTGTAAAGGTTTTTACGATTTAAGTGATTCGTTAAAGTATTCTACCCGAAAATAGGCAATCATATAACGTATCCCGGCGCCCAAAAAGGGATCTGAAATATATTAGCGTTGTCTATGGAAAAGTAGCAGAATACAATGACAGAAATCTATTTGGAAAAGAGACAGACTGTTTGGTTTTAGCGGTAGATAGCGCGAGCATCTTTCAGACCCCTTTTTGGACGCCGGAATACAATGTATTATAGGCTTTGTAGGTAAATCAGGGCCAGAATTGAATCGTCTTAGCAATTTCAGGAGGCACTCTATGAAAAATGAAATCCAGCTTGTGGAGAATCCTGTGCATGAATAATTTAATTGTCGAAAATGTTTTCTCCATTTAATTTTTGCCGAGTTAGTAACCCTCCCCTTGGTACGTCCTTGGCGTTAAATCCAAATATCCTGAATCCGAAAACAATAATTTTTCCTCCAGGCCTATTGAAAATATTATGGCCAAGTCAATTAATGTTTAAATGAAACACCAGTTCTACCTAAAATTATTTATTATACGAAAAGCGTACACAATACTTTAACGATTCAAAGTTAGATACATAACTTTGCTATACATATGTAGACATAATCACAGCCTTTTAATGTCTTTGATAGAAGCCTTCAAATTGTTAGAGCACCTTGACGGGTACTAAGGAAATGTTTTTTCCTATGAATTGCCTAAAAAAAACCACTTTGAATCAATGAACAAAACATACATTATTTTGCAAGTTCGAAGTACTATTTTTTTTAATATTACAACTTACATGATATAATATTTCAAAAATGGGTCTTGATATATGAAATAGTGGTTATATTCTAATGATGCGTCAAACTCATGGTATATGGACGTAGCTGCAGTGCCTGTTCTATTCGAAGAAATTTCGTATAGCTGGAAAAAAGAATTCCTCAAGACAAGCATATTTAACAAGCCAATTTTGAATTACCTTCCGTCCAAACCTGTACGGCACAACAGAGTCATCTTGAGCATGTAAAATCATTACACTACATTTGATTTTTTTCAAGTAGGATGATGTGTCAAATATGAAACCGTTCTCGCGCAGTGGTTTGACAACAGTGACGTAAAACCACGGCAGCCAAGCGAATATCTAAAAAAAGACAAGATTACTAAAAAAAATATCTGGCACACTAATAAAAATAAAACATTTTCCCGAAACAGCAAGGTGAAAATACGTATTTTGTATCTGTATTTCAGATACTTGCATCTTCAATAAGCCAGATCTCATACCTTCCCATATGGGTGGACGTACAGTTCATCTTCAAAGCTAGTAAATGCAGATTCCAAGATCAGTCCTTTAGGTTGTAAACCGTCTTTCTCCACTTGAAGCACTGTGTTTGCGGCCAGTGATGATCCCAAAGACTGACCCCAAACATAAATGTTTGCTTGAGTCTTGTTGCGAATCCAAGAATATAGCTGCTTACAATCATTCACAACTCTTGCTTCTGTCAAAGTGCCTTTTGAGGAATCTGCGTAGCCTAAGAAAACACAATTAGAAATGATACGCACAGCTGAATATTTTTTCAAATCTATATTTTTCGTCGATTAAAATAGTTTTTTTTAAATTTTTCGAACAATATTTGATGTATAACAAAAATGCATCGAACCTTAAAAATCGAAATATCTCAAAAACGGCTAACTATAACAGAAACCTCACTGGAGAGCTTTTTTATGTTGAAAAGAGCGAAGAATCAGTTTTTTTATTCAAAAAGCAAAAAATTGCACTAAGAAAAATTTTTCGCTCATTTTAATACACTACAGGTACAGTAGAGAGCGCCCTCTAACGGCTACAGTAAAACTATGCCCATGGTTCGTTTTGTCGTACCAAAAAACCCTTGTATAGCAATTTTCACTGTTATACATCAAATAGTATTCGAAATATTTAAAAAAAAACTATTTTAGAAAGTAAATTGAAACACCCTGTACTTCGGAAGAAACGCATTTTTCGACCCATGTTTATATAGACTTTATGCATTAATTTTAAAAGTTCTATCGAATCTTAAAGTTATGCAACAATAAACTGAAACACCCTGTATATAAGCTGCCATAAAATGTATATGAAACGCTCCATTTATACTAAGCATAATGGAATTCAGCTCTTTCCACGATTTCTGGCGGTTAGTTAAAAAATCATATGAAATAAATAAATATGTCTATAATATATATTACATGGTAATATAACGCATTTTCTTTGATGTAAAGAAAACTGGTACTTTTAAAGTACTTGTATGTTTGAATTACTGGTATATTTGAACTACTGGTACAGTTGAACTACTGGTAGATTTGAACTACTAGTCATTTGAAGCACTGGTACATTTGAACTATTGCCACATTTGAAGCACTGGTACATTTGAACTATTGCCACATTTGAAGCACTGGTACATATGAACTACTGGCACAAGCTGATGAAATGAACAATTTTATCACATAATTTACAGAACTCCTTCGTCCCCTGATAGAGCAAATTTTGAGTCATTAAATTAAAATAACAAAAATATGAAGTGAATTGAGAAAACTCACTTCTGTAGTCAAAAGCAATGACGTGAAAATAGTAGCTCAACAACTGATATTTTCTGGAACTATCAGACCTTGCTTCGCCTGTTCCATGAAAATACATGATCACATCGTATTTTGTATCGGCCAGGGCTTTGTCAAAATCAAAATTGGTGTCGTTTAGAGCTACGAATGCCGTTTCTACTGGTAAAATATGCCAAACGCCCAAAACATGTTTTGTAATTCGATCCAAATCTAATACTGGTACATACAGATTTCTGTAAGCAGGGAAGTAGTATTCTGTGAAATAACTAGGCATGTTTGGCAGACCACCTAAAACAAAAACATGTATTTTATAGAAAGTATAAAGAGTAAACTCAATAAAAAATCAGGATCCAATCCATGACGGTGACAATAGAAATTGTAAGTGAATGTTCCAACATAGTATACAGTTGCACTCACCATGGGTAAATACAATCTTCTGTTGAATACTGAACGAGTATTTTACAACAAGAGGTAGCACTATGAAAAGAATTATCAGGACAGCCAGAACAAGACATACTAGTCTAAAAAAAGATCCACAATAAACTAAGTACAGAAATCCGGTTATATTATACTTACAAAATGATGAGCCAAAACATGAATAATTTTCTATGCTCTTTTTTAAATAAGTTATTTCTCATGTCACCACTCTGTCTTTTTTCGACCGCTATATATGCGGATGACCTTGATGGCACCATATCTTATAATTATTTATTTTATCTACATTACACAGGTAATTTTTTTATTCAACGATTCATCAACGGTTAATTTAGGAATTCGTTTGAAAATCTGGTTAAACCCGGAAGTTTATGATCATTTCATTATTATAGGTTATGTTTACTGTAAAACTGTCAAAATTGTCTTGCCACGAAAGCGGCGGAATCTCTTAGATAAGGTTTAAATTTTGTGCAGAGATCTGCACCACTGAACGGCTTTGTTAATTATGCTTCTGCTAGATGGCGGATCAGCTTTGATTTGGTAATTTTTGTGGTCTTGTTCACGGCTCGTTAGTAGTTGTACTAGTGAAAATTGGAGTAGCTGCCATTTCACAGATTTCAATATTCAGCTTCTTTATTGAGAAAATAATAAATTATAAATCTGTTAGTTAGTTTTCTTTATTAAATTAATCTTGATTTAAAAACGAAATCCTAGATGTCACTATACAAAGATTTTAGATTCCCCTTTCTCGATACGAAACGAAGCAAATATAAATAGTCCAGTTAATATTTTTTTGAGGTTATGGAAACACTCATTGAAGGACGAAAATTTCCCACTTTTCAAACTTATCCCACGATCGCTCTTCAGTATTTTGAATCTGGGCGGGTATTGGCCATACTATAATTATTTTACTGTGACAAATATTCTTTACGTTACACCTGCACATGCATATTAAGGAACATACATCTTAATATACCTATATAAAAGTTGGTGAGTATATGAGAAAGCAGCACTGATATGGTCGTACTTTCTGAGATCCTGAGTCAATCTACTGTTTTGGATTTTTTGGAGTTTTCTTGCGGATTGGCTGTCCAAGAAAGGAAAACATACTAAAAGGAAGTATGCAAACCTGGATATCACCTAACAATCGCGCAAAAGTCTCTTGACTTAAAAATCAAGTAACTGTTCATTTGCATATAGCAATCTAAAACTACATGGCAACTTTTGCTTAGATTATTTACATGGTGAATAATTTTCAGGCTCTGATCAAAAAGTACGCCTAAATTTCTTGATGATTCACCAATTTGTATGCCTTGTCCTTTTAAAGATATCAATTCTTCATGACTTATTTTACAGATTTCAGATATAAATTATGTTGTCTAGCATAAATATCTATGGCTTTTAAATCTTCAATAAGCTCTTGATGGGTTTGGTGAACATAGCCTTCAAAGTGGTGATAAAGTTGGGTACCATCAGCAAACAATTGTAACTATTATATACCAGAATTTATAGGGCTTTCACAGCTTGTTGAACGTCCGCCTGTTGACATTGCTTTTAGTCGGAATAGCAGGTGCGTCTTTAAAAAAATTCTACCATAAACGCCGCACAATAAAACAAAACATGTTTGGCCCAGAAAGTTCAGTCCCACGAAGAGAGACTCGGCGCTAATGATCGCACGTCATGATCCAGTTTTTATAAACCGATAGAACCCCCCTGGCGAACAATACATCTTTGCAGATTATGCATTATTTGCTGATGATGCGCACATTTCTTAGCGGATGCGGTTTAAGGTATCTATCGACCTATATGGCGCCTATGCGGCGCGTGTGAAGCGCTACAGGGTGATCACTCGCGGCAATATCGACGAAAACAAAATTATAAATAAGTGAAAATTAAATTGTTCAGAAGAAAAGGATATATCGGAAAAATTGGACACACAGATAGAAAGTACAGGTATGTTTTTTTTATTAAAAATCCATATAATACAAATGTACAAAAATAATTTTGTATTCGACACTATAATGTAATAGATAATCAGCCAGTAAAATATTTAATCTATAAAATATACCTATAGATATTGTTGACATTTAGATAATATAAATTAACGAATATACTAATACTTCCGCTGTAATACTTGACCGTATTACTTATGTTGTTTTATTTGACATTTTTTCAGCACTTATGGCTCATATTGATGATCTTACCAAGGATGAATCATGAATAGAAGGCATATACGATGTATTTTCAGTTTTTTTAATTATACCTTATATGGTACATATTTTTACTGGTGTATAAATGAGATTCAGTCTGAATTTTATAAACATGATATCTCAAGAATGCAACCTGAGATACCACCTAAATATGCAAGTTTTCTTTTTTCACCATACATCATTAAAATGTAATTGTTTGACACAAGATTCTGAAGGTTCTTAAAAAATCTAATACAAACGACTCTACTAGATACTATTACGGTTTTCACACGGAGAAAAATTCCCCAAAAAAAAAATCATTCATTCTCTTCGAAATCATCTTCACCATAGTCGTATTCCATTTCATCATCTGCGACGTCCAGGTACTTTCCTCCATCTTGAGAACATGCAGTACATCTGCGAAAAAAATAATGATGAATCATCAGAAAATACCCATGTAGCCCCACATTAACTGAGAACCAGTAAAAAAGGCTCTAAAGATGCGCGTAGAAAGAATTGAAGATCATATCACCATCTATGAAACTTTATCTGAACCAAATGCTCTAGTTTTTTTAAAGTAGATTTTCGTGTTCTGCTACTATCCCGTAGATGGAGCTAGTATCTTTCAGATCCATGTCTGGGCACAGGAATGGCAGACAGTCCTGTTCAAAGTCGATATCAGGAAACATGAGCAAATTATTGGTATGAAGTGTTTGTACCTGCTCTCGTTGATGCCATAATTGACGCAGAACTGCCCGATACATTCGCAACAGCCGTCGTGGAACCACCTGTAGCTCGACGCGCCCATCGACTGGCAGCTGCTCTTGCACTTGGTCCAGCTCATGCATTGGGACCAAAAGGCCACAGTGCAGTTCACTGTGATCACATTCTGTTTGCTGGGCACCACTTCTTGCTCGGCGCTCTCTGAAAAATCACTGAATTCACCTCAAGCCATACACTAGTTATACCAAGAGAAGAAAATTGCTCACAACATCCAAACTGGCATTTTTGTGTATTGGTACGACTCTCGCTATCTTTAGACTTTGAGTAAAAGTACTGGTTGCGATAAGATTTTACATGAATGAACAGCAATAAGATTTTTAATCGTGTTTATTGTCTGAGAATTCAGATTGTACACATCCTTGCTGTTCGAATTTTTTACACCGGTAATGGTGTCTCTGACTTGCCGAGCCCGTTGTTTCCTAAAAGTCTAATATTTTTATAAAAATTGAATATCGATATATGAACTATTATATACTATAATGTATTTCAAAAAGAATAAGGGATATTACTTCTGAGATTGACGACAATTTCTCTTAAAATACTTACGCATCTTTATTTTGATCTCCTTCTTGGGTCCGTATTGACTGTACTCTATGTCAACAGGGAAAGTTTTGACATCCCACCGTTTCAGAGTATCCGGAACTTCAGTGAGAGCTGAAAAAAGTCCGGGAATGCCTTCGTTAAAATCCTCGACGTGAGACTTCCTGCCCAAGGCTGATGCTCCTCCTGTATCGTTGGGCTTCGGACACATGTCTGAAAAACCAAAAATAGGGTAAAAAGGGCGGACCACCAACCGTGTTTTATAAATACGAATAGTAACTAAATGGCACATAGTATCGTTTGGTCATGACCTACCGACACAAGAACAGCACTCGGTGTACAGATAACTCAAACAGTTGAAACAATCCTTGCAGCACGTGCAGTTCTTGACGTTGCAGTTGCACGACTTGGTGAGCAAGCATTTGCTGACGACGCTGCCACAAATCGCTTCGTTGCAACTTTCGACGTGCTGCAGCAGAAGGAAGAGACTGGCTGCCAGCAGGACGGTCACCGGAAGAGCTACGCGCAACAGCATTTTTTGATCTGAAAAAGAAATTTCGATCGTTTGGTAACATTTTGAAGGCAGGATCCCCCTCCTTCTGAGCAGGGGTGATCTGATTGTTGTATGAGTTAGTGCTCTTTAAGTGTTTGTGCTCTTGTTTGACGAGTGTTCTGCGGCGCGGACAGCAACAAAGACAGTCCAGCTTGACAGATATAAGGAAAACCCATATACATGCTAACAGTAATTACACAAAACGCGGGCGCCGTGGTGATTTCCCGTAATTCTCCTCAAACTTTTTGAAAACACAAAAAAAACTGAAAAATCGTAATTTATATCTTTGAACATAACCTATATTCAGAAAGGGCAACATGTAAATAAACCGTTGGGCACAGCTAAGAGAAATTCTTCATAAGTGATAATTTTCTCACATAGCAAATACAACTGATTATATACACATGCAGGCCAATAAATATAATCATTCAGATGCGGTCTTCCTACTCAACCAACTTTCTTTCTTTCACCTCTTCTCAGAGATAAATACTACTTGGGTGTATGCAACCAGCAATGCATGCTTGAGCGTCTCGTGTCGTTGAGTCATTCCTCAATAGATGACGCTGCCTAGTCTGCAAGATGACATTTTGACGGTTTTTTGACGTTTTTTACATAATACCCCTACATCGTTAGTTGGTCCTTGGTTTTATAATTATGCATCCCCAGGGATTTTGTTGATGATGTTAATGTTTAACGCAAGATTATACTTTAGGTCACATTTGCCACGAGTATATTGTTCATAGTTGTAATTCAAGGAGAAAAAATATGCGGTGAAGTTACAACATACATAAAAAATGATTTGCTACGTGAATCTCCACGCATACCTTTTAAGTACTAAAAATAGATATCTTTACAGTGAATAGAAAAACATCGCGATTTTTTCCACGTGTAACGAAACATTTATATCAGATTAGTGTAGAAATCCTAAATAAATAACTAAAGTATGAGATAAATCTCAATAGGTAGGAGAAAGAGGACAAAAAGTATATTAACGCGACCAGACAACGTTAATGATCATGTCTCTCACAACATCCGTTTATTTCGTAATTACGAAAGTGAGGTTAAATACCTCCATAAATCTTAGGAGGCAACAATATAATGGACATAATCCTCCAGGTTTATACCTAAAAAACTACCCTAAGAACATCTAAAGGATAAAGGTCCCAGCATTGATGTACCAATGAGCAATATAAAAGGGGCATTATTTATGGTTCTGTCAACCACCCTCTCTGTTTTATGAAGATGAAGACCACCAACAGCTTAGGACCAAGAAGATAATTAATAGACAGTGGCGTCGGGGACATCAACATGTTCCAGACGGCTCGTATTTTTATTACAAGCTTTTTATTATTATTAACTTGTGTGTTAGAAATCTTGGAACTCAATTTTGGATCACTTAACCTTAACCAAGCGAGCTGAAATTTTATATACACGTTCGGTTTGCGTGATAATGCAACATAAATTAACTGCCGCCATTTTGAATCCAACATGGCGGATGCTACAAAATGGCGATTCATCATTTCCATATATCCTATGATATGGATATCAAATGAGAGGGCATGATGAGAGAAACACAATAGGCAGAGATACGTCATTATAAATTCAATATGGCGGCGGGCGCAAAATGGCGATTTACATTTTTCTTAGTCACCCCTATGATATTCATTCCCTTCATTACTATTTAAATATTTGTAAAATGTATATTTAAATGTTTAGTCCATTTTATTAACAGCTAAATAATAACGTGTTTTTGTAAATGTGTTTTTATTTATCTTTCTGAAAGTGAAACTACACCCCTAAAGTCTTATATGAAACATTAGAGAGTTCTGACAATCACAAAAGCCACATAGATAAACATTCATGATAACTTATAATCAATAGATTTCTCATGACAAATATCAATGTTGAAATTTATGTATGCACTATTTATTTAAGGCTTTCTTATTTTGATGATATTTTATTTGTCTTGTCACATCTGGTAAATTATTAATTTTGTTGCTGTTTTTGTGGACAGAATCAAAATGAGTAAGGCTCTGCATTTCTTGGAAATGATATTTCACAGCCTCCTGTCACTACTAAAATAAGCAGCCCTCAATTATTGCTTAGTGAAAAATACATGAATCCTTTTTTAAAATCAAATTAAGGCAAAAAGTTTTAGGATAATTCTGTTAAAGCCTGCTATTTTAGATAAAGATAAAAGGTAGGTAGGTATTATAAATACTTTCCCTACAGATACGACAGTGATATTAGCAGACCCGACGACCCTCAAACAGAGTTTCAGGTAACATTATTCGGAATTTCGGAGGTACAGGTAATAATCTGTATCTGTCAAATCTACATCTTACCCGTGTCTAACAAGGAAACGATAATTCATCCGCATTATTTCGTGGAATGTCCTGCTAAGTAATTTCATCTATAATAACATGCAGGTGATGCAGATCAATTAAATATTCCAAACATAATCAACACACAACAAACCTGCTTTTATCCGCGTCTGTTGATGCTTTCTAATACTTTCGCAGCAACCTTCACACTCCGAATTACGGCGTAAAATAGCAAAACTTAAAACTGCAACTCCTAGGAACAACTCATTCTCAAAAATATCTCCCGTTTCTCAGCAAGGTATGCGCGTATGTAAACAATCGAACGGCGAGTTTACTTCACTTGTTTCATTGGCGACTTGATCACGCAAATATGCCGGAGGCGTTTTCGCTACCGAAAACTCGACTGAAACAAAGTGGTACCCTGTTGTACCTGCAATCCCAGGTCACTTTGCTCTGCGGTGGTTCTTCCAGGTACTAGAGATAAGGTGGTTCTCGACGGATGAGAAACCTAACCTCGAAAATCGGACGGAAAACTCGTTTGGCCTCTCCAAGGAGACGGATACTGAATTGATTCGAAGAACACCGCGGTACCACGGCTGTTCTTAATTGAAAGGTAGGCGCGACAGTGGTGGAGGAAGCTGGGCGGCTGAAGGGTATTCTCGAAATCAAGGAGGCCATAAATGCGTACTACAATAAATTATTGTAGGAACGACTGACGATACGTCCCTACATTGGTATGGGGCTAGCTAGGGGTATTTCAAAGTCTTTGGAGATTCCCAAAAAATGTTTTGTTGTCCAGATCCGACATAATACGTGCAAGAAAGGGCCCTGTATTTTTTTTAGGATGTTGTTAATAGATGCTTGAAAAATATTTGTGGACTTTGGCAATATTAAAATGTTTGTTTTCTATATACTTATATATTCAAGCTGGAAAATGACGTTTTTTTACCATTTTCAAGTATCAATTCGTTTATATCTCGAAAAATGTAAACCTTAGTGAAGAGTTAATGGGAACCTCTTTTAGAAATATAAAAAAAAACTTTATCCGGAGTTGAAAAATAATTGTTAGAACTCATTAAAAATGAAAATACAACTTTTGTGGCAGTTTTGAGCGTAGCGCTTCAAAAGTTGTAATTTTGAATGGTATACAAAAAATCTTAATCAGAATATTTTTCCTAGCGGATGCAAAGATCCTTCCCGAAAAAGAAATACGAATGGGTTTTCGAAAAACTTCTCATATAAGAAACCTAAAGTACACCAATATTGATGCTTTTGTAACCATGAGAAACCAGATAATAATAACAAAAACAACAACGTTTATTGGTTTAGCTACAAAGTTTTCGTATGAATAATATAGTGTCCAATAAACGTAAGGTACCCAAAAAAGTACGTATACATTTTACGCTAGGGTTTAAAGTGAACTTATGAATTATTATATATACGTAGTTTCATCAAAATCCAACGTACATATCAAAAAACATAATATTTAGATTTCTGAGTTTTTGGGGATTTTTATTATTCACCTATTAAGGTTAGCCGTGAAAGCTGTGGACTTACTGAAAAAGCGGAAATGCAACGCTGCAAATTGTTCGTCCGTTTCTGCAATCAAATAGTTTATCGTTATCTAGATGGCCATGAACCATATTTTCTCATATGCCGAGTTCTAGAAAACAATTGGCTACATCCAAATGGTCCGATGGCAACAGTACATGTTTCTCAAACGGAGGTCTCGGGTTCAAGACCGAAAGCACTCCGTTTGTTTCATTTTGATTTAATTTTTCTCTGTAGTACACTTTTTTGCTTTGTTGATCAAAATATATTTGCATGATTTTCTTCTTATCCTAGATATGAGACTGTCTTAATCAGAGATACGCGCTTAGGTTTTTGTTTACCGAAGAAGAGCGACTATCAATTTTTTGTGCTTTGGTAAAGGATAAATGTTCCTGTTGCCTCAAATTTGCATCGTGTTACCACCCGACAGCCTCTCAACAAACGTAATTGAGGGGTCCAATGCATAAACCAGTCAAGTCACATGAGTAAAAATGTCGAGGAAACAAAAAAAACATTTTTGATGTAAATTCTTTACTTACTGAAAGTTTTCGTATTTGTTGTGAATTGCAGATAATTCTGCCGCATTACTTTTTAAATATATAAATCCGTGAATAAAAAAATAAATAAGATATGAGGGAAAGATTAATGGACTTGACTTGTCTATGCAAAGTTTTTGGATTTTTTAAGGGATAAAATTAAAACAACCTTTTTTGGTACTTTATATTCGTTGTGCACGATACTTAGTATTTACCTGTACTTTGTGACAATAAACATTATTATAATTAGTCTGTCATTAAATCTATACAGTATCCGACCAATACTGTAGACAAACTAAGATTTAAAAAAAAATCGCGATTTGGATGGCGGATGGGCGATTCGGTGTTGTGATCCTTGTTTACTGGACTATATCCTCCGACTCGTTTCGTATCGAGAAAATATGGTCTAGTCAGTAGTCACTTTATTAGATAAGATGTTAATTATTTTGATGACATGTATGATGTAGTAGACTGCATTCAGCGTATGTTTTTCTCGTTAAGCGAGTCACAGGTTGACTGTTTATGTTTGGATGGGATTTTTCAAAAACTCTGCAAGTTTCTTTTGATTTGGGGCCTTTGGATAAATAATCGGCCCGATAAGATAACATAGCCACGCAAGTCAAGTATTGAATCATACTCTACTAGACTCTAGAAGCTTATCCCTGGCGAAATTTCTCTCGAAGTCGTTGCACACCGCTTAAAAAATGCAAATGAAAACCTGAAAACTACCGCCTTGACGTACTAGATGGCTACCCCGGGATAGACATACGTTTTGGCAGTTGATCATGTTATTCTTGTCACTTAGATTGCGGCGTTGCCAGCTCGTCGGACAATTTTGCTACCTCTGCTATTTTGCTAGAATGTTATAAGAAAATAGGCCTTGAATAATATATTGAGGGATACCAATGGAGATATATAATAATTGAGGCATAGCAGTGTTTGACAAAAAACTAAATTAAACAAGCTGTTATTTACATTTTGCGTGCGGCGGAACGTTAATGCGACTCGATGTTTACGTTGATCGGGAGCAGACGCGCGGAGTGGGAGTTGGAAAGGGGCGTTGCTTTACTACCCGGCCGTACCGTATCGCCGCAGCGAGGTACAGCTCTCACAGGCTTCAGTCTCTCGGCAACAGTCGGCGCAGCGGAATATCGATGCATTCACAGCTCCGTGCAGAGCTCTAATCGGTTTAGCTACCTTTTTTCAGAAGTGGTGTTCACTATAGGGTTCTCGATTGACTCTCAGTGGTATTTTAGTGTTGTGACGTGGGTGTCAAGTGGAAATTAGGTCTACTTCCAACTCTTCTGAGGGAAACAAGCTATCTGTGCAACAAAGTAGGTAAGCCTTGCATACTTATCTACTTGTGTGTAAGGGTTGGCATCCTACGTTTTTTTAAATAAGTTGCGCAAATTGCATACACTGAGAGATTAGCTATATACTGAGGTATTTGGCCAAATCGACTTTATTTTAAGAAATATCAAAAAACTAATCGCACTATTTAGGCACTACATGATGGTGTTTTCAAAGTACTACCCTGTATCTAATAGCATCTTTTTTTACGACTTCAACGGTGTATCACGTTACATTTTTTTAGTTATAAACAAACTTGTTTTTTCTACTTGAAAACAAATGCTTGATGTGAGATTGTACATTGACAGTATTTCACATCGTGCTTTGAAACTAAGTCCTTGGCACTGTGTTTACTAAATATGGTGCAAAAAATCAACCGTTGATTAATTGGCGTTTTCTAATTTAGCCTAATATCTGCGTGTAAGACAGATTTCCATATCTTGCAAAGTCAGAATAGGCTTTCATGAAGAAATGGCAAAATCATTCGATGAGCTGGCAACGCCGCAATGTAGGTGACAAGAATGACAAGGTCAACTTTCAAAACGTATGTCTATCCCGGAGTATAGACGGAGTCATTTAAATGCAGTTCCAATCTCATTTGCATATTTTTAAGTGTTGTGCAAGGATTTCGAGAAAAAATTAGCTACGGATAATCTTCTAGAGTCTAGTAGTGCATATTTCAATAGATGTCTTGCTGGGCCATGTTGTCTTTACTTGGGCCAAATAGTCTGTGAAAGAACTCTTTCATTCTTTGGTACCTCGCTTTTCAAAGTTAAGACCAGCCGTTCAGTATTTAGTATGAAGTCAAAAATGGATTTCGAACCAGACGATAATCCTTACGTAAAATTGGAAGAAACTTATCTTGACTATGTAGCAGATTACGATAGGTATGATATGCACTTATTTACAATTCCATCATTCTCTTCATTGGGCTACAATGTTGTGTGTGGCATTTAATACCAATACTAGATTCTATACTATTTTCTTCAGTCTTATGCTGGATTCATGTATGCTATATCGTCGCCTAAATGCAGAACTATTGCAAGTCCAAATACTCCATTTTCCGGAATTTGACACGACGTTTTAGCTCATCTCGGTCATCTACATTGGCTGCAGAGGTATTGTAAGTCGCTGAGCAAGCTTTCTCCCACCACTGGTGCATCAGTTCGCTTCAGAACTATGATAAGAGCAGATGCTAATGTGTGTAAGCAGATAAACGTGAACATAGCATAGTTCTGTTCTATCACAAATGGACATACAGTTGGTTCACGAGCACTGGCACTAGTTCTGACACTACATTGTTTAATTATTGAGAACATGGCCACTAGTAACCAAAAATTTTTCATCTCATACTTTTTCCAGTCAAGCATTCTATGTCCAAAATTTCTCAGAAATGTTAGGCAATTGATTCTTGCTTAATCAAACTTGTTTTTTTACTCAAATGCGCCGCTATATTTAAAAAAGTTGTAATGGATTCTCTTGGAACATGAAAAATAGCTCTCCTGTAAAATTTGCATTTTGTGACTTCTGCATTCAAGCAACGATATACCCTTTTTCACGAGTATCCATCACAGTAGAATGACAGCTGATTATCTAGTAATATCTCAAAATTCCCCATATCGGCACAGGACACATTCTGACAGATCTGTCAATGTCAGGTAGTAAGAGCCGTATTTTGTTTTGGTTTTTTGTACACTTGTACACAAAGAAATGAAAGTAAATATTTATTAGCAGTACAGCATGCAAACCAACATTGTTTTAGTGTCAAAGATGAACACTGGGATGGAGTTGACAATGTGAAAATGGAGAATCAATTAGAAGTTGAAATTAAATCCGAAATATTGGATGCAGAACAATCTGTGGAGAACATAAAGTTGGAAAAGATCGACGCTTCGGCGCCGAATGAAGACATCAAATATGAATACGATGAAGATGTATCTGATTCACAATGGAATAGGTGGGGTGTGATTTTGCTTTGTATCTATTTAATTTATTCTGTAGAAACAAACCGGTGAAATTTACGGAGCTTTTCAACCCCAAACTTATTTTTTGAACAAATCAAATTAGCAAGCTGAAATTTGAGAAAAATACCGTAAAAGTGGCTCAGCTTGATGATTTAGGGTAGTTGTGACAACAGATCTAAATCCCCAGGAGGGTGAGAAAAGGGCTCCGACAACAAAACTCACTAATGGAGGCCGATTCATATCAAAATTACCGCAACCCGATAAATCCCCAGCGTTGGGTGTGAAATTAAATCACCGCCGCGGATTGTGGGCCGTTGAAATCCTACACGAGAGCACCGGAAATAGCACTGAGTTACCTGCAGCTCTCGTATTTACGGTCGGCAGAAATTATAAAAAAATGATCTTTAACAAGATGGAGAGTAGAGTACGATTTTCTACCATAAAATTATTTTGGTATAAAAATAAAATTCGATATTTTTTAAATGATTTACTCTATCAAGATATAGTTAATTTCTAGTCGACCATAAAAAGAAACTAGCAAAGTTCATATAAACATAGCTCTGAAAATTCTTCATTCTCAATATACAGGGTGTTAAAGTTTAAAGGAAACTGTTTTTTTTCTTTATATATCTCAACTATCTGTTGTAATTTGGCGGTGATATTTGTAACAGCTAATTTAGCCCTAACTTAAATTTATTTGCCACAAAAAAATATAGCCACTTGTGTAATTTTTATTATGTTCTTTGAATTAAGCAAATGGAAACGTAACTTTTTTATATCATGAATTTTTTTCGTATCTTTCTTAGTTTTCAAGGAATATGAGGAAACGTTTCTTTTGGAAATTATTATTTTTTTATCAATATGAATATTGTAAACCAAGAATGGGTGTAAGTGTTGTTTATTTCAATTGAAGGAGTTCGGTGCAAAAACTTGTCAACTCCATCTTTTATAATTTGTGGAAAATCAGTAAAAACTTTCCAATATTGTTGTAGGAATTTTCTATATATAAAAAACAATTGTGGTATTGGAAAATAATTTAATATCAATCTCATATCAAAATATTTTTTTGGCTGATTCTTGCATCTGAATTTGAGGAAAAAATGTAGTTGATTGATTTCCATGAAAGGCATTTTTCAAAAGAATAACAAGCAAATGTGCGCATAAATTTCATTTTTATACTAAAATTTATCGCAAATTTGAGGTTCTTCTCTTTGTTGCAGTGCACAAATAAAGAAACAGTGGGAAAAGGAAGAAGATAACAAGTTGTTTAGCTGCTATATTTGCAACTATACTGATAATTGTAAAAAGGGTTTAGTTGTTCATATCAAAAGGAACAATTGCCATTTAGGATCAAATTTGCGAAAATCACAATCTGTGTCCAGGAAATCGCGCCGACTGAATGTTTGTATCAAATGTAATGAGGTGTTCAAAAGCAAAGCGTTACTTGATAATCATATGATTAGAGAGCATGATGCGTCAGCCTCATCTGAAATATATGAATGTATACTGTGTGATCACATATTTGTTAATGAAAGTCATTTTACTAGACATATGTTAAGACACACGAGTGCCAAAGTTTCTGACACCCTCATCTGCAAACACTGTAATACGCTATTTAATACAGAGCAATTGCTATTTGACCATATTCTAAAAAAACATCCCAACTTTAGCGAGGAATTTTCTACAAATACACATACATATGAATCTAATTTTATAACTCGCACGGCAAAACGCAATCCTCGAAAGCCCTTCGCGTGTACAAACTGCGATGCGTCATTTATAAAGAAGGAGTCGCTAGATGACCACATTTTGAAGAAGCACCCCGAGTGTGCATCCTCCGTGTCTCATACGATACACGAATGTACGCATTGTGAATATAAAACTGCACGATTGTCGCATATAACTGCGCATATGATCCAACATACTAGATTTAAGTTCAAGTGTACAGAGTGCGATGCGTCACTTGAAAGTAAAAGATCGTTAGACAACCATTTTTTACAGAAACATAATTCTGAGACTCGGAAAATAATGAAATGTACACAATGCGAATATAAAACTACGTTCGCGCGCTGCTTATCTACGCATATGTTGACACATACTGGAACCAAGTGTACAAAGTGTTACGCATCATTCGGATCTGAACGTTCGTTGTCCGACCACATTTTGAGGAAACATCCCGAGCTTACGGCTTCAGTGTCTCTTAAGATACACGAATGTACGCATTGTCAATATAAAACTACATACGACAAGAATCTAACTATACATATGCTCAAACATTCAGGAGCTAAGGTCGCGTGTTCAAAATGTAATGTGTCCTATACCACGATACGAGCACTGGAAAGTCACATTTTAAAGAAACATCCTGAGCTTACTGCTTCTCTGTCTTATAAGATACACGAATGTATACATTGTCAATATAAATGTATGTATCCGAGGGATTTAGCTAGGCATATGATGAAACATTCTGGAGATAGGCTCACGTGTACCAAGTGCGATGTGTCATTTATGAGGAAAGAGTCGTTAGATAACCATATTATAAAAAAGCATCCTGAGATTGCTGTTTCTGTGTCTCAAAAGGTACACGAATGTACAGATTGCGATTATAAAACTGCGTGTAAGGAGAATTTAGCTAGGCATATGATGAAACATACTGGAGCTAAGCTCACGTGCACAGAGTGTGGTGCGCCGTATACAACGAAACTATGGCTAGATAATCACATTTTGCAGAAGCACCCTCAATGTACCGCTTCTGTGTCTCGCAAGGTACATGAATGTACACATTGCGAATATAAAACTACACACTTGGGAAACTTAACTAGTCATATGGAGAAACATACTGGAGGTGAGCTCACGTGTACAAAGTGTGATACGTCATTTTCAAGCAAACAATCGTTAAACAACCACATTTCGCAGAAGCATCCTCAGTCTGCTGGTCCTGTGTCTCATAAAGTACACGCTCGCTACACGGAGAATCATACCGAAAGTAAGTTCAACTGCACAAAGTGTGATGCATCACTCAAAAGTAAGAAATCGTTAGACAATCATGTTTTGCAGAAACATCCTCTCTTTGCTAATTCCGTGACTCGTAAAATAAAAAAATGTACGCAGTGTGAATATAAAACTATATACACGAGCTGCTTATCTAGTCATATGATGAAACATGCTGGAACTAAGTTCACGTGTACAAAATGTGATGCATCGTTTACATTTGAACGTTCATTGGCGGACCACGTTCTCAAGAAACATCCCGAGTTTGCCGCTTCTGTGACTCACAAAATACACGAATGTACACAATGTGAATATAAAAGTATGTACGCGAGGGATTTAGGTATGCATATGGTGAAACATACTTGAGATAAGCCCAGATGTATAAACAGTGTGTGCCTCGTAGGGTCCACAATGTTTTTCAGAAATCTCACATTGTTATTATAAGTATATAACTTGAACCGCGGTCATTTTCGTCTAAACATCCGGTCAGGGGAGAAAAGCTTCAGCCTTTAGTTGGGTATTTCGATAAAAGAATCCTCGCGAATCCAGTTTTTGATCATTCTACCATGTTCTAATACACATTTCATAAAATCAAATTTTTGCATCAATCTCCGACGGACTCCTGATGATGACCACACAGATTGTCGAAAGCTTGAGTTGTAAGTCGAAAAGGCGCACTTGACATCATTTTGTCGATTTCTCCAGACGAGTCTTCCATTAAATTAGACATACTGGAGCTAAGGTCGGGTGTACAATGTCTAATGCGTCATCTACAAGCAAACAATCGCAGAAGCAACTTGAGTTTGCTGGTCCTGTGTCTCGTAAAGTACTCGAAGGTGGACATTGTGAATACTTATAAAACCACACATGCTCACTGCGAAGAGAATCATACTGAAAGTAAGTTCCACTGTACAGAGTGTGATACATTACTTGAAAGTAATAAATCATGTTTAACAGAAACATCCCCTGTTTACAGAAGCATCTTAAATGTACTGCTTCTGTGTTTCGTAAGATCCACGAATGTACAGCACAATATTTTTCAGAAATCTTACATTGTAATAATCGTAATGTTTGAAACTACTTACAAGATAATAACAATGTGTCTTTATTTTGGATTGAAAGTATGAACAAAAAAACTCAGTTGATGAGGGAAGCATCATTCAATACTGTTGCTCTTGCACGGAATATTGCTGCAATATTTCTGAAAGATATATATGTTTATGAAAATGTCCGCTTTTGTAACGTACATTCAAATATTACATTGAAATGTACAAAGTAATGTCCAGTGGTCATAACTTTGTAAGTGGTGTCAGGTACTGTTGTTGCAATATTGGATATTTGTTCAAATAAAACACATCAGTATTTCGAATGAATCTATTACATATATAAACCATTTCTATAATACTTGAGTCCTCTGTCCCCTTATCCATCCGCCCTTCTCATCTGAGGTAGTTGAGTCATCTATCTATCCTTGGGTCTCATCTGTGATAGTTGTCCTATCCCTACAAATTTTAACATTAATGTTACTATTCTCCAACTGAGTGCTTATGTTTCAAAATCGAATGTTGGAAAAAAATTAGTAATGTTTTACGAAGGCTTATCAAGGCATATTTTTTAATAATGTCTTGAATTGATCCAGTTTCATTTTAGATATACAGGGTATCCGCAAAGTTGGGGTTTTCCTTTACACGACGCGTAGATCTTGAAAACATAAGCAATTTTTCTTAGTACCATATACACCAATGTCTTAAGGGAACCGAGATAAAGGGCTCTGCAACATCAAAAATATCTGAATACCGTCCTGTAGCCGCGACCCACGATATCACCGACTGGTACAAGGTATGCAACCTTCAACCGACGGTTACGGTCACGCGTGTAGAGGTAAACGAACCCGTATAATCGATCGCGTTTCAAAAAACAACAAGCACTAGAGACGTGGCTAGAGAAGTGCAAGTATCAAAAACTAAAGTGTGGCAAACGCTGCGTGAAGAGGGGCTGTATCCGTTTCCGGTCCAACGTGTACAAGCCCTTCAACCTGACGATTTTCCAGCAAGAGTGCGGTTTTGTGAGTGGTTGTTGCATCAACATGACAATAATCCGGACTTTTTGAAGTGCATATTGGTGACAGACGAATCTACGTTCACGCGTAATGGGGTGAATAACTTTCGCAACACTCATGTTTGGTCAGTAGAAAATCAACATGCTCATTGGACCATTTATTCTCCCAAGTTTGTCATATTTGTTACCTCTGTTCGTGGTCTGCACCACCGCCGGCGTCTGCGCGGTAGTGCATCAGCTGATTTCATTTTCTGTTGGAGCGGTATGATTTCGGGCAGAGACGTACTTATCCCTTCTCGTCAACTGGAGAGTGAGTACTTTTTCCTTTTTTTTTACTTGGTCGCCCTCGTTTCACTACATATTACCTTTGTTATTTCAAGGGTAGTTGTTTCTGAAAAGGAAAAACCCAACTTTGCGGGCACCCTGTATAATAAACTGAGTTTCCAAAGGTAGTGATCAGGATTTCTCAGTTAAACCATCTTCATGCTCTAGGATATATGTTAAAATTTGAGATAGTTAATTCAAAATCAGGAACTTTGAAGTTTACTTTAACCAGATTCCATAAAAATCAATAATTTTATTATTATTTAATTAGTCAAAATTTGTTTCGATCTATTTTGGTAAATAACAATCAAATCTGATACTGTTATTACATTTTACCAACTGATGATTGTGCACCAAGAAATTGAATGTGATGCTTGCTTTTAAATCAAATAAATCTTGTGAATCATTTGAAAATACAAACCTTCTCTAATGAATCTCGATGTGCATTGTGTAGACCACTGATTTGTCAGACATTTAATTGCGAGTAGAATTAACGAACGGATTTTCAAAATATTGATGCCGTTGACTGAACTATTTCTCTGATTCGTTTCGTATCGAGAACAGGAAATCCAATCTAGCGTAGCGCCATCTAGGTATTCTTTTATGTACTAATCAAGATTGACAATAGATACATCAAGCTAAAGGTACAGTATTTTTTCCAATAGATGTCGCTAACGTAATTGAACGACATCTGTGAGTAATTTATTCAAATATATAATCTGAATATTGCAGTTTATAAAATAGTGGTTTGTTTATTTGTCGTGTGGTCCTTTACAGTTGTGTTTACTTGTGTCTTATTCCCAGCAGTTCGGTATTTAATATGAAGCCAAAATATGAAATCGAAACAGATGATAAGCCTTGCATTAAAATGGAAGAAACTTATCCTGACTATGTAGAAGATTATGACAGGTATGATGACCCATTTATAATTTTCATTTTTGGTATGCAAGGATCTGGGAAACGAGTGTAATCCCACATCGTAGGCTACCCATTTTTCTACAGTCTTCTCTCCTGGTTTAAGTCCTGTAACCAGTTGGGTGGGGTAATATATATTACGAATAATGGGGGTCCTAGATTTGACACTTGAGGCACCCCCTGAAGCAGGAGTATGAGGCATATAATCATAGTATTTAAATTTGTGATCTTGCAAAGTAATTATAAGGAGTTTCAAAGTGAAGTATCACATGGTCTTTCATTCTATTAAAAAAATACTTCAAGTTGAAGCCTCAGCCTAATTTTGAAATTTTCAACTACCACATTAAAATATAGTATTTGGCTTCAACTTCATCATTCAAAAAGTAGGCAGAGCGTTCTGTTTGAATCACCCTATAAATTAGCCGCCTTGTATAAAACCTTACCCTCTTCATTACTGGTTTAGAGTTAAAGTCGAAGATATATCAGAGCCTGGAATTGAAGCTGACTCGGCGGCGGATTCTGTTGACCAGATAAAAGTGGAGTTTCAAGAGTCTGAGAAGCCGGAAGAACAACCCCCTCTGAGCAGCAGAAATTTTGAAAATACGGACGCGTTAGGGCTGCATCACGAATTTGACATTAAAACTGAGAGTGTCCAAAGTGATGGGCATGATTCTGCATCTGATAGGTGAGTTCCTTTAATCCTCGAACACTATCGGCTATCCCAGGATGATATGTGCTAGTTTCCGCGTCTGCTTCTTCTTCCGGCCGCTAGGTGTTCTGGCGTGTCACAGCATAGTGTTTCCTATGCTCTGACCGTGTTGCCACGTCTCATCGAGTTATTTATCTGAGAGAGGCCACATTCTCAGATAGGCAGGCAAAGAGTGACCAATTGTATGGTCCCGTTTGACTGACTTTTTCTCAGAGGTTCTAGTCGTTCTTTATAAACTGATAATGGCTTTTTGTAACTTATCGATGTGACTATTATAAGCCAAGAATGGGTGTAAGTGACTTTTACTTCGTGTGCCTTCCTCGAACTACATTTTTTCAAAAGAGGTACAAACTACTGTACAACAAATGTGCGCATACATTTTATTTTTATACTAAAGTTTAACGCTAATTTGAGATTACTAATATCTTCTTTTCAGTGCACAATCAAGGAAACAGTGGAAATGGGAGCAGGTTGAAGAAGAAAAAAAGTTGTTTAGCTGCTATATTTGTAACTATACTGATGATTGTAAAAAGGGATTAATCGTTCATATCAAAAGGAACAATTGCCATTTAGGATCTGTTTCCAGGAACAAGTGCCGACTAAATGTTTGTAACACATGTAATGAGGTGTTCAAATGCAAGGAATCACTAGATAATCATATAGTTAGAGAGCATACTAAATCTATTGCATCAACTTCATCTAAAATATATGAATGTACATTCTGTGATCACATATTCGTCCGTGAAAGTCACTTAACTAGACATATGTCGAGACACACTGATGCCAAAATTTCAGACATTCACATCTGCAAACATTGTAATACGCCATTTAAAACCAAGCAATCGCTATTTGGACATATTCTGAAGAAGCATCACGACGTTAGCGGGACAGATTCTATGGATTG
Organism: Acanthoscelides obtectus; assembly: GCA_963669975.1. Classification (NCBI taxonomy): domain Eukaryota; kingdom Metazoa; phylum Arthropoda; class Insecta; order Coleoptera; family Chrysomelidae; genus Acanthoscelides; species Acanthoscelides obtectus. Next base: position 88,836,716 of record CAVLJG010000009.1, read on the forward strand.
TGCATACAAAACAACCAGAAAGAGTAATTTTGTAAGGCACATGGAAAAACATAATACTCGAAAGCCCTTTGAATGTATTAACTGTGACGCATTATTCATGACTGAGCTATCTTTAAATCACCACATTTTACAGGAACATCCTGAACTTACCGCTTCTGTGACTGAAAGTACACAAGTAAAACATTCTCGAGCTAAGTTCACGTGTACAAAATGTGACGTGTCATATACGAATAAACGATCGTTGCAAAACCACATTGTACAGAAGCACCCTGGGTTGACGACTTCTGCGTCTTATAAGATACACAGATGTACACATTGTCAATATAAAAGCATGTACTCGAGGAATTTAACTATGCATATGATGAAACATACCGGAAATAAGCTCGCGTGTATAAAATGTGATGCGTCATTTAAAAGGAAACGGTCGTTAGATCACCACATTTTACAAAAGCATCATGAGATTGCTGCTGCTTCTGTGTCTCACAAAATATACGAATGTACGCATTGTGAATATAAAACTACTTTCACAAACCGTTTAGCTAGCCATATGAACAGACATACTGGAGCTAAGCTAGCGTGTACAACGTGTGATGCGTCATTTGCAAGCAAATATTCATTAGACAACCACATTTTACTGAAACATCCCGAGTTTACTGCTTTGGTATCTCATAAAATACACGAATGTACGCATTGCCAATATAAAACTACACGCTCTAGTGATTTAGCCGTGCATATGACGAAACATTCTGGAACGAAGCTCACGTGTACAAAATGTGATGTATCGTATACAAGTAAACAATCGCTGGAAAACCATATTTTACAGAAGCATCCTGAATTGGCTACGTCTCTCTCGTCCAAGATCCACAAATGTACACATTGTCAATATAAAAGTATACACGCGCGGAGCTTAACTATGCATATGATGAAACACACTGGAGCTAAGCTCACGTGTATAAAGTGTGACGCGTTATTTATAAGGAAACTCTCATTAGACCACCACATTTTACAAAAGCATCCTGAGATTGCCGCTTCTGTGTCTCATAAAATACACGAATGTACGCATTGTGAATATAAAACTACTCACACACACCTTTTAGCTAGTCATATGACCAAACATAGTGGAGCCAAGTTCAGGTGTAATTTACAACCAAAAAATCGTTGAATAACCACATTTTGCAGAAACATCCCGAGTTGACTACTCCCATAAAAAAAATCACTCTTGTTTTTAAAATAACCCGCGCAACGCGGGTGGAAACGACTGCATTTTCAGTAGTCATGAGTTCAATTCGCGGGGCAACAGCGCGCCTTCGTGGTGCAAGCGTTCTGTGAGAATAAGCGTTCTCATGTGAATGTGCGACGTTTATTTCTAGTCAAATATGGATTCTGCTTGTAACATGTAGACATGACGCGGTTCAAACGTGTTGCGTGTTGTACATATTTCCATACAACATTTTATGAATAAATATTTATATAATCTACGTGTATTTAATTTCATTTAAACCATTACCCTTTACTTCCTCTCCAACGGGGATTGTAATCGTGAATACTTGAGAGCTTTGTAGACCAAACTGACTAGCCAAAAATCGACACTGTCCCAGAAAAAAAAATGTAATGAGCGGCATTATATTGAGGGTATGTGACAAGACTTCTCATTGAGGGATACAAAAAATTTGCTGGCTAACTATTCTCTTAAACGTCACAGTTGGAAAAATCACTTTTTCACGTATATTAAAATAGTTATAAATTATTGGTAGAAGTACCCCAGAAAACATTGTAATAGGTGAAAATGCCTTTCTAAATGAGACCTCACACGGCCAGTTTGCCTTAACTATTAATTTGATATTACAAAAAAACGACAAACCATCGATTTCTACCTTTATTATTTACCGGACACTGTAAAACGGTGACGTATAAAATGACGTCACACATTAATGACCATATTCGCGTAAACGGTACATAATAGGTAAGTGACAACGATGACCAATCCTGAATTGTAATTATAGTCGAAATCACGAAAGATGACGATTACGTCATCATTTTAGTCCGTGGTTAAGACTAACGATTTGTCAATATTTTTAATGAAGTTTCAGATATGTTAGATGGAGACAAACAGAATTTTACTGTCCAAACAAACTGTATTGCTAATTTGCATGTATCCGAAAAAGATAGCCGATGTTTTCATGTTGCATGATCGATCATACTTGAAAGATGAATAGTTAGGTTATGTTAAAGCAGGTTAGGTTGTTTTCGAATAATACTGCGGTCTTTGGTGTTCCTGTCTTAAGGTATTCTACTCGTAACTGTTTTTTTTTTTCAAAACAAAAACTCCCCACTAAAATTATTGTTAAGATATCACTCAAAACCATGAAAATAAAAGTAATCAGAGAAATACCTAACTTCGCAAAATCATGATATAAAGTTGTCATTATGTTCCTGACATCGTGATTTTATCATCGACGTACGTTCATTGATTACTTCAGTACAATTTATGGTATGACGTTATAGTCATCTTTCGTAATTTTGACTATATTTTTATGTATATACAGCATTTTAATAACAGCAAACAATTTTTCTTTTAAGATCTTGAAAGAAATTGAACCAAATCTTGTACAAGAAATTGTGTAGTCTCTGGTTTGTTTACGGCTGACTCGTTTCGTATCGAGGAAAGGGAATCTGAATTCATCTCTGCAGCAATATTTTTTTTGATTAGTGAAGACTTTGATTAACGTAATTCATCTGGTGGAATACGTTAATCTATAGTCAAGATTGACTCAATTGAGAAATCTAAGACCGAAATGCAATACAATAATTTGTTTCCCTAATCGGGTTGTGTTAGTGACATCTGTGGATGAATTGCAGAAATACATAACTGAATATTGCAATCTGTATAAGTAGTTACTTCTATTTTTCTCCAGCAGATGTCACTACTTTGACATTTGATTCGTGAGTGACCAAAATTGTTGTTTGTTTACTTTTGTGGTTTTTGATTTTTATGACTAGTCTTGCTTTTGTGATTTATAATGCCTTTGTCGAGCACTAGTATGAAAACTGACTTGGAACCAGACGATAAGCCATTCATAAAATCGGAAGAAGATTACCCTGACTATGTGACAGATTATGATAGGTATGACATGTACCCCTAAAACTTTTGTAAATGGGTTCTAGGAAGGGTTTCATGATGTCTAAAGAACAGTTTCTGACCTCAAATATGATATAGGCAAGTTCGTAAATTCCAACTGCAACCACTATTTTTAACAGCAAGCTCCAGATCATACATCAGACTGCACTTTCATACCAGAGCTAGATTTTGGAGGTGCCTTTGTAATTTTCAGACATTCTAGCTGATTATCTAGTAATATTTCAAAATTCCCCATACTGACAAATGAAATAACTCTGGCGGATCCGTCAACGCTAGGTAGACAGAGCCGTATTTTGTTTTTTGTACGCACAGATTCATTTTATTTATGAAAGTTGATTTGTATACAAAAAACAATACAAGTAGTTTTACTAAATTTACAACAAAATCATTGTTGCTGATTGAACTACTTATGACCAGTTGATCACATTTATGATCATTGTCTAGGTCATCGACCAATTGCTTTTCAGATGTCGTGAAACTTTTCTTGATATCCTTAGTAGTGTAATCTTGGATCATGCCTCCATTCAATAACCATATTTTGTACATGATTTTACTATGAATAATTGTAGCATCAGAATCAATGAAATTGAAATCATCAAACAGGATAATGACTTTGAAAGAACTAAGAGGAGTTGTAGTGTGGAGAAGAGTGAGATGAAAGTTGTTGATATCCTAGAAATGAAGACTGAACCTACATTAGATATAAGTCCAGTAGAGGAAGCAGATAGCACGAGTTCCACTGCAACATATTCAATGTTGCATAGGTAAGGAATGATGTTAGGACATCAAAAAACCTTCAAACTTGATATATCGATATACTGGTTCTTATTTTTTTGATAGGCCTCAATTACAAGGATGCTTTCATGAACCAAATTTATTTATTAACATATTAAAGCTCCTTGTATTGATTTTGCTGAATTTTTCAGTATTGTTCAAAAGAGATGCAAAGTTAGAACACTACCTAGAATATAATTATATATATATAAACAATGCTGCCTTCCAAGTGGAACCATCTGCATGTAGCAGTCTTGCGTACTGTACTGTTTTTAATCATTGTCTAAAGTAAATATTGTTTTAGAGTCAAAGATGAACACGTTGATGGAGTTGACCAGGTAAAAATGGAGCACCAGTTGGTAGTTGAGGTTAAATCTGAAAAACCAGATACAGAGCCAACTGTGGACAACACGAAGCTAGAAAATATGGACACTTTGACGCTGAACGAAGAGTTTGACATCAAATGTGAATATGAAGATGCCACATCTGATAGGTGAGGTCTGATTTTGCTTTGGATCTATTCCGTTTGATTCTAAAGATACCAAAATACTATTTTTTTTTAAACGGGTAAACTTAGCAAGGGGTGATGTACGTTTCGTGACAGATGGCCTTAAAAGTCATGTGCTTCAACATAAAATGTTTTGATGACAGTTCTAATGTCACTGAGTATATAATAGAATTCAATTCAAATTTGATATTCCGTCGTAGATTAATGAAATTAGGGTGCATTTTGACTGAGAATAGAACTGAGTAATCTCTTTTTTTCAGTGCACAAATAAAGAAAATGTGGAAAAGGGAACAAAAAAACTCACAGATTGAAGAAGAAAAAAATTTGTTTTGCTGCTATATTTGTAACTATACCGATAATTGTAAAAACGGTTTATTCGTTCATATCAAAAAGAATAATTGCCATTTGGAAAAATCACGATCCGTTTCCAGGAAACAGAACCAACTAAATGTTTGTAACAAATGTAATGAGGTGTTTGAACACAAAGCGTTACTGGATGATCATAGGTTTAGAGAACATGCTGAAAATGATGCACCAGCCTCATCTAAAATATATGAATGTAAATTATGTGATTTCATATTCGTTCATGAAAGTCATTTAACTAGACATATGTTAAAACACGCTGATGCCAAAGCCGATGAGATTCACGTCTGCAAACATTGCAATATGTCATTTAAAAAAAAGCATTCTCTATTTGACCATATTCTAAAGAAACATCCTAACTTTAGCGCAACAGTTCCCAGTAAGATACACGAATGTAAACATTGCGCATTCAAATCAACCGTTGGCAGCCATTTTACAAGGCACATGGCAAAACATAATTCTCAAAAGCCGTTTGAATGTATGAACTGTGACGCGTCGTTTAAAACGAAGCTATGTTTAGATGACCACATTTTAAAGAAACATCCCGAGTGTGCCGCTTCGGTGTCTCATAAGATACGCGAATGTACGCAGTGTGCGTATAAAACTACGCGAGTTTCGTATCTAACTATGCATATGTCGAAACATACTGGAACGAAGGTCCCGTGTACACACTGTGACGCGTCATTTTCGAGTAAATGCTCGTTAGACAACCACACTTTGCATAAACATCCTGCGTTTGCCGTTTCTGTAACTCATAGGATTCACGAATGTACACATTGCGAATACAAAACTACGCGCGCCAAAGATCTAGCCGCGCATGTCATGAAACACACCGGAGCTAAGCTGCCGTGTACAATGTGTGATGCGTCGTTTACAAGCAAACTTTCGTTGGATAACCATATTTCGCAGAAGCATCCTGAGTTTACTGCCTCTCTGTCCCATAAGATTCGCAAATGTACACATTGCGAATATAAAACTACGTTCTTGTATCGGCTGGCTAAGCATATAAGAAAACATACCGGACAACTTACGTGTACAAAGTGTGATTCGTCGTTTACAAGCAAACGTTCGTTGGACAACCACATTTTGCAGAAACATCCTGAGATAACTGCTTCGGTGACTCATAAAATACACAAATGTACACATTGCGAATATAAAACTACAGTCGCGCAGTCTTTAGCTAGGCATATGATGGAACATACTGGAGCGAAGTACACGTGTACAAAGTGCGATGCGTCATTTACAGAGAAACGATCTTTAGACAACCACGTTTTACAGAAGCATCCCGAGTTTACCGCTTCCGTGTCTCATAAAATACGCAATTGTACACATTGCGATTATAAAACGACGCACGCTCACTACTTAGCTAGTCACATCATGAAACATACTGGAGCTAAGTTCACGTGTACGGAGTGCGACGCGTCGTTTACAACCAAACAATCTTTAGACAACCACATTTTGCTCAAACATCCGGAGTGTACCTCTTCTGTGTCTCATAAGATACGCGAATGTACACATTGCGAATACAAAACTACATTCCCGTATCGGTTAGCTAAGCATATGAGAAAACATACTGGCCAACCGCATCACGAACGGAAAGATGGCGACTCCCGGTGACGTACGCGTCGGTTAAGCTGAATGTACGTACAAAATGTCCATGCACCGTAAGAAAAAAGTCGTTTATAGTAATGCATGTGTAAAATGCAAGCACTTGATATAATAGTCGTTTTTAGAGCACTGCTGACGTACGGCGACCAACAAAAATGACGTACAGTATATTCAGATAAGAGATAGACCGGACATAAACAAGACCACGTGATCATCGAACGCTGTAACATTCGGCAGGGACGTATTAAGAGTCACGCAGTACATATTTTAGATAGTAGATGCTGCTTTGCGTAACTTTGTAGTAAATTAGCACAATTCGATGTGTATACGATTGGTGATGGATATAGGATCATGTGAGGGTGGGGTAAGAAATATATAATGATGTAAATATACACAAGGGTTTCAAAATTTTCGCTTCGATTTCCAGCTTCGGATGCCGCCTGATGTTTGCTGAAATACAGTCGAATATAATCTCAAAATGGCGTTTAAATTAGCCTAAATTAAAAATAATCGTATATCTCTTAAAATTGCTTTTAGAATATTGATTAGTATATTTTTTGATTTCTAGGTAAATACGTAACCAAATTAAAACGTTCAAAACGTAAAAAAATGTACATGGTTGAACATTGTCAGAAAGTAGATTCTTGAATAGGTTTTGCCAAAATGGGTTCAAAAATGTCAATAATTAATTAAAAAATACAGTAGCTTTATAATTACTTATAACTTACCGAATTTGATGAACGACATCTTTTATTGGAAAGATGAGCTTGATGAGCTTTCATCATCGCTACTGCCTGAAGCACCAACGTCAATAATGAATGGCTCGACTTGTTCCTCTAAAATATTGTCCAGTTCCCACATTCTCTTTTCAACTTCGTCTTTCACGTGCTTAATACAGTTTTCCCATTTTTGCGCTGTTGTTAATTCTAGTGCTTCTTTGAAAAGTCCTTTGAGGTCACAAAATTTAAAAGTTGTATTGTGCTTAGCTATATAATTTTTAACCTCTGCCCATATGAGCTCAATGGGATTGAGCTCGCAATGGTATGGAGGTAAACGGAGCACAGTTTTATTTTGACTTGTTGCCATTTCGTCAATGGCGTATTTTTGATATTCCGCCTTGTGATCCTTGACAATTCTTAATAATTGTACTTTCAGCATTGCTTCTTCAAAGTTGATATTTTTTGAGCGGAGCCAATTTTGAACATCAACTTTCCTTGAAGCCGTTGTTGGGACCTTCTCCATTCTTCGAGAATGATAAGGCGCATTATCCAACACAATTACTGCGTTTTCCTCTAAGTTCGGTAAAATTTTTGAAAACCACTGTTCAAACGATTCGCCATTCATTTCCTCGTGGTAATCTCCAGTTTTCTTAGACTCAAAGCACCACAGACCGTCAACAACAAATCCATCCTCACTGCCAATATGGCAGATAATGAGCCTTTTCCCTTTACCTGGAAATCGAAGTACTAACTGGTGTAGATTTATTTCAACAAGCGAACCTTTTTCAAATGTTTTCATCACATTCAGCGAAAAAACATTGAGACATGAGTATCAGATTGCTATAATTGGGATTATTTAGTCATATTGAAAGAAAGAATATTGAACGTCGTATGATTACTCAGCGCTTCACAATTTAATTTAAAGTTATAAACCTTTAAAAAATGAATGATCAGGAACCTGAAATACGCGCAAATATTATTATTAACAAATTATAACTTTATAAAGCTTAAAGTATGAATTAAAATGATTAGAAATATTAGGAACGGTACACAATATAAAACTTAGTAACTTTTTTTAAGTTTATAATATTCGACATATTTTAAGATTATATTAAAAAATTATTGAAATATCGGAAACACATAAAAAGATGGCTTAAAAAAGTTCTAACAAATGAAAATGACAATAAAACATCCACGCATTTTATCGAAAGTTATAAAAGTTTTGTTACTTGTAATATGTTTTATCTGCCCCCTGGAATTAATGTTTAGAACCTTGTTCCCAAGGTTTGAAAAACATCCGATTGTTGTCTATTACTCGTATTTACCTGCTGGATTTTTTAATCCGGTGGACAGTCCGTCTAGAAAGGCCCTCCTGGATGAAGTTACAGAATCATCAACCCATACTTTACTTGTAGTGTGTCCTGCGTTTACCCACGTTTCATCAAGGTAATAAATCTTCCTGTTTTGATTTCTATATTTCCCAATTTTTGTTAAATAATCCCTCCTCCATAGCACAATTTCTTCTCTATCCAGTAGTAAACTATTACGACCCCGTTTTTTCCATTTGAAATTTAAATGCTTCAGTAACGCATAGAAAGTTGATCGTTTGAAATTTGGCAACGTTGTATCTCCATTTACCTCCTGCAGTACTTTATCTATAGTAGGTATTTCATTCCTAAAGAAGAATTCATGCACTTTCTCCTAATCGCATGCTTATCAGCTTCATCCAATGATTTAACAATACTTTTGCGATGTTTACTGGTCATTGGCTCAGAAAAGGTGTGATTTTTTTTGTATTGTCTTAACACATTAAACACTGATGCGCGACACACCCCAACTTTATGAGAAACCTTCACAACAATTTCTTTGATGGTTGATGCCTCGTTCTCCTCGCGCTCGATCTTATATATATTCAAAATGACCTCTTTCATTTCTGCACTCAGGTGTCTTTTTTTAGAGCGTTTCCTAGGTGGACTACAGGAGTTTACAACTTCATCGGCAGTATCTGTACTGCTGGGCATTTTGCGCAAGCAGTTGATAACAATAACAAGGTATAACAATAACAACGACAAACTCAACAACTTAATAAGATAACAAACGAAAACGTCCAAAGAAATATCAAATTGCAATGATGCACACGACATACGTAACACGTCTGAACCTGAATGTGACTCTGCCTTGATACGACTGCTCTGCCGCTCGGCATAGGCATTTAATTACGAATTGACCAATGAGGGCTCCTGTTTTACGTCGAGACGGCGGCGTTAGCGTGAAAATCACCCGAACCTTTTGTTTACATCCGGTCTATCTCTTATCTGAATATACTGTAGAAATGACGTCATTATGTCGGTCTAATTGACGTCATTATGTGAAAACGGAGTTTGAAGTTTCGACTACACAATAGAAGCGCGCTAGAGAAAAAAGTGTTTGAGGTTATGTTAGTACGTTGTGTTTCGATGGCTTGAATCGAAATTTTCATCCATTGTAGAATTTTTTTAGGCCAATAAACTGTAAATGGATTTGCAATATCTAACAAAAAAAAAAACGAAATGTATAATAAAACTTTTTTTCAGCGTACAAATAAAGAAAGAGTGGGAACAGGAACAACGAAATCCGCCGATCAAAGAAGCAAAAATGACGTTCAGCTGCTATGTTTGTAACTATTCGAGCCTCCGTAAAAAGGATTTAACTAGGCATATGTTAAGACATCCTAATGCGAAAGTTTCTGGCCTTCGGAGTTGCGAACATTGTAACATGTCTTTTAAAAAAAAGATATCGCTCTCTGACCATATTCTAAAGAAACATCCCGAGTTTAGCGGGACAGTTTCTAATAAGATACATGAGTGTATGCATTGTGCATTCAAAACAGCCAATAGGAGTCATTTTATAAGCCACTTGGAAAGACATAATACTCGAAAGTCCTTTGAATGCACGCATTGTAAATATAAAACTATATCTACGGATCATTTAGCTAGGCATGTCATAACACATACTAAGCTAACGTGTACGATGTGTGATGCCTTATTCATAAACAAAATCTCATTAGACAACCATATTTTAAAGAAGCATCCGGAGCTTACTGCTTGTGTGACTCATAAAATACACACGTGTACACATTGTGAATATAAAACTACATCTACGGAACATTTAGCTAGGCATACCATAACGCATACTGGTACCAAGCTAACGTGTACAAAGTGTGATGCATCCTTCATGAAGAAACAGTCATTAGACAACCACATTTTGCAGAAACATCCTGAGTTGGCAGCTTCACGGTCTTTCAAGATACATGAATGTAAATATTGCGAATATAAGACAACGTACGTGCATCACTTAACTATGCATATGACGAGACACACTGGAGCTAAGCTAACGTGTACAAAGTGTGATGCGTCATTTATAAGGAAACAATCATTAGATAATCACATTTTGCAGGAACATCCCGAGCTGACTGCGTCTCTGTCTTTTAAGATACATGAATGTAAAGATTGTGAATATAAGACAACGTACGTGCATCACTTAACTATGCATATGATGAGGCACACTGGAGCTAAGCTCACATGTACGAAGTGCAATGCTTCGTTTGTGAAGAAAATATCACTACACAACCACATTTTACGGCAGCATCCAGAGTTGAGCGCTTCTGTATCTCATAGGATACACGAATGTGCACAATGTGAATATAAAACTACACACGGGCAGCATTTCGCTAAGCATATGATGAAACATACTGGAGCTAAGCTGACGTGTACAATGTGTGATGCGTCATTTACAAGCAAAATATCGTTGACTAACCATTTTTCACAAAAGCATCCCGAGTTTACTGCTTCTGTGTCTACTAAGATACATGAATGTACACATTGTGAATATAAAACCACACACGCTCGCTACTTTTCCAGTCATATGATGAAACATACTGGAGCTAAGCTGACGTGTACAAAGTGTGATGCGTCATTTGTAAGCAAACATTCTTTAGACAACCACATTTTACAGAAGCATCCTGAGATAACCGCTTCTGTGACTCATAAAGTACACAAATGTACACATTGCGAATATAAAACTACACGCGCGAGAGATCTAGCTGAGCATATGATGGAACATACTGCAACTAAGCTCACGTGTGCAAAGTGTCATGCGACGTTTAAACGCAAAGAATCGTTAGACAACCACATTTTGCAGAAACATCCCGAGTTTGCTAGTTCTGTATCTCATAAAATACGCGAATGTACACGGTGCGAATTTAAAACTACACACGCCAATCGCTTAGCTGTGCATATGATGAAACATACTGGAGCTAAGTTCACGTGTACGAAGTGTGATGCGTCATTTAAAAGCAAACCATTTTTAGACAACCATGTTTTGCAGAAACATCCCGATCCTCATTTTATTGCTTCTGTGTCTCATAAGATACATGAATGTACACACTGTGAATATAAAACAACGCAAAAATATAAATTTACGAAACATGCGAGAAAACAAACACAGTCGTAGTCATCATACAGGGTGTTAATTAGGTATGTACCATAAATTCAATAGACGATTCTTTGAATAATTTTAGACAAAAGTTCCTATAATCATCATCAAATGCTAAAATTTTCAAAACGAGACTTCGAAAAGACTATTTTGGTTTGATGTGAAGACTACTTTGTAAATTTAACATATTTGTTGTAAATATTTGTTATTGTTGTTTGAAGTAGCTTAAAGCTAAATAAATCCATTCTGTTTTATTGTATGCTATTATTATTACTGATATTGATTGATTTTTCTTTGAGATACGCTACTATCTTACCTCCCATATCCTAATCCCTCCCATAAAGGAGTCGGTGGTAGGCGGATCCGTTGATGAAATCCGCGATGTTGTCAAAATCTACAGTTTTTCGGAATACTTTTGTTTTTCTTATGCGAGAAATTCTAAATACTTTTTTTTTGACGTAGACCTCATAGATTTCGAAACAATAATAAAAGGTATTTTTTTCAATGAGTGGTATGGAACGTAATTAACCTGTCATTTCTGACATTGAAAAGTCCATTGACTTTTTTGTTAGTAGAGTTTATAAGAATATAATTTAACTAAAACCATGAGGATAGAAATTCTAATATTGATTAAATTGGTGTATTCGATATTGCAAGGGAACAAGAGAATAATTATAACAAAGAAAACGATAAAACCTAGTTGTTGATTTAAACTTCGAAACAAGATGAATATCATATGAAATGTATAAACTGCCGTCCATATACTTCTTAGCAATAAGCAAGATATTTTTTAGAACATTTTGAAGACATCCGCTTTCCTCGATTCCTCTGCATTCATTTTCTATTCATTGGTTTAGTTCCTCCAAATCAAATGGTTTATTTTTGTTATACACTTTTGTTCGAGTGAATTTTTTAAATATCCTGTCGATTGGATTATTTGCTCCGACTCGTTACGTATCGAGATAAGATAATCTTAAGTTACCTTGAAGTGACATCTGAGTATTTTTATTTAATAAATAGAGAGAAATCTAGATAAAAGGTATACAATTAATTATTCTGCAGTTTGTATAAACTGAATGTTGAAATCTGTATAAAGAGTAGGTACTACTTCTATTTTTCATCAACAGAAATCACAAATCAAGGGACTGATTTCAGGTTGAGCGTTGTTTTTAAATGTGATTTTTGACTATTTGACAACTCGCCGAGTTTGTTGAGGTCACAGTCGTAGTCATGCATTTATATAGGTAATTTTAGACAAAAGTTCCTATAATCATCATCAATTGCTAAAATTTTCAAAAAGTGACTTCGAAAAGAATATTTTGGTTTGATGTGAAGACCACTTTGTAAATTATTTAACACATTTTTTGTAAATATTTATTATTGTTTGAAGTAGCTTAAAGCTAAATAAATCCATTCTGTTTTATTGTATGCTATTATTATTACTGATATTAATTGATTTTTCTTTGAGATACGGTACTATGATACCTCCCATTTCCTAATCCCTCCCATAAAGGAGTCGGTGGTAGGCGGATCCGTTGATGAAATCCGCGATGTTGCCAAAATCTACAGTTTTTCGGAAAACTTTTTTTTTCTTATGCGAGAAATTCTAAATACTTTTTTTTGACGTAGACCTCATAGATTTCGAAACAATAATAAAAGGTATTTTTTCAATGAGTGGTATGGAACGTAATTAACCTGTCATTTATGACGTTGAAAAGTCCATTGAGTTTTGTTAGTAGAGTTAATATTAATATGATTTATTTAACTGAAACCAAAGGATAGAAATTCTAATATTGATTAAATTGTTGTATTCGATATTGCAAGGGAACAAGAGAATAATTATAACAAAGAAAACACGATAAAACCTAGTTGTTGATTTAAACTTCGTAACAAGATGAATATCATATGAAATGTATAAACTGCCGTCCATATACTTCTTGGCAATAAGCTAGATATTGCAGAAATGCGTTTAGAACATTTTGAAGACATCCGCTTTCTTCGATTCCTCTGCATTCATTTTCTATTCATTGGTTTAGTTTCTCCAAAGTTTTTTTATATACTTTTGGTCAGGTGTATTTTTAAAATATCCTAGTTGCTGTTGATTGGATTATTTGCTCCGACTCGTTACGTATCGAGATAAGATAATCTTAAGTAACCTTGAAGTGACATTTCAGTATTTTTTATTTAATAAATAGAACAATCTAGCTAAACGCTATCAATTACTTATTCAGCAGTTTGTATAAACTTGAATGTTGAAATCTGTATAAAAAATAGATACTACTTCTATTTTTCATCAACCGAAATCACAAATCAAGGGACTGATTACAGGTTGAGCGTTGTTTTTAAATGTGATTTTTGACTATTTAACAACTCGCCGAGTTTCTTGAGGTCTGCGATAGAATTATTTTATTCTTTATGTATCCTAGACATGGAGACTGAACATTCGACAGATATAAATCCTGTAGAGGAACCAGATAGCAAGAGAAGTATGAGTTCCACCGAAACATATTCCACATTGCATAGGTAAGAAATGTGATAATAGTTGTTGTGATCATAGGGTAGCACATCAAGAAACTTTCAAATAGTTTTCTCATTGTATGCTACAATGAGGTGTCCCTGTACTATACAAGGGCAGATTCAGGAGCTTACAAAATAGCAGAGTTCCTCAGCACTTCTTTTATAGCTATACCACTATTTAACATGTTCTCCAAGGAGATGCCCAGCCTGATGCTTCATTTGGATGTTCACATACAATTTCAATCATCACAGCCATTTCATCAAGTAATAAAAACAGATTCCAGTTTCCTTTTAAAGAAAATTGTTTATTCTTATATGTGACATCAGCCTCCCAAGACAGATCACCTTTCAACCTCTTTTATAATTATTCCTAATATTTTATATTCTCATATGAATGGCATAGAAGGAAATCCCTTCAAAGAAGTGATAATGCTGGGGCCTAGAGGTGGTGCTCGACAGTTATAGTAATGTTATTTTAGCGTCAAACATGAACACGGGGATAGTGGTAACCAGGTGAAAATGGAGAATCCGTTAGAAGTTGTAGTTAAATCCGAAATGCTGGATGCAGAACCGTCTGTGGACAACATAAAGTTAGAAAATATGGACTCTTTGATGCTAAATGAAGAGATTGACATCAAATATGAATATGAGGATTCCACATGGGATAGGTGGGACTAATTTTGTTTTGTTTTTTATTACAAAAACGTGTTCTTTTTTTGCCAATAACATTCGCTAAGGTGACCCACAATTATGCAAATAGATGTTTGTGACATAACCTCAAAATAGAGTTCTGACACGGAGAAGTAGAAAACTATGACAATCAAGGAGGCCATAAAGGCACCCTACAATTGTAGGGACGACTGACGATACGGGCCTAAGCGATATTTTATATATCTTTTTAAATGCACTTAGTTTTACAATCTTTTTCACAACTGCTGGTAAATGGTTAAAAAGTTTTAAACAATTATAATGAGATCCTTTTTCAAATAACGCTAATCTATGCTTCGGATAAATTAATATAGTTAAAAAAATCTAAAATATAGTATTCATGCTTGAACTTCATCACCCCATTCAAAAAATAAGTGGGATGTGGAACCTTCTTGAATCCCTTTGTAAATTGACCGAGCTGTATTAAAACTTATCACCGTTTTAGAATTAAAGTTGAAGAGAAATTCGAGCCTGGGTTTGAAGCTGACTCGGCAGCAGATACAGTTGACCAGATGAAAATGGAGTTCCAAGAATCTGAAAATCTGGAAGAAAAACCAGATTTAAGCAGCACAAATTTTGAAAATCTGAACGCGTCGGCGCTACACGACGAATTTGACATCAAAACCGAGAGTGACGAAGGTGACGGGCAGGATTCGGCGTTCGATAGGTGAGCTCCTTAAATCCGCCAACTTTAGGGGAAGCCCCAAAATGATATGTGTATTTCTGGTATACGAGATTGGTTCAGGAAACAACGTGAATTTTTAAATTTCGTAGGTGTGGAGACTCCGATTGTCAAAAACTTTTTTATGTAGGCATACACGCTCCTGAAGTATGATACAATTTTCAACTGTTTTCGTTGTTTTTTTACTATTTATCTGTACTTTCTAGTTTGAGCATACCATGAGCATAGCTTGAGGTATAGCTTGAATCGTAGTTTGAGCCATAGCTTAAACCATTGCGTTAGCATAGCTTGATCCATAGCTTCAGCATAGCTTAAACCATACCTTGAGTCATACATTGAACGTAGTTTGAGCCATAGCTTGAGTTATGGCTTGGGCATAGTTTGAGCCATAATTTCAGCATAGCTTGAGTCACGGTTTTAAGGACAACTTGAGCCAAGGCTGTATAGCATAGCTTAAACCATACCTTGAGGATAGCTTCAGTCATACCTTGAGTGTAGTTTGAGCAATAACTTGATCCATGTCTTGAGTCATGGCTTTGGCATAGATTGATCTATAGCTTGAGCATAGTTTGTGCCATAATTACAGCATAACATGAGTCAATTTTAGGGATATCTTGAGCCAAGGCTTTAGCATAGCTTGAGCTATAGCTTAAACCATACCTTGAGCATAGCTTGAGCGTAGTTTCAGCCATAATTTCAGCACAACTTGAGTCACAATTTTAGGGATATCTTGAGTCAAGGCTTTGGCATAGCTTGAGCTATAGCTTAAACCATACCTTGAGCATAGCTTGAGCGTAGTTTGAGCAATAACTTGAGTCATAGCTTAAGGCATGGCTTGGGCGTAGCTTGAGCATAGTTTGAACCGTAGCTTGATCATAGCTTGATTCACAGTTTCAGCATAGCTTAAATCATACCTTGAGCAATAACTTGAGCCATGGCTTCAGTCATAGCTTTAGTCATAGCTTGAGTCATGGCTTATGCATAGATTGATCCATAGCTTGAGCATAGTTTCAGCCATAATTTCAGCATAATTTGAGTCACAATTTTAGGGATATCTTGAGTCAAGGCTTTAGCATAGCTTGAGCTATAGCTTAAACCATACCTTGAGCATAGCTTGAGCGTAGTTTGAGCAATAACTTGAGTCATAGCTTAAGGCATGGCTTGGGCGTAGCTTGGCATAGTTTGAACCGTAGCTTGATCATAGTTTGAATCGTAGCTTGATCATAGCTTGATTCACAGTTTCAGCATAGCTTAAATCATACCTTGAGCAATAACTTGAGCCATGGCTTCAGTCATAGCTTTAGTCATAGCTTGAGTCATGGCTTATGCATAGATTGATCCATAGCTTGAGCATAGTTTCAGCCATAATTTCAGCATAATTTGAGTCACAATTTTAGGGATATCTTGAGTCAAGGCTTTAGCATAGCTTGAGCTATAGCTTAAACCATACCTTGAGCATAGCTTGAGCGTAGTTTGAGCAATAACTTGAGTCATAGCTTAAGGCATGGCTTGGGCGTAGCTTGAGCATAGTTTGAACCGTAGCTTGATAAATAGTTTCAGCATGGCTTAAATCATACCTTGAGCAATAACTTGAGCCATGGCTTCAGTCATAGCTTTAGTCATAGCTTGAGTCATGGCTTATGCATAGATTGATCCATAGCTTGAGCATAGTTTCAGCCATAATTTCAGCACAACTTGAGTCACAATTTTAGGGATATCTAGAGCCAAGGCTTTAGCATAGCTTGAACATAGGTTGATCCCTAGCTTCAGCATAGCTTAAACCATACCTTGAGGGTAGCTTGAGTCATTCCTTGAGCGTAGTTTGAGCAATAACTTTAGCCATAGCTTGAGTCATAGCTTTAGACATAGCTTGAGTCATGGCTTGTGCATAGATTGATCTATAGCTTGAGCGTAGTTTGTGCCCTAATTACAGCATAACTTGAGTCACAATTTGAGGGATAGCTTGAGCCAAGGCTTTAGCATAGCTTGAGCCACAGTTTGAGGACAGCTTGAGCACATCTTGAATCAGAGCTTGGGACATAGCTTGAGCAGAGCTTGAGTCACAGCACGAGCAGAGCACTTTTTAAGATACCTAATACCCCTGCCACGTGGCATTAATGCTCTTTGTAAAAAAAGCTCCAAGATGGGGTCCTACCGTCATCTTGAAATGTTCCAGAGCCACCCTAACAATGAACAATAATAACAATAACAGTAATTTTTATTTGCAAATACAAGTGGTTGACAAGCTGATGTATAATTAGGAGGCAAAAATAAGATTTTTATATTCTTTAAGGGAATGTAATTTGGCGCTATTTCTACATTCAATGTGTCGCTGTCTTTTCCGCATAGACCAATACTGAATGGAAATTTAATCGAGAGCGTGTACGCAAAGAATAAGAACTGTAAATCCCCGACCAACTCGAGGAAGTCCCACCGGGCAGAAATGCACCGCATAGGCTGCGTTTGTACCGAAAGATTAAAGTCGGTGAATCCCCGGTTTATTCGAGTCGCAGCGAAGATGGCGCGCGGCACGATAGAGAAAAAAAAATAAGACGCGGCGTTTCTACTTATTTTGTTTTTTGTCCGGTCAGGAGAAACTGTTCGTGTAAGAGAAGTGTCCGCGAAGGAGAATTTCAATGTATATCCTCCGAATCCTGCTTGAAAAGTTCGTTTAAAATAGTATTATTTATAGGAATAACCTTCAATGCAAACTTCAGACCGTGTCGTGCTATACGAAACTGAATCGATCCTCTTCATCAATTAAACAATGAACCCCTTTTTTTCAGCGCACAAATAAAGAAAGAGCGGGAAAAGGAACTGGGAAATCCGCCGATCGAAGAAGGGAAAAAGTCGTTCACCTGCTATATTTGTAACTATACGAGCCATTGTAAAAAGGGTTTAATCGGTCACATCAAAAGGAACGGTTGCTATTTAGGATCTAGTTTAGGAAAATCCAAGAAACGGTATCTGTATTGTTGTATCGGATGTAACGAGGCGTTCAAAAGCAAAACATCACTAGATAATCATGTTGCGTCAGTTTCATCTGAAATACATGAATGCACGTTCTGCGATTCAAAAACCAGGCACATTATGGAAAAGCATCCTAAATGTCATTCATCCGTTTCTGGTAAGATACACCAGTGTACACATTGTGTATACGAAACTGCACATAAGGGGCATTTAGTTAGGCATACGATCACACATACTGGAACTAAGCTAAAGTGTACAAAGTGTGATGCGTCGTTTACAAGCCAACGGTCTTTGGATAATCACATTGTGCAGAAACATCCCGACTTTACTATTTCTGTATCCAGTCAGATACATACATGTACACATTGTGAATATAAATCTACATTCAGGGGTCTTTTAGCTTTGCATATGATAAAACATACTGGAGCTAAGGTCGCGTGTCCAAAGTGTGATGCGTCATTTACGAGGAAAATATCATTAGACAACCATATTGTACAGAAACATCCTCAGCTTACTGGTTCTGCATCTCATAAAATACACGAATGTACACTATGTGAATATAAAACCACATACTCGGGTTCTCTAGCGAAGCATATCATGAAACATGGAGCTAATTTCACGTGTACGATGTGTGATGCGCTATTTTCGAACAAAACCTTATTAGACAACCATATTTTACAGAAACATCCTGACCGCACCGCTTCTGTATCTAGTAAGATACACGAATGTACACATTGTGAATATAAAACTACGCACGCGAATTATCTAGCTAAGCATATCATGAAACATACAGATAATTTAAAATGTACAATGTGTGATGAGTTATTTACGAACAAAACCTCAATACACAACCATATTTTAACGAAACATCCTGAGCGTACTGCTTCTATATCCAGTAAGATACATAAATGTACACATTGCGAATATAAAACTACATATAAGGGGCATTTAGATAAGCATATGAAGAAACATACTAAAACTAAGCGCAGGTGTACAAAGTGCGATGCGTCATTTATAAACAAACTGTGGTTGGACAACCATATTTTACGGAAGCACCCTGAGCTTAATGCTTCTGTATCTAGTAACAAACATAAATGTACACATTGTGAATATAAAACTACATATAGGGGGTATTTAGATAGACATATGATGAAACATACTGGAGCCAAGTTAACATATACAAAATGAGAAGAAAATAATACTTAAACAATCCTGAGCTTACCACTTCTGCGAGCGAATTGAAAAAAATCTCAGGATCGTACCAATTTACGTACGTCGAGTTGCGATATCTACGAATTTGTAATGTGATTGTAAATCAACATTTGATGATCAAGTAATAAAAAATTATGCGGATATTATTCGATGAACTGCAAAAAAACATCACGTAAAATACTGATACACAGAAAGTGCAGTATAATAGAATCTTAGTAACAGGAAGAAAATAAATGACAAACAACACATTCATGTAATAACAAATACACACACATACAGGGTGTCCCAGAAGTCGACGTCAAGCCGAAACCGGGTGATAGGCAAAGTCATAACAGCTATCAGAAGAATATTTATAAAAATTTTACGTATGTGTTTTGATAATTATAGGTCTTTGAAAAAGATATAGAAATTGCACACGCTACGGCAGTCTGTCAACTCCTGTTACTACAAATATTAACTTTTTTTGGATTTTATTTTTACAATGTAATGATGAATAATGCATCTTCAAACTGGTGTCTCAACCTTCCTGCCAACTTTTCTCGTTCAGGAAAAATTGCCACTTATTTCCCAACCAGTAAAGTAAGTAAAACTTTGCTCAACTTTAACTGGCTGTACTGGAAAAAATGTACTACGAGAGTTTGGCAAGTAACCTTAAAAGTTGGCGCATTTAATAAGGATTCCAAAATGGTATGACACTTAGAAGATTACTCGTTAACGTATGCACAATTTTTATTTGAAAAAAAAACTGATGAAAATTTTTCAAAATTTTCTAATTAAACAGCGATTATGAAAACGCACAAGGACCCTTAAGGATAACTGTTTGCACAACAGTGGGCGTCAAAATGCTGCTGATGATGATTTACCTTTACAGCAAATGCTCAAACTGTTTTCCTTCAGCCGCAATACACGCTCGACATCTTCTTAAAAAAGATCGGGTTATTAAACGAGCGAATCCACGGTTATTAACAAACTCAGCTGCTTCCAATAGTCTTTGCCGTAGCTCAGCTACATTTTGAATCGGCTTGAAATACACTTTTTCTTTTACAGTTCCCCAGTAAAAAAATCTATAGGATTCAAATCAGGTGATCGGGCTGGCCACGGTATTGTAGTACCAGACCGCCTTATCCATCTGCCTGGAAAGTTTTGATCGAGATACTCTCTCACTGAGAGTGCATAGTGCGCTGGGCAGCCATCATGCTGAAACCACATGTCCCTGTAAATACTCAGTGGCACGTCCACCAATACATGTTGTACATGATTTTTCAAAAAATCCAAATAAACTTCAGCAGTCTGGGAACTCAAACGGACCGATTATTTTACCATTTAAAATTCCTGTCCAATGGTTTATCTTGAAGCGATATTGAGATTTATCTTCTCTCATCAAATGTGGGTTTGCTACGTGCCACTCGTGTAAATTATGCAGGTTTATGTACCCATCTTTCTTGAATCTGGTCTCATCCGACCATAAAATTTTTTCAAAGAACTGTGGATCTTTCCTGCGTCTTTCTAATATTGTGCGACAAAAAGGAACTCGGGGCTCATAATCCCGGGGCAGGAGAGGTTGAACACGCAGTATGTGGTATGGATGATTAAATGCGCCAACTTTTAAGGTTACTTGCCAAACTCTCGTAGTACATTTTTTTCCAGTACAGCCAGTTAAAGTTGAGCAAAGTTTTACTTTGGAATACTTGGTGGGGAATTAAGTGGCAATTTTTCCTGAACGAGAAAAGTTGGCAGTAAGGTTGAGACACCAGTTTTAAGATGCATTATTCATCATTACATTGTAAAAATAAAATCCAAAAAAAGTTAATATTTGTAGTAACAGGAGTTGACAGACTGCCGTAGGGTGTGAAATTTCTATATCTTTTTCAAAGACCTATAATTTTCAAAACACATACATAAAATTTTTTTCAATATTTTTCTGATAGCTGTTATGACTTTGCCTATCACCCGGTTTCGGGTTGACGTCGACTTCTGGGACACCCTGTATATTGGGGGGGTTACATGGAAGACCAACGGTGTTGAATGCCGCCTCCCTCATCAAATGAGTATCTTTGTTTGTTCTTTTAACCCAAAAATAAAGACATTATTATTATTATTATTATATATGATTAAAAGGGTGACATTAAAAAGTATAAAAGATAAAGTTATAACAAATTACGTCAAATCAATAAATAAATGGCATAAGAGGTGAAACTATAATAAATAATATAGAGGGTGTCCGCAAAGTTGGGGTACTCTTCACAGGCATATTTGGGGTGATAAAATGAATGCATAAGTATTATAGGTATCTTAGCTTATTAGACATTTTTCTCTTTGCTATGGATGTTGTGATTGTCCGTAGGTGGTAGACGGTCTCTGACTGTCGAACGCGGAGGTACCACCCGGCGGATCTCGTAGGCGGGGCCAGAATGTGTGAATGCTGTATGTAGAGTCCGTGTGGCGTCCCCCTTTCCCCTGTATCCCCCTATAGCCCCACGGTACCCCATGGGTGTTTGGGCCTTAGGCCTTCGTGGTAGTTGGAGTATAAAAAAAAATGGTTGTCGACGCCATCATGAAATATTTTTTTAAGCTCATTCATATGCAAGGTGTTCAAAAAATAGTCGAAGATATTTTTTGTTAGAAAAATATGAAAAAGCTTTCTATAAACATGGGCCTGGAAATGCAGAGTTTTCAAGATACAGGGTGATAAATTAATTTGTTTATTAATATCTTAAAAAATATTTACTTCTGTTGAAATTTGGCAATATTATTTAGTGTATTAAGATGCTAATTTAGCCCTAAATAGATTAAAATATTAGGTCCATTGGCGTCCCGGGGGCACCTTAGCGAATGTATGCCACTGCTTTTTTTTGTAACTTTAATATTTGTTGTTTGATTAAGCATCTAAAAATACAATTTATTTGGCTCTCGTATTTTTTCCGTATCTCACTTGGCCTTGGAAAACAAAAAATCATTCCTGCATGGTCATTTGACATTTGCGCATCAGTTCTAGAAAATAATTACTCATGTAATTTTCTTCGCGAAATTTCTCTTAAAGTTTAAAGTAGGAAGTGGAACCTTTTCGAATCGCCTTGTAAATTGACCGACCTGTATCAAAACGCCCCGCTTATCACCGTTTTAGAATTAAAATTGAGGAGAAATTCGAGCCTGGGTTTGAAGCTGACTGGGCAGCAGATACGGTTGACCGGATGAAAATGGAGTTCCAAGAATCTGAAAAGCTGGAAGGAAAATTTGAAAATATGGTGCCGTTAGGGCTACACGACGAATTTGACGTTAAAACTGAGAGTGACCAAGGTGACGGACATAATTTGGCGTCCTATAGGTGAGTCTCCATTCATCCGCCGACTGTACGGGATGCCCCAAAATGATTTGAGAATTTCTAAAATATGAGGTGTGTTCAGGGAATAACGTGAATTTTTAAATTTCGTATGTTTGAAGACCCCTTTTTTACGTGCTGAATCGATCATCTTCATCAATTAAACAACGAAAACTATAATGAACTTTTTTTCAGCGCACAAATAAAGAAAAAGCTGGAAAACGAAATAGGAAATCCACCGATCGAAGGAAAAAATTCGTTCAACTGTTATATTTGTAACGATACGAGCCATTGTAAAAGCGGTTTGATCGTTCACGTATCCAAAAACCATCCTAAATTTCCGTCATCTGTATTTAGTAAGATACTTCAATGTGCAAACTGTGGATATAAAACTGCACATAAGGGGCATTTAGCTAGGCATATGATAAAACATACTCGAGCTAAGCACACGTGTACAATGTGTGATGCGTCATTTACGAGGAAAATATTATTAGACATCCATACTTTACAGACACATCCTCAGCTTACTGCTACTGCGTCTAGTAAGTTGCATAAATGCACACATTGTGAATATAAAACTACATACGCGAGTGCTCTAGTTGAGCATATCATGAAACATAAAGCTGATTCCACGTGTATGATATGTGATGCGTTATTTTCGAACAAAGTCTCATTAGACAACCATATTTTACAGAAACATCCTGAGCGCACCGCTTCTGTATCTAGTAAGATACATGAATGTACACATTGTGAATATCAAACTACATATGTGGGATCTCTAGCTAATCATATCATGAAACATACAGCTAATTTCACTTGTATGCTGTGCGATGCGTTATTTTCGAACAAAACCTCATTAGACAACCATATTTTACAGAAACATCCTGAGCTCTCCGCTTCTGTATCTAGTAAGGTACATGAATGTACGCATTGTGCATATAAAACTACGCACGCGAATTATCTAGTCAAGCATATTACGAAACATACAAATGATTTAACGTGTACGATGTGTGATGAGTTATTTACGAAAAAAACCTCATTAGGCAGCCATATTTTACAGAAACATCCTGAGAGCACTGCTTCCATATCTAGTAAGATACATAAATGTACACATTGCGAATATAAAACTACATATAAGGGGCATTTAGTTAAGCATATGAAGAAACATACTGGAGCTAAGTTCACATGTACAAAGTGAGATGCGTCATTGGCAAGAAAAGAATACTTTCTACGAATGCTGTAATGTGACACTTGATTGTGAATCGAAATTTTTTGATGATCACGTAATAAAAAATCATTCGAAGAACTGCAAAAAAAACATCACGTAAAATACTGATAATATATGTAATAATAATAATAATAATGGTTTATGGGTGTTACTACACAGAAAGTGCTTGTACAAGTCAGTATAATAGAAGCTTAGTAGCAGGAAGAAAATAAATGACAAACAATCCATATAATAAACAAACACATACGAGTATATGGTTAAAAGGGTAACAATAAAAAGTATAAAAGATAAAATTATAACAATCCGTGAAGAAGTTGTGGTTGACGAACTCGTCAAAGCTATCGACAAGAGCAAATTTTTCATATCTGTATTCATTGTATGCTAGAAATCTCAGTTCCTTAGGTAAAGTGTTATAAAATTATGCCCTGGTAGTAAACTGCGTTTCTCGTTTTAGCAAGTCTATGTCTATAATGGTGACACATTCATCAGAATCAATATATTATGTACAGGGTGACTTTGAAGTTGAGTCATTAATTTTCAGATAATGATTGTAAAAGGAAGATCAACCAAAATATGTGTGTAAAAATTAAAAAAAAATTAAAAAAAATGTTTACCTTGTTTTATAAAGTATCCTCCGGTCAAGTATTTCAGTGTGGACCTGTATTTGATCGTGAGGTCTTGGAGCACCGGCATGCCCTCCCCTGTGAGGTCTTAACTCCCCTGATTCACGAGCCTGTTGTACTACATTAACAAAGGCACGAGGGGTTGGTTGCACTCGATTGGGAAACCGATCCGCATAAACATGTGCCATTTTTTATTTCGTTTGAGCCACGCAGCAAACACCACTATTCACTCACGCATTACCGACTGACACATTGACTGAATAAAAACATCGTGATCAGCGTTTCAAATTCTTTCGCTTTTTTGTTTCCGATGCGATGAACCGATAAGGCGGATTATATACGTTGTTGCGAAACACGAGCACATATTATTATTGAGACAGGGCGGTACTCAAACTTCCAAAGGGCTGTAACTTTGTTACTTTAATTTTACCACAAAAATGTTAAAGGAAAAAAACATTTCTTTTGATCAGATCTACTCACTGTTAAAATAAATGACTCAACTTCGAAGTCACCCTGTATGTATTGCGATTGAAATAACAAAGCTAATGTGCGGTGAAACAGCAGTGAAAACGTAAAAAAGAAATTGAAGAAAAATACTCGATATTCATTTGCTAAGGATTTTCAAGTACTGCCCGAACACATGTTTTGTTTGTAACATAAAGTTGTCGCTGTTCGATTATCATTAGTCTAATTGAACTGAGGGAAAGAAAGCCTCTAGTTTATATGTAATTGACTTGTATATTTCCTAATATTAGCACATGTTTTTCCTTACATCTTCGTTATATTATATTGTTCTATTATGTAGTACATTTCATATATTTTATTTGAAATAAATATATTTAAGTAATACACGTCTTTTGATTAGTATCCAAAAACTTAGCATGAAATAAAAAATACATGGAATTGTTATACAAAAAGCAAATACTAGATTTGGCTTGCCTTAATGATGTGGTTTGGCTAGCACAGATACAAAATTGTATCAACACTGAAGAGTGGCCATAATTTGCCACGTTTGGTGGACTTGGCAAAATTGATTCAGTTGAATTGAATGAAATTTTATGATGAAGTTAATTAATGTTTCCAAAGTGCTATTGTGAGTAAGAATTTTTTGCTTACACATAATTGAAGAAAGAAGTGGAGGAAGTATCAAAATCATTTGATAGAGAATATTGACTTTAAACATTTTTTATTGGGACTTTTTACTTTATTGACATTTTAAATATTTAGTTTAATTAGTTGGTTATTATCTTGTTTTTGCAACAAAGTAACCGCATAATGAAAGAATCACCCCTTGAAGTTAGTTTAGTGCAAAAAAGCAATTTTAAAAAAATGTTACTGACACCTTTATCGGCCCGTGTCTCAGTTTTATTTTAGTCGGGTTTTTTAATTTAAATATAGCCTATTTATATTCCACATAGTAATAGTAAGGACTACCAAAATAGTTGAAATCAGGTTGGTAGGAGTTGGTGAAAATTTGAAAGTAGTCTTTCAACAAACGTGTAGACTGGACTATAAATATATCTGACACTCTGAGTCGTTTCGTATCGAGAAAAGGGTATTTGAGGTAACCGTACTGTAACATTTTCCTTTTTAAATACGCCAAGGCCAAGACATTGATTAACATATTCTGACCAGATAAAACAGGTTGATCAACAAATAAATTTGAGGGATGTTTTGGAGCTGAGGCGAAGGAACAGAACGTACTTCCGGCCTGATTGCAAAGAAAAGTCTGGAACGGAAAAAGAAAAGGCTGCTGTGGACAAAAACTACAACTCCCCTGTTCTTTCTTAGATTGGAGTGCACCTAGTAATTTGAGAATACTATAAGGAAACCATGTTTTTAAAAAACTTCTCGACATTTGTGATGGATTCCAGAATAGAAGAATTTTCAAAATATTGAGACTCGTGTTGACTAGACTATTTCCTCGGACTCGTTTCGTAACGAGAAAGGGAAAGCCTGTTGCCATAGTGGTTGTCATATATAGCGACATCTAGATATTTTTTGTTCAATCAAAACTGCTCCAATAGAGAAAAATCTAGCTGAAAATGTATTGTTCAAAGTAACCTCATAATGAAAGAATCGCCCCTTGAAGTTAGTTTAGTGCAAAAAAGCAATTTTAAAAAAATGTTACTGACACCTTTATCGACCCGTGTCTCAGTTTTATTTTAGTCGGGTTTTTAAAATTAAATATAGCCTATTTATATTCCGCATAGTAGTTAGTAAGAACTACCAAAATAGTCGAAATCAGGTTGGTACGAGTTGGCGAAAATTTGAAAGTAGTCTTTCAGCAAACGTGTGGACTGG
The DNA here is from genome assembly GCA_963669975.1 of Acanthoscelides obtectus. Lineage (NCBI taxonomy): Eukaryota > Metazoa > Arthropoda > Insecta > Coleoptera > Chrysomelidae > Acanthoscelides > Acanthoscelides obtectus. Next base: position 88,863,863 of record CAVLJG010000009.1, read on the forward strand.
ACTATAAATATATTCTGACACTCTGAGTCGTTTCGTATCGAGAAAAGGGAATTTGAGGTAACCGTACTGTAACATTTTCCTTTTTTCAATTACGCCAAGGCCAAGACATTGATTAACATATTCTAACCAGATAAAACAGGTTGATCAACAAATAAATTTGAGGGATGTTTTGGAGCTGAGGCGAAGGAACAGAACGTACTTCCGGCCTGATTGCAAAGAAAAGTCTGAAACGGAAAAAGAAAAGGCTGCTGTGGACAAAAACTACAACTCCCCTGTTCTTTCTTAGATTGGAGTGCACCTAGTAATTTGAGAATACTATAAGGAAACCATGTTTTTAAAAAACTTCTCGACATTTGTGATGGATTCCAGAATAGAAGAATTTTCAAAATATTGAGACTCGTGTTGACTAGACTATTTCCTCGGACTCGTTTCGTAACGAGAAAGATAAATCCTATTGCCATAGTGGTTGTCATATAGCGACATGTAGATATTTTTTGTTCAATCAAAACTGCTCCAATAGAGAAAAATCTAGCTGAAAATGTATTGTTCAAAGTAACCTCATAATGAAAGAATCGCCCCTTGAAGTTAGTTTAGTGCAAAAAAGCAATTTTAAAAAAATGTTACTGACACCTCTATCGACCCGTGTCTCAGTTTTATTTTAGTCGGGTTTTTAAAATTAAATATAGCCTATTTATATTCCGCATAATAGTAAGAACTACCAAAATAGTCGAAATCAGGTTGGTACGAGTTGGTGAAAATTTGAAAGTAGTCTTTCAGCAAACGTGTGGACTGGACTATAAATATATTCGTATCGAGAAAAGGGAATTTGAGGTAACCGTACTGTAACATTTTCCTTTTTTTAATTACGCCAAGGCCATTGATTAACATATTCTAACCAGATAAAACAGGTTGATCAACAAATAAATTTGAGGGATGTTTTGGAGCTGAGGCGAAGGCACAGAACGTACTTCCGGCCTGATTGCAAAGAAACATCTGGAGCGGAAAATTCTGCTGTGGACAAAAACTACAACTCCCCCGTTCTTTCTCAGATTGGAGTGCACCTAGCAATTTTGAGAATAATACTATAAGGAAACTATGTTTTTAAAAAACTTCTAGACATTTGTGATGGATTCCAGAGAATTTTCAGAATATTGAAGCTTATGTTGACTAGACTATCTCCTCCGACTCGTTTCGTAACGAGAAAGGGAAATCCTGTTGCCATCGTGGTTGTCATATAGCGACATCTATTGTTCAAATGGCTTCCGGTAGATGTCGCCAATACTATTTAGCTAGAGACATCTATGGGTACTTTAATAAAATACAACCTGAAACCTGACTAAATATTGAAATCTGTATGAGTCTAAACATTAAGTCGTTCCCTATATTTTTCCTGAACTCCTGAACAATTATCATCTTGTGTTTATTTATTTTGTCATCATTATCACAAGCCTAGTTGCCTAATAACAGTAACCCAGTAAAACCCGTAGACAATGGGTTATTGGTATTTTTGTACCGTTGTATGTGCTTTTTGATTCCTTAGCAACTCGGCAGGTTCCGATTTGACTGTTTTGAGTACATAATCTTTCAGAGAATTATTCTGTTCCTTGGTGCCTTGCTTTTCTCTAAGGCATTTGGAGTTCTTTCAATATTGCAAATAATCCAGTACCAGTATGGAGCCAAAAACTGATTTTGAACCAGCTGATAGGCCTTGCATAAAGTCGGAAGAAACTTATCCTGACTATGTAGCAGTTTATGATAGGTATGATTTGGCCTGATTTATCAATTTTTTGATTGGTTTACAAAGTGTATAATCCCAGGTCCTAGTAGGTTACATATTTCTTATAGTATGTTCGATTCATGAATCAGTGGTTATATTTTTATGAGCTGTTTTGGTAACGGTATACTAAAAAATTTTAGTAATATACTCAGTCGAAGTACATGAATTTCTGTATGTGTACTTGAGTACTAAATCCCGAAACACTTTGATTTTTTTTACCAGAGTACAAAAATTCATTTGCACACAACAATGACAGATCAACGGAAATTTGGCCCTGCTGTTTAGTTATTCTGAATTACTAGAAAATATCCTGCAGTTTGTGATCTCTCACAGGCCTCCTGCCTTTGATAATTAAACATTTAAAGCCAAGAGTGATCCATTCAAACAAGTAATGTTTGCAGAAAGAAAAAAAAAACCGTTTCAATGGTATAAATCAAAGTTGACTTTCTGACTCATTAATAGTTTGCTATAATAACATAGTTTACATCCGTAAATCAATTGCTTTAGCGTGCAACATGAACACTGGGATGGAGTTAACGAGGTGAAAACAGAAAATCCGATATTCATAGAAGTTAAATCTGAAATACCAGGCACAGAACAGACTGTGAACAACATGAAGCTTGAATATATGGACACTTTGACACCGAAGGAAGAGCTTGACGTATTTGAATACGATGAAGATCCCTTATCTGATTCCAGATGGGATAGGTGGGTTCGATTTTTCTTTAGATTCATCTCAAAAAAATAGGGTTCCCATTGCTGTATATTTGCCGCGAAATCTGGCAACACCGTGTTTATCGGCCGATCCCAACAAGATGCGCCTATTTGCGATGCGCAGTACTGGCCCGACAGGTGCGAAATTCGTGCGTATAAGCATTCAACATGTCCTCAAAAGGTGAAGATGCTTTGAGTTATGGCCAACTTTCGAAAAATCAGAGATACCGCTTTTTTAGGATAGTCCGAAGATCAAAAAGAAGCATAGAAAAATTTCCAAGATCTAAAATTGACAATATGACATAGCCCCAAACTTTGCTAAAAAAACATGACTTTCTTTGCGCTCCGTGTATAAGTGGATAAATAAAAGAAATACACCAGTCGAACCCTGTACGTGTTCTCAAAGAGTTGGTCAAGAGCCTCCCGAATACCTCAACTCAATATCTCTTTCTGTTCCGAAAATATCAAGATTTGAATTTGGGTAAAATTTTCCGTGTTGCAAAGCACCACCATCGTACCTAACTGAACGTACCTAGTCACGAATCGTTTACGCCTTTTGAAGCGATTTGATGAGTCAAATACGGAGGTGGTCCGAATAGTTTCCGAGCCGAACGTGAAGATGGAAGCACTCGTAAATAAGAGCTAGTGAATTTCGTTGTTCATCTGTTGACAGTTACTCACCAAAAATGGACAAAATCGAGTGTCGAGCAGTCATTAAACATTAAACACCATCATTTACCACAGTGAAATAAGAGCTTTGAACGTTCGGGACGTCCAAAAACTGCAACTACCGACGAAAACATCGCCAAACTTAACCAAATAGACGACAGCCGAATGCCTGTCACATTAAATCACCATTTAGGCATGCGCAAGCAGTCCGCGCGTTGGGTGCCGCGTTTGTTCACGTTAGACCAAAAACGTGTTCAAATGAACATTTCCAACGCTTCTTTTAGGCGCAAGAAATCCGAGTTTTGACGCCGATTAATTAATCTTAATCGATTATCCTTCAAAAGGAACAACCATTACCGGTGCGTACTACGCATCATCACTTGACAATCTGAAGGCACAGCTTGCGAAAAAACGATCACATTTGCAGAAAAAGAAAATCCTGTTTCACCAAGATTACGGTTTGAACTGCTTGACCGTCCGCCTTACTCACCAGATCTAGCCCCAAGCGACTTCTTCTTGCTCCCTCATCTAAAAATGTTGAAAAATAAAAATCTTTGTTAGGTCGGAAACTTTTCAAACCACCCTCGTAAACCTTGCTCGACATGTGCAATAAATTACGATTATTACGATTTATCTCTTTTTTTTCAGTGCACAAATAGATAGACAGTGGGAAAGGGAGCAAAAACATTCGCAGGTCGAAGAAGAAAAACAGTTGTTTAGCTGCTACATTTGTAACTTCACCGATAATTCTAAAATCAGTTTAATCGCCCATATCAAACGGAACAACTGCTATGTAGAACCGAGTTTGAAAAAATCACGATGCGTTTCAAGTAAACTGCACCGACCGAATGAATATTTTTGTACCAAATGCGACGAGGTGTTCAAAAGCAAAACGTCACTAGATGATCACGTGATTAGAAAGCATGTTGAGTCTATTGAATCCGTTTCGTCTAAGATACACGGATGCACGTTATGCGATTTCAAAACCGTTCACAAAAGTCATTTGACGAGGCACATGTTAACGCACACTGCTTTTTCTGACTACCACAGCTGCGAACATTGTGATACGTCGTTTAAAATAGAGCAATCGCTCTTCGACCACATTCTATTGAAACATCCCGAGTTTAGCGGGACAGTTCCTTGTAAGGTATACGAATGTATACATTGTGCATACAAAACGACCAGTATGAGAAATGTTACAAAGCACATGGCAGAACATGAGACTAATTTTACAGGACACGTGGCGGAACGTAATACTCGGACTTTCGAGTGTACAAACTGTAACGCTTCATTTAAAGCGAAACTACGTTTAGACAACCATATTTTACAAAAACATTCGGAGTTGGCTGCTTCTGTGTCTCGTAAGATACACGAATGTACATACTGTGAATATAAAACTACATACGCGCACTGTTTAGCTAGTCATATGATGAAACATACCGGAACTAAGGTCACGTGTACAAAGTGTGATGCTTCGTTTACAAACAAACGATCGTTGGACAACCACGTGTTACAGAAGCATCGCGAGTTGACTGCTTCTGTGTCTCATAAGATACACGAATGTACACATTGTGGATATAAAACTACGGACGCCCGCTGTTTAACTGCGCATTCGATAAAATGTACTGGATCTGAGCTGACGTGTACAGACTGCGGTGCGTCATTTACGAAGAAAATATCATTGGACGACCACATTTTAAAGGTGCATCCCGAGTCAACTGCTTCCGTGTCTCATATGATATACGAATGTACGCATTGTGGATATAAGACAGTGGGCGTGCAGGAAATCACTATGCATATGATGAACTGTACTGGATCTGTGCTCACGTGTGTACAGTGTAATGCGCCATTTACAACGAAACTGGGGTTAGACAACCACATTTTACAGAAACATCCCGAGTCTACTGCTTTTGTGTCTCGTAAGATACATGAATGTGCACATTGTGAATATAAAACAACGTATGTGCGTCAATTGACTATGCACATGATGAAACATGCTGGACCTAAGCTCACGTGTACAAAATGTGATGCGTTATTTATGAAAGAAATAGCATTAGACAACCACATTTTACAGAAGCATCCCGAGCTCACTGCTTCTGTGTCCTGTAGGATATATGAATGTACACACTGTGAATATAAAACTACTTATGCGCAGTGTTTAGATAGGCATATGATGAAACACACACAGTCTGCGAAAACCGAAAGTTCGTAAATTTTACCTGAAAAACAAATCTCTAAATACCCTTCAAGGTCTTGCAGAGCAAGGCTTTGACTTTTATTTAGCTACTTGACGACAACAAATTATATATATATATATATATATATATCGAGTAATGTATATTCGATAATTTTATTCATTTTATTAGAATTAGAAATGTTTCGTTTTCTTCATAACATCGACCCATTCGGCTGCCGAGCAGGGAATCCCCTGTTTCAGATCTGGTGTATCCCGGCGCGTGGCGTGATTTGTTTTGGTACAGCGTTGCCATAGTGGGGGATTTTTACTTCTCTTGGGCGATGTAATGTTCTAGGGGAAAATAAAATCGTAGAGTATGTTTGGGGGCATTTTGTTCCATGTTTAGCTACGAGAAACTGAGCACTGCTATATAACAATTATATTTTACTGCAGCTTTTTCGTTTTTGCATCTACGCTGAGCCACAGAACACAAAGAAACGGCAGAATAATAAGTTGTACATTGGCCGGTTGGTTTAGCTATCTTTATTGTGTTTGCAGATCTGCGATTTTTCGATCTTTCAGTCGCGAAGTGATAGCGAATCAGCGTAACGTCTTACGATCATGCGCAATCGTTTTGAAAATAGTCTCAATTCATTGAAAAAATAATTATTTTTCATTATTTCTGACAAGTTAGAAATGGATTTGCCTGAATAGCCACTTCCAATTGGAAAAAGTTCTTTCAAAAGAAAAAAATATGGCACTTGGCACAAACATCATGGATCATCGATTTTTGGCACATCTAACTTCTACTGAGTACTGAGTACTTAACAATTCTTTTGTTCCATTTGTTATGGTTTTTACAACAAAAGTAAGCCCAATTGGACAGACGATGCATTTTTAAAATTATGTGAACAGTTGTACACTGCAACGGCATCTACGGCAGGGATTGAAAGAACTTTTTAAGTCAAAATCATTGTTAATAATGTTAATAAAATCATGAAAAACAATCTATTAGTGTTTTAATAGGTAAAATGAACTGTTTTGTTGTTTAGAACATAAGTTCTAAAAATAATGCTGTTTTTTATTGAATAAATTTTTTTTAGTATCTATCCTATAATTACACAGAACCAAATTTGTCTGCGTACGTTTTTCGGAATGTTCATTTCGGTAGACATACTGAAAAATCGGCAGGTTCGGCAACACTGCGTACGAGTATAGCATATAGAGTAAGGGCACGTTTACATCGAGCGCGCTTCGCTTGGAGCTGTGCGCCTCACTTCATGTCAAGCGAACCTCTATGCGTTCGGGTTCATTCATATCGGAGGCGCTTCGCTTTTCATACCTCGACTGTTATTAAAACACACTTTATATTTAAAGACGCATTTTCCAAGCATTTCACCATGGCTCCTTCACGAGTTAAGAAGATATTACTACTCGAAAGTATTGCGTTGAAAGTGAATAGAAAAAAACTAAAACGATCGTGGGTGCATGAGATTAATATATGTAGGAAATCGTTCGGAGAATTCTATCACCTCTATCGAGATGCCAGAAAATATCCAGAAAAATTTTATGAATACTTGAGGATGTCAAAGGAATCTTTCGACCTTCTCCTAAGCCATTTGGATCCTTATTTATGTGGGATTGGAACCAATTTCCGTGAAAGGATTTCAGCAGAACAACGTTTGGTTATAACATTGAGGTAAGCCAAAATAAAATTATAGTGTTTATGAAAAACTGAGTTTTATTTTATTAAAAAATACATTTGTCCGAATAAAAATGTTACGCGTTATATCCTGAAAAAAAACTTCGCATAGGGGTGTCCAATTCACTACCTTCAGATACATTGTGTGTGGTCGGATCCGGATGTGTTGACTGTATCGGTATGTGATGATGGTATGTATGATTGTCCGAAGCGGAACTTGAGGGAGCGGGGAAGGTAAAGACACGTGCCGGAGGTTGTCCACAAACATTTTGTGAAACTTCACTTTCATGCTCCTCAACTTGCTGAAGAAGCAGTTCCTGAAACTTTAATCTTAGACGTAATCTTCTTGAAGCAGGAAGACTCTTCATGTATGGCAAAAGACTCTTTAGGAACAAAAGATCATCATCATTTTCTTTAAGTGATTCAGACTCTAGGAGCTCAAGTTTCCGTTTTTCTAACATTATTAGTTCGCTATTGTCGTTTTCTGTTGCCAGTTGCTTCTTTCGCTTCTGCGCCCCCTTCCGAGTTTCAGAAGTAGAAGATAATCGGCTTGCAGACCTTGAAGGTGCTTGACTGCTGGTCGATGGCGGTGACAAAACATTGTCAGAATCTTGCGACTCTACGTCCTGTATATCATTATATTCTAAGTCAATATCTTCTGTGACCCTTTCCGCTTCTATATTTGCATCCCTCAGTGGGGTTTGCAGATGGTCTTTTAAAAATAACAAAAGAGAATAATATTGCCAAGGACTTGCTACAGCTTCATTTGCTCCACTGCCTGATCTGGGTTTTTCTAACTTTTTTGTTTCTCTGTTAAAGTAGTCCCTCAAGTATTTCCATTTATTTTTAACAGTTTGAACTGAAACAAAAATTGCTATTAACACCAAGCATATTTTATGTATGTTTGTTGCAGATTTCTTGCTACTGGAGAATCCTATCGATCCCTAGCTCTACACTTCAGATTGGGGGTGGCAACAGTTTCAAATATTGTAAATCATACATGCATGGTAATATGGGATACCATGAAAAGTGATTACCTACCAAAACCTACACAAGCAACGTGGCACAATAAATCACAACAATATTGGACCAAATGGAATTTTCCAAATTGCATAGGCAGTATTGACGGCAAACATATTGAAGTTAAATGTCCCTCCAATACCGGATCTCTATACTATAATTATAAGCAATATTTTTCAATATTACTTCAAGCCCTAGTTGATGCTGACTGTAAATTAATTGCGGTTGATATTGGGAGTTTTGGACGCCAAAGCGATGGAGGAAATTTTAGGTCCTCGTCGCTTTTTCGAGCATTAGACAGAAAAGAGCTTGACGTCCCACCTGATCAATGCTTACCACAAACAAATATAAAAGCCCCATTGGTTATAGTAGGCGATGAAGCTTACCCTCTGCTTCCATACCTAATGAGGCCATATCCTAGAAGAAATTTAGATAATTCAAAAAGAATTTTTAATTATCGTCTCTCCAGAGCCCGGCGATGTGCTGAATGCGCATTTGGCATAATGAGTGGCAAATGGCGAATTTTACTAAAACCTATCGAAACAAAAATTGAGACAGCTATAAATATTGTAAAGGCCATTTGTATTTTGCACAATTTTGTTATAGAACAGGAGGGATTTAAGACAAATAAGGAATGTCAGACGGGCTTTAGCGGCGATATTAATCCGAGTACCTACACACACTCCCAGTATCGCTTTTCCGAAGATGCAAAGAGAACCAGAGAAATATTAACAAATTATTTTGTGACTACTGGTGCAGTTGAGTGGCAGAATCAATTTTCTTTCGTACAATAAATGTATTATATAGTATTATCTTTGAGTTTCTATTCCCTAATTATTTTGTTCTTTAACTACTCTGCCTTAAAAATTAAAACTGCTACTACCTCATACACACGATGGTTTATACAGATGACGTATCGCAAACCACTTATACATAGAATAAAAACACGAATACGCCCCTATACATGGAAACCAAAACCGATGCAAAAATACGGACAACAAAAAGAAGACATCGACACATTCTAAAAGTTGATATATTATATCCATCCCTAGTTAAAACATAATATGAACTCACCATCTTTTCCAACTTCGTCTCCTATTTCTTTCCACATTTTTTGTAACGCGTATACATTTTTATGCAACGCATGCTTCGGATTCCATATTGCCTCTCGTTTAAAAACGGCGGTGATAATTTCTTCTTCCATTGTGTTTATGCAGATAACCCTCGGAGTTGTCTGAACAAGCGAGGCAAAACGCAACGCAAAACCAACACATCGCGTTTTCCACCGCTCCGCATAGTATAACGTAAGGCACAGCGCGTAGCGCCATGCGCGCGGTCTGAACACATTCATTTAAAGCTGTGTTGTCGTTCCTCTCGCTTCCTACTGGGCTGTAAAGCAAAGCGCACAGCTCCAAGCGAAGCGCGTTTGATGTAAACGTGCACTATTTGTTACTGATGTCCTCCGCTATATAGCTATTCCCCGACTCGTTTTGTATCGAGAAAAGGGAATCTGCGTTAATCCAACGACTGCGATGTCGGATTTTGCTCCTCTAGCCACTAGGCGGCGCTTGTATCGAAACTGTCAAACTTAGAAGGGAGACAAACAAAATTTTCTTGAGAAGTGATGTTTTGTTGTTTATATGTTTGGGAGGTGATTTTTGATTTTTAAACAACTCGCCGGATTTTTTTACATTTGAGATCTTTGGATAAATAATCATTGTGAGAATTATTCTATTTCTTGGCGCTTTTTTTTTGCATTTGGATGTTCTTTCAGCATTAAAGCGAGCAGTCTGGCATTAATATGAAGCCAAAAAGTGATTTTGAATCAGATAATAAGCCTTTCATAAAGTCGGAAGACAATTATCCTGACTACGAAGCAGATCATGAAAGGTATGATACTGAGCAATTTATAAAATAAACCTGTAATTCAGGTCACGGGCTATCAATTGCCACAGCCACGTTAGTGCTCTTGTTTTAAACCCTATTTCACGATTACCCATCACATTTTGACGTCTACTGAGATGAACAGCCGATCAGCTAGTGACATATTTGCATTACTCTCTAACATTGGCAAGAATGAATCTGGTGTAAAACTTGCTTGTAGGGTTCTTTTTTTTATTCAAATGGACTGTTCTAAATAAAACAGTTGAAGGATCTATTAGAATTATGTCATTTGCCGATATGGGGAATTTTGAAATATTACTAAATAATCAGCTAGTATTGTACTCCTGGAAAAGAGAATAAGCAAAACCTATATGTTTATAAAAAGTGGGGTTATATGGACTCCAACATTTTTCTTTTAATCTATAAATTCTTTTAATTCAATCCTTTTTTAAAGAACTTGCACAATTGACAACCAGTTGCACCGAGATTCATTCATAGGGATGACGAAAATAATATTTTGCTTCAAGAACTTCAAAAGTTTTACCAAAGTGCTGTTCTTATTTGGTCAGATATAAATGCGGTGTTGCCAGATAGATTATCAGCTTTGGATGAATTCCGTTACTCGTAGTGAAAGATTTTTTGTTGAAATTGATTATCCATCTGCAGCCTGCGCAATATATTTTTCATTCACTAGAGTTATAAATCACACTTTTCGCGAGTATATTTAACGTAGTTGCCAGTTATCTAGACAAACTATCCGTACGGCAATAAGTTTGCTCATTTCACTTCATGACATAACCTCCAAAGACCGTGAAAGGAACTAAACACATCTTATGGCAGATTGGCAACATCGCATCGGTAACTGCTGAATGTCCAGCCATCTGTGAACAAATTACCAAACCAAGGACGGTCTATGAGCGCTGTTTTTTTTTATATTATTATTCCAAGTGTGAATATGTAGTCAAAACTTACTTATTTAGTATTTTGATGCTAAACAGCAAACTCGGCGAGTTTCAAAGTGTCACAGATGAAAATTGGGATGGAGTTAACCAGGCGAAAACGGAGAATCAGTTAGCAATCGAGGTCAAATCCGAAAAACCGGATAGAGAACGATCTATGGACAACATGATGTTTGAAAACATGAACACTTCAACGCGGAACGAGGAGTTTGAAATCAAATACGAATATGATGAAGATGCCGGATCTGATTCAACATGGGATAGGTGGGTCCGAGTTTGCTTTTCTTTTATTTTATTACAGTACTTTTAAATACCGTATTGTAACGTAAAAGTGGAAGTGGCAAAATCGTAATGGCGTTTGAAACGGAATGGGGGCAATGTGATATCTCGTGTTGATGCCATTTATAATCCTAGAATATGACTTGGGATGTTTCGACCAGCAAAAAGTATCGATACCATATATCGATTCGTATCGTTTTAGGAAGTATCGATATTCTAAAATATCGGAATAAAAATATCGATACCACAAGTATCGAAACCTTTCGATACGGAACAATGCCGGAAATCTAAGTGTTTTTCTACAATCCCCAAAGTGATGTTTGCTTTTTTCAAACGGATGACTAGATTGTCAAATACATTGTTTTAAACTATAATGTTTATCATCAATACTAAAGTGTGTCATGTGTGTGTCATTCCCCGAAACCGAATCCAACAGGGTTGCCAGGTCGTTTAGCTCGGTTTCCCAGTCGAAAAGAAAAATTTACTAATTGATAATACGCCTTCGCACACGAGGCATTTTGTTATGCACTAGTAAATGAAAGAGCAATAACTAAAAATATCTGTACTACTCAGCTCTCAGAAACTGCTTTCTTCACAAAAACTAAGAGATAACATTTTAACATAGGTGAACAAAAGTAAAACCTTGACATTGTTGCCACAGCATGTTTTAAATATAGTCTTTATGTTGCCAAAAAACAACCTGAAGAAATTATTTTTTCTGGATGTAACACTTCTACGTATATATTCGTGCATATTCGCCGTAAATAAGGAGGAGGACATTTTTGAACTGCCCTGTAAATTGGCCACCCTGTATTGAAAAGCCCTCTTCGTTGCCGTTTCAGAATCAAAGCTGAACAGAAATTAGAACCTGTGCTTGAAGGTGATTGGAGAGCAGAACCTGTTGACCAGACGAAAATGGAGTTTCAAGAGTTTGAAAAACTGGAGGAAAAACCACCTCTGAATTTTGAAAATACGGACGCATTGGAGCTGCATCAGGAATTTGACATTAAAACTGAGAGTGACCAAAATGACGGACATGAGAGGTGAGTCTCCCTTGATCCTCGAAGTCTATGTCAATTTTTTGTGTACATATAGAACACAAAAGTAAGTTTATATAAAAAATGTCGTACCGGGCTCGCTTCCGAAGATACAGGCCCCTAAAATACGCTACCGGAAAAGTAGGCAATCTGCAAAACAAGAAACTAATCGCCGACTGACATCGCTTTTTTATTTTTATAAAATCCGCAGACACGCACGCTTCCACACGGATCAAAACAAAGTATATCGTTTATAGGATTGGATTAGCATACATTTACGTAACTGGTTACCAACATTTACTTCGCATCAGCGATCGCGATTATGAACACCTATTTGGCATATGACACATAACATGTTATAAAAGTAAGTGCGTGCGTCCAAAACGTGTCATTTTCGGCTTCATAACGATCGATGCTCCAATATTGGATCATTCCGAATAACGCTGTCCTCCTTTTTTGGACATAAAAATAACCATTTCTGAATATATTCCGAGCTTCGAGAATGCCTAAAATTACCGAACTATAACGCTCTTAGGCAGGGTATTGTAGGTATGAACATATTATAAAAGTTAGTGCGTGCTAGCGAATCGTCCAAAGCGGTTCATATTCGGCTTCATGACGAACGTTTCATCCAATATTCGATCATATCCCATAACGCTGTCCTCCTTTTTTGGACATAAGAATAACCATTTCTGAATATATTCCGAGCTTCGAGAATGCCTAAAATTACCGAACTATAACGCTCTTAGGCAGGGTATTGTAGGTATGAACATATTATAAAACTTAGTGCGTGCTAGCGGATCGTCCAAAGCGGTTCATATTCGGCTTCATGACGAACGTTTCATCCAATATTAGATCATATCCCATAACGCTGTCCTCCTTTTTTGGACATAAATATAAACATTTTTGAATATATTCCGAGCTTTAAGAATATCTAAAATTACCTAACATTAATGCTGTTAGGCGGGGTATTGTAGGTATGAACATATTACATTACAAAAGTAAGTGCGTGCTAGCGGATCGTCTAAAACGTGTCATTTTCGGCTTCATAACGATCGATGCTCCAATATTGGATCATTCCGAATAACGCTGTCCTCCTTTTTTGGACATAAGAATAACCATTTCTGAATATATTCCGAGCTTCGAGAATGCCTAAAATTACCGAACTATAACGCTCTTAGGCAGGGTATTGTAGGTACGAACATATTATAAAAGTTAGTGCGTGCTAGCGGATCGTCCAAAGCGGGTCATATTCGGCTTCATGACGAACGTTTCATTCAATATTCGATCATATCCCATAACGCTGTCCTCCTTTTTTGGACATAAGAATAACCATTTCTGAATATATTCCGAGCTTCGAGAATGCCTAAAATTACCGAACTATAACGCTCTTAGGCAGGGTATTGTAGGTATGAACATATTATAAAAGTTAGTGCGTGCTAGCGGATCGTCCAAAGTGGTTCATATTCGGCTTCATGACGAACGTTTCATCCAATATTCGATCATATCCCATAACGCTGTCCTCCTTTTTTGGACATAAGAATAACCATTTCTGAATATATTCCGAGCTTCGAGAATGCCTAAAATTACCGAACTATAACGCTCTTAGGCAGGGTATTGTAGGTATGAACATATTACAAAAGTTAGTGCGTGCTAGCGAATCGTCCAAAGCGGGTCATATTCGTCTTCATGACGAACGTTTCATCCAATATTAGATCATATCCCATAACGCTGTCCTCCTTTTTTGGACATAAGAATAACCATTTCTGAATATATTCCGAGCTTCGAGAATGCCTAAAATTACCGAACTATAACGCTCTTAGGCAGGATATTGTAGGTATGAACATATTATAAAAGTTAGTGCGTGCTAGCGGATCGTCAAAAGCGGTTCATATTCGGCTTCATGACGAACGTTTCATCCAATATTCGATCATATCCCATAACGCTGTCCTCCTTTTTTGGACATAAGAATAACCATTTCTGAATATATTCCGAGCTTCGAGAATGCCTAAAATTACCGAACTATAACGCTCTTAGGCAGGGTATTGTAGGTATGAACATATTATAAAAGTTAGTGCGTGCTAGCGGATCGTCCAAAGCGGTTCATATTCGGCTTCATGACGAACGTTTCATCCAATATTAGATCATATCCCATAACGCTGTCCTCCTTTTTTGGACATAAATATAAACATTTTTGAATATATTCCGAGCTTTAAGAATATCTAAAATTACCTAACATTAATGCTGTTAGGCGGGGTATTGTAGGTATGAACATATTACATTACAAAAGTAAGTGCGTGCTAGCGGATCGTCTAAAACGTGTCATTTTCGGCTTCATAACGATCGATGCTCCAATATTGGATCATTCCGAATAACGCTGTCCTCCTTTTTTGGACATAAGAATAACCATTTCTGAATATATTCCGAGCTTCGAGAATGCCTAAAATTACCGAACTATAACGCTCTTAGGCAGGGTATTGTAGGTACGAACATATTATAAAAGTTAGTGCGTGCTAGCGGATCGTCCAAAGCGGGTCATATTCGGCTTCATGACGAACGTTTCATTCAATATTCGATCATATCCCATAACGCTGTCCTCCTTTTTTGGACATAAGAATAACCATTTCTGAATATATTCCGAGCTTCGAGAATGCCTAAAATTACCGAACTATAACGCTCTTAGGCAGGGTATTGTAGGTATGAACATATTATAAAAGTTAGTGCGTGCTAGCGGATCGTCCAAAGTGGTTCATATTCGGCTTCATGACGAACGTTTCATCCAATATTCGATCATATCCCATAACGCTGTCCTCCTTTTTTGGACATAAGAATAACCATTTCTGAATATATTCCGAGCTTCGAGAATGCCTAAAATTACCGAACTATAACGCTCTTAGGCAGGGTATTGTAGGTATGAACATATTACAAAAGTTAGTGCGTGCTAGCGAATCGTCCAAAGCGGGTCATATTCGTCTTCATGACGAACGTTTCATCCAATATTAGATCATATCCCATAAC
Organism: Acanthoscelides obtectus; assembly: GCA_963669975.1. Lineage (NCBI taxonomy): Eukaryota > Metazoa > Arthropoda > Insecta > Coleoptera > Chrysomelidae > Acanthoscelides > Acanthoscelides obtectus. The sequence continues at coordinate 88,879,098 of CAVLJG010000009.1, forward strand.
GCTGTCCTCCTTTTTTGGACATAAGAATAACCATTTCTGAATATATTCCGAGCTTCGAGAATGCCTAAAATTACCGAACTATAACGCTCTTAGGCAGGATATTGTAGGTATGAACATATTATAAAAGTTAGTGCGTGCTAGCGGATCGTCAAAAGCGGTTCATATTCGGCTTCATGACGAACGTTTCATCCAATATTCGATCATATCCCATAACGCTGTCCTCCTTTTTTGGACATAAGAATAACCATTTCTGAATATATTCCGAGCTTCGAGAATGCCTAAAATTACCGAACTATAACGCTCTTAGGCAGGGTATTGTAGGTATGAACATATTACAAAAGTTAGTGCGTGCTAGCGAATCGTCCAAAGCGGGTCATATTCGTCTTCATGACGAACGTTTCATCCAATATTAGATCATATCCCATAACGCTGTCCTCCTTTTTTGGACATAAGAATAACCATTTCTGAATATATTCCGAGCTTCGAGAATGCCTAAAAATACCGAACTATAACGCTCTTAGGCAGGGTATTGTAGGTATGAACATATTATAAAAGTTAGTGCGTGCTATCGGATCGTCCAAAGCGGTTCATATTCGGCTTCATGACGAACGTTTCATCCAATATTCGATCATATCCCATAACGCTGTCCTCTTTTTTGGACATACATATAAACATTTTTGAATATATTCCGAGCTTTAAGAATATCTAAAATTACCTAACATTAATGCTGTTAGGCGGGGTATTGTAGGTATGAACATATTACATTACAAAAGTAAGTGCGTGCTAGCGGATCGTCTAAAACGTGTCATTTTTGGCTTCATGACGATCGTTTCATCCAATATTGGAGCATGCCAAATAACGCTGTTCTCCTTTTTTGGACAGAAGCTGTCTTAGGAGAGTGTACTACATGATAATAAATTTCTGTTATTTTATTATTATATCATTATATTTATTAACATAGAACAGAATGATTTATCTGTTTTTTTTTTCAGTGTTCAAATGAAAAAGTCCAAAATTGAACACAGATATTCACAGATCCAAGAAGAAAAACAGTTGTTTAGCTGCTATATTTGTAACTATAGCAATCGTTCTAAGAGAGGTTTAATCATCCATATCAAAAGAAATAATTGCTATTTAGGATCGAGTTTGGGAAAATCAAAATCTGTTTCCAGGAGCCTGTACCAACTGAATAAATATGTTTGTATGAAATGTGATGAGGTATTCAAAAGCAAAATGTTACTAGATAATCATGTGATTAGAAAACATGTCGAATATATTGCCTCAGTTTCATCTAAAATACATCATTGTACATTCTGTGATTACAAAACCGTTATTAAACGTTATTTAACCGGGCATATGATAAGACATACTAATACCAAAGTTTCTGATTTGCACTTCTGCAAACATTGTAATATGGCTTTCAAAGCAAAGCAATCGCACCTGGACCATATTCTCAATAAACATCCCAACTTTAGCGGGACTGTTTCTAGAAAGATATACGAATGTGTAGATTGCCAATTGAAAACAACCAGAAGGAGCACCTTTATGAGGCACATGACAAAACATAATAGTCAAAAGCCCTTCGATTGTATAAAGTGTGATGCGTCTTTTAAAACTAAGCAAGGATTTGATGACCATACTTTACAGAAACATGCGGAGTTAATCCCTTCTGGGTCACACAAAATACTGGAATGTACACAGTGTGAATATAAAACTGCATACACATACTGCTTATCTAGGCATATCATGAACCATACTCGAGCTAAGCTCACGTGTGCAACGTGTGACGCGTCATTGATGAACAAATTTTTGTTGGACAACCACATTTTACAGAAACATCCTGAGCTTACTGCTTCTGTGTCTCGTAAGGTACTCGAATGCACACAATGTGAATATAAAACTACAGTGGCATACTCCTTAGTTAGGCATATCATGAAGCATACTCCGGCTAAGCTCACATGTACAAAGTGCGATGCGTCATTTACGAGGAAACCAGCATTAGACAATCACATTTTACGGAAACATCCTGAATTTACTACTTCTGTGTCTCGTAAGATACACGAATGTACACACTGTGAATATAAAACTACATACGTCCGCTGTTTAGCTATGCATATGATGAGACATACTGGAGCTAAGCTCCCGTGTACAAAGTGCGATGCGGTGTTTGCGTCTAAACGGTCATTAGACCACCACATTTTACGGCAACATCCCGAGTCTGCTGCTGTTGTGTCTACTAAGACACATAATTGTACATATTGTGAATTTAAAACTACAAAAGCGATATATTTGGCTGGACATATGATTAAACATACGGGAGGTAATGTCACGTGTACAAAGTGTGATGCGTCATTTGCAAGCAAACAATCGTTAGACAACCACATTTTACAAAAACATCCAGAGTTGACTGCTTCTGTGTCTCATAAGATACATAAATGTACATATTGTCAATATAAAACTGTATATGCAAGTGCTTTATATAATCATACGACGAAACATACTGGAGCCAAGTACACGTGTACAAAGTGTGATGCGTCATTTATATATAAGCGGACATTAGATAATCACATGTTACAGAAGCACCCCGAGTTTACTGCATCCGTATCTAGTAAGATACATGAATGTACACATTGTGGATATAAAACTACTCACGTTCAGCATTTAGCTGACCATATCGTGAAACATACTGGAGTTAAATTTTCGTGTGCAAAGTGTGACGCGTTATTTATGTGTAAACGAACATTAGACTACCACATTTCGCGAAAACATCACGAGTTGACTGGTTTTGGGTCTTTTAGTAGTAGTAAAAAGCCGCAGTCTAGCGACTAAGCCACCTTTGACCCTTTTTACTACTCCACAAGCCATCTGCTCATATCTGATTATTGAATAAACCAGCTGCTCCACCTATGATGATCTAGCACCGATTTGGTGCGTGACGTATTTTAACCAAGTTCGTTGGCAACATCGAGTTCGGTTCGGTTGGGGGTTTACTTCTTCTAACCTCATAAGTCCTGTTCGCACAGCAGTCGCCAAACCGTCAGTGACCGTGTCCAAGGCCAAGCCACAAAATCACGTTCACTCTGTTACTCTAGTATACACGGAAGTCGGACCGCTATACAAAGTCACCGACCACTGTACGAGCAAACTTTTAAAGTTGAACAAAAACGATCAACCAGCTCTCGCTCTCGCAGATCCATGATCCGCACTAGCTAATGTTATGAATGAATATATATTTTTATTATTTAGTATTTATTTATGTGGAATCGGCGTATATATTTCTTAATGTCACATATATGTTATGCTTTAATTGTTTGAGGATGATGTGATCTCACGATTTTTTCCAGCACTGTTTAATTTTTTTTCAATATTTGTATTTATTTAATTCTTTTATATTGTACATTTCATATTGTATTTGAAATAAACATTTAAATAATACACGTCTTTTTATTAATAAAACAAACATTTAGTTTGAAATAAAGCAGTGTATATAATTGTACTACAAAAAGCAAATACTAGAATTTGAAAATGTAACAACAGTGTTTGGCGGACTTTACAAAACTGATCCAGTTATGTGTTGACGGTAAGTCTATGATTAAATATTAATAATGCCAAAGTTTTGTGTTGTTTGCAGTTGTGCATGTTCATAAAACCTTAAAATAATTGTTGACTAGACTATATATTTCCCGATTCGTTTCGTATCGAGAAACGTGAATCTGGAATCACCGCATTTAGGTATTTATTCAACGGCGGCAACAGTGTTGATTGTGCCTCCGCTAGATAGCGCTTTTCGTATGATCGGAGAGTCAAAACTCAGCTGTTGTGTGGTCAAAACTGTCAAACGTAAATAGGGAATAATAAAAGACAAACTTTAATCTAATAGAGACGTGATGTTTTGTTACTTTTTGATAACTAACGGGATTTCTTTCAGATTTGACGTCTTTCGATAATCATTGTGAGAATTATTTTATTCCTTGTCGCCTCGCTTTTTTGCAGTTAGATCTCTCGGCATTAATCAGTAGTCTGGCATTAGTATGAAGCCAAAAACTGATTTTGAACCAGATAATAAGCCTTTCATAAAATCGGAAGGAAATTATTCTGACTATGTTGCAGATTATGATAGGTATGATGTGGACTCATTTATAATTAAATCAATATTTTCACTGGTTTGCAAGATTCCGTGAAATATTCAACCCCATGACACAGACTATCCATTCTTTAGTCTTATGCTCTACACCTAAGTTAGCCTTGCCTTTAGTCAACACATATACATACATTCTGTATAGTTGGTTGCAGCACCATCTATGAGACACTAACAAATCCAAAGTATTTTTCCAATTGTTGCATGGTTGTGACAAATTCTCTTAGATGATGCTACAGTATATCATTTCATCTTGGATATAATATTAGGTTGGAAATCTTTGGGTAGGACAATGGCTATACTATGTTAATCATTGTCTAAACACTTGCTGTTCTTGTTTGGTCATAAATAAATGCTGTGTTGCCAGATAGATAATTCTTTTTTGTCCATCACTTATAATGAAAGCATTTTCTTTTTTTTCAAATTTACTTTTGTTTGGACGTTTATTCCCGGTGGATATATTCATCATATGTTACATCAGTGATATAGTTGCCATTTATAAAGACAGTTTCGCCTTAAGAGTTATTATGTTTCCTTATTTCCTTGAACAAAAAAACACCTCCATTCTGCTCAGCATAAATGTAGCGCATATTCTAAACATTTTGACAGTTTGGCAACACTGCAGAGTAAAACACGCGGATCCTAGCGGACCATAGATCGCTGTTTTTTTTTCTATTGTAAACCAGTAATAATCCCGACCGCAAAGTTTTGTTTACAACACACACTAGTCCAGTCTTACGTATTTAGTATGTTTATGCAAATAGCAATCTTGGAGAGTTCCAAGGTGTCAAAGATGAATGCTGGGATGGAGTTAACCAGGTGAAAACGGAGAATCAGTTAGCAGTTGAGGTTAAATCCGAAAAGCCGGATGCAGATCCATTTGTCGACAACATGAAGTTTGAAAACATAGACACTTTGACGCTGAATGATGACATCAAATGTGAATATGATGAAGATGCCATTTCTGATTTAACATGCGATAGGTGGGTCTGATTTTGCCGTAGATCTGTCATTTCATTCTATAGATATCAGGGAAACAAATCAGTCAGTTATACGGTACTTTTTACTTTATTTATTTTTTGTACGGGTCAAATTAAGAAGCTGAAATTTGAGGTGATGAAATTGATGCGGCAATACTATATTTTAACGTAACGTGGCAGCTTCAAAATGCTATATGGCGGTGAGGTGGGATCTTGGAACCTTTTTTAAAAAGCTTACTTAATATATATATATATATATATATATATATATATATTTATATATTTATTGTATATAGTTTACTTATTTTCTCTTTATTATTGATTAATGAAACTTTTACTACGTAAAAATCTATCACGTTTATATGAATACTTGTCAAGATATGACCGCAACATAATCAATCAAATGTCATTATTTTAAAAACAAAAATGGGGACCTACTAGTTCAAAATAATTTCGTTACGCTACAAGTGCGTGAAAATATCTAGAACAGAGTTAAAGTTATGATAAGAAAACGATTTTTTTTAAACTTTAACATCCTGTAGCCTTTAGGACATATGTAAACTTTTCTTGCTAAAATGAGCTAAGAAATCATATCCTGTAATTTTACCATCAATTTCACCCTGTATATCGTCCATCCTGTATTAAAACACCGCCTTAATTATCGTTTTAGGATTAAAATTGAAGAGAAATTCTTGCCTGGGATTGAAACTGACTGGACAGTAGATACTGTTGATCAGACGAAAATGGGGTTTCAAGAGCTTGAAAAAGTGGAAGAAAAACCTCTTCTGAATTTTGAGAATACGGACGCATCAGAGCTGCATCAGGAATTTGACATTAAAATTGAGAGTAACCAACATGACGAACACGATCAGGCGTCCGATAGGTGAGTCTATGGGGTGACCCAGCAATATACAGTTGATTATTTTGAATCATTGTCAGTGTTGTTCAAAAGTTGATATTTTACCAGTGATCTTTTTGAGTTTTTTTTTTCTAATACCGATGTCATAGACATTTTTTTATAGGAATCTGTGGCATTATTTTCGTGTGCTTGAAATTGATACGTTACGTTTGGGACAGTTTGTACACAACACAAAGAAAGAAAATAAATAAATAAATGACAGAATGTGTCAAAATAAAATCTACCATACATAAAACTTGATTTTGTTAACATATTCCTTGTTAGCATTGCCAATAACTGGCTCGTATACGAATTTTGTCCCTAATTGAAACAGCGATAAACCCAAGTTGATTTTGCAGGTGAAAGATGAGTTTGCCATAGGCGTGACAATTTACAATGATTGAATTTAATTTTCCGTTATTTCTCTAGTTTAAATCTGTAATATTCTCAGAAAGTGGTTCCTGGAACGTCATTCTAATCACGCTCATTTATCTCAAGCGCGGATTGAACTATTTGTACACTAGCCTACTTAGTCTACAAGTTGACATCGGACGAAGCAACTTCACTTAGTTTCCTCTGTTCGAATAGATCTTTGACACCCCGCAGGTTTCTGATTCAGTGTCGCATCTACCGACTCGAACATTCTGATCCACGACCTGATCATACTTTCACTACGACATTGATTTAGATCATGCAAGCTAAACTCGGAACGATACAGACGCACACTAGCTTACTTAGTCAACGAGTTGACATTTTATCGTTTTTTCTTATATTATAACTGTACGAGTTTTTTACGTGATAACCTCGTGAGTCGTGATAATAGGGAGTTTACGCATGCCACTTAACGTGCTGCGGTATTTTCTAGGCACGTTATTTTGACAGATACGCATGCTCAGTTGTGGGTGTCATGATAGCGGGCACTAATCCAACCAATCGGGCGATGATCTTTATGATTTGAGGTTAGGCGCCGTTAATGGGTGATTTTTCTTGATTTGTTGGCCTGCGGTTTTCATTTTTATTCATAAAGTTTGTATTATGTGTACTGCGAAAGGAGTCAAGCGAACGGCGAACTTGTCTGTTGAGCATACTGTGCAAAATCCCAGTCTCCGACTACTCGTTCACTGCCCATATAGCAGCCAAATCATCCATTTCGTCAAAGTATTGAGGTTGTAGCATTGAAGGGTACAGCTTTAAGGTCACAAATTTAAGGTTATGTCCACGTTATTTCTCATGCTGTTGCGAAAAGTATCTACAACCGATTAACATAACGTATACGTAATGCGAAAACTCCCTATTGTTGATCCGTTGAAATGGAATAGGAATGATTCCTCTCTTTTTTTTTTCAGTGCACAAATCAAAAGGAAATGTTCAGTCACCCATATCAAGGGAAAACATTTACGATCGAGTTCGGAAAAATGTCGATCTGTTTTCAGGAAACCAAATGAATATGTTTGTATCAAGTGTGATGAGGTATTCAAAAACAAAATGTTGCTAGATAATCATGCGATTAGGAAACATATCGAATCTGTTGCATCAGTTTCGTCTAAAATACATGAATGTACGTTCTGTGATTACAAAACCGTATTTAAACGTTATCTAAGCGGGCATATGTTGATACATACCAATACCAAAGTTTCCGATCTTCACATTTGCAAACATTGTAATACGTCATTTAAAGCAAAGCAGTCGCTCTTTGACCATATTCTAGAGAAACATCCGAACTTTAGCGGGACAGTTGCAAGAAAAATATATGAATGCTTACATTGTGCATTCAAAACAACCGGTAGAAGTCGTTTTATAAGGCATATGTCAAATCATAATAGCCAAAAGCCCTTTGAATGTATAAACTGTGGCGCGGCATTCAAAAGCAAAGTCTTACTCGATAATCATGTGATTAGAAAGCATGCTGAATCTATTGCATCAGTTTCATCTGAAATATATGAATGTGAATTCTGCGATTACAAAACCGTCGTTAAACGTTATCTACCCATGCATATGTTAATACACACTAGTTCCAAGGTTTCTGATCTGCACATATGCAAACACTGCAATATGTCATTTAAAGCAAAGCAGTCGCTGCTCGACCATATTTTAAAGAAACATCCCAGCTTTAGCGGGACAGTTTCTAGAAAGATATATGAATGTATGCATTGTGCATTTAAAACAACCAGAAGGGGTGCTTTTATAACGCACATGGCAAAACATAACAGTCAAAAACCCTTCGAGTGTATAAACTGTGATGCGTCATTTAAAACTAAGCAAGGTTTCGACGACCACATTTTAAGGAAACATCCTGACTTTACTGCTTCTGTGTCTCATAAGATTCTCGAATGTACTCAGTGCGAATATAAAGCCACACGTGCCGACAACTTAGCTAGGCATATCACGAAACATACTAGAGTTAATCTTCCCTGTACAAAATGTGATGCAGCATTTAAAAACATAGATTTGTTAGACAACCACATTTTGCAGAAGCATCCCGAGTTTACTGCTTCTGTATCTCGTAAGATACATGAATGTGCACAGTGTGAATATAAAACCACACGCTCAGGCTACTTAGCTAGGCATATGAAGAAACATGCCAAGCTCACGTGTGCAAAGTGTAATGTGTCATTTACGTTTAAACCATCGTTAGACAACCACATTTTACAGAAGCATCCTGAGTTTGCTGCTTGTGTATCTTCTAAAATTCATAAATGTACACATTGTGAATATAAAACTGCATACGTCCGTTGTTTAGCTATGCATATGATGAAACATACTGGAGCTAAGCTCCCGTGTACAAAGTGTGATGCGTTATTTACGTGTAAACGGTCCTTAGACCACCACATTTTGCAGAAACATCCCGAGTTGACTGATTCTGTATCTTCTAAGGTTCATGAATGTACACATTGCGAATATAAAACTACAAACGCGAAGCATTTAGCTACACATATGATGAAACATACTGGAGCCAAGTTCACGTGTGCGCAGTGTGATGCGTCATTTGCGAACAAACAGCCGTTAGACAACCACATTTTACAGAAACATCCCGAGTTGACTGCTTCTGTATCTAGTAAAATACATGAATGTAAACAATGTGAATATAAAACTACATACACGAAGCACTTAGCTATACATATGTTGAAACATACTGAAGCTAGGCTCAAGTGTACAAAGTGTGATGCGTCATTTACATGCAAACAATCGTTAGACAACCACATTTTACAGAAACATCCTGAGTTCACTGCTTCTGTGTCTAGTAACTAATAATAGCCGTACTAATGACTGCGCATCCGACATGAAAGCATCGCAGGCATGGTTGCAGTCAGGGAACATATTTAAGAAGACGGACGGATTCATTGCAGATATTCATAATCAAGTCATTATCTTATTTTATCTAAAAGTTTGTTTGTTTTTGTAAGGTTACAAATCAATTGTGTTTCTTTTATAATACAATGAAATACAGGGTGGGTCATTAAATTAAGCGAATTTTAAAAAATCATAGAAAAAACTACGGATCGTAGGGAAGATAATTTATATTCTTTATAAAATAGACACATGGGAATTTTATTTTTTTAAAATAACGTCAGTGAGGTGTGGGCCATCGAGACGTACGCATTCCTCGAATCTCGACTTTAAACGCTGATACATCGCTCGTGGTTAGCGGACATCTCCTCGGAAATGTTCTGCTTAGGCTGGGCAATCGTTATCGGTTTATTCGTGTAAACGCGGCTCTTGAGGTATCCCCAGAGAAAAAAATCCAATGTCGTGAGATCTGGGCTTCGGGGACGCGTCGTAATGTCCCCTCTTCTCGAAATCAGTTTTACACTAAACATTTTGTTTACAGCTGCTTAAGCTTCTTTGGCAGTATGGGATGTCGCGCGATCTTGATGAACGTCTGCTAGGGTAGGCTTCAAAATTATGCGGTCGTGGAAAGAAAAAGTTACGTAGCATTGCTGTGTAGCGATTAGAATTTTCTGTTACAGTCTGGCCGTTTTCGTTTTCGAAGAAATAGGGTCCGATGGTCCCTTCAGCCGACGCGGTCGCCCAAACTGTAACAAAACGCGAATGCAAAGGTCGTTGGTGTTTTAATTTGGGATTTTCTGCGGCCCAATACCGATAATTCTGCTTGCTGACGAATCCACTCAAATGAAAATGAGCTTCATCGGAAAAGAGAATATTGTTCAAACTTGGAAAGCGCTCTAACATTGTTTTGGCAAACGGACGGTGTAGATGGTGGTCCTGCGGTTTCAATTCCTGTTTTAGTTGAATCCTGAATTTACTTCTTTGGTGTCTAGTAGTAGCAGTGGGGAAGCTAAGTCTGGCAACTTAGCCACCTCAGTCCTTTATGACGACCCCGTAATACCAACACTGTACTACCCGTTGTACGCAAGTAGATAGTAATCGGACAATCGTCATCTACCAATGATTTTGTCAAATTGATTCACATTATCATCCTGTACGATGAAGACGATAGAGATACCCTTACGCTCTCTAGCTTAACCGCTCGGCGTTTTGCGCTGAGCAAAGCAGTGATATCTCACCACGGGCAAAGTGTCAAGTGGTCTATCGTCTAACTCTAACGTCACAATTACCTGCAGACGACTTAAACTTAAAAAAAAACAGTAAAAACACGTTTTGTAAAAATCGGTTGTTATTAACGAATATATGAAATTGTATATTTCCTAAATTTAGCCTAATGTTGTTTGCGAATAATGTGTTCTCAATAATTCAAAATTAGCACGACTTTTTATACATACTTAAATGTTAGCATTATTTATATGTATTTAGTTCTTTTATGTTCTATATTGTACTTATTTGAAATAAACATATTTAAATAATATGTCTTTTTATAAATAACACAAAAAATTAGCTTAAAATGTAGAAATATATGCAATTGAGTTTAAAAAGCAAACATTAGATTCTCTTCAATTCCCACCACCCACTTCCACCACCTCAAAACAAGGTTGCTAGTTAAAGTGAGAATACAAAAATAACTCAACTGAGGTCGAGGTGCTGTTAGCTTGCGTTCACCTCTTTATATTTCTGATAAATGAACATCTGTTATAAAAAAATGAGAAATAGGCTAGATTTTTCCTCTTGACTCGTTTCGTATCGAGAAACGGGAATCTGTAATAATCACATGCTGGCATCCAGGTATTTTTTGCTGAATGACAGTGCTGTCTGCTAGATGTCAGAGTTTGTAGGTTAGAACTGTCCATCTGTCAAACCAGCTGAGATAGTGAAAACATCTTATGTTTAGATGCTGTTTTTGATTTTATGGAATTTCTTTCGGATTTGAGGGAGCCGCCTGGTATTAATATGAATCCAGAATCTGATTTCGAACCAGATAATAAGCCTTCCATAAAATCGGAAGAAACTTATCCTGACTATGTAGCAGATTATGATAGGTATGATGTGGACTTATTTATAATTCCACCAATCTTTTCACTGGTCTGCAAAGTTTTGTGATGTAATCCCAGGTCACACACTATTCATTTTTTGTAATTTAATTTACCCCTTTCCTAAAGAAACTTGTTCTAATGGCCCACCAGTTGTGCTGAGTTTAATTCATATGGGCAGTGAAAATTATGTTTTGCTTTAAGAAACACAAAAGTTTTACCAAATAGAAGTTATACCAACACAAAGGGAAATAAATTAGAAAGAGATGAGTTGTAACCAAAAGGGTGTTCACAAAATAGGCAGAGATAAATGCAGTGTTGCTAGAAAGATAATCCTTTTTAGGTGAATTCACTGTCCATTGCTCATAGTGAAAGGATATTTTGTTCAGATTTACTTTTATTTGGATATTAATTGAATGTGAAGGGGGTATTTTTCATCTCTTTGCAGCCTACAATGTATATTTTTCATTTAATATAGTTATGGACCTCATTTTTCGCCAGTGCTTTCCGCATCAGGTAAACAAAAAATAATCTCAAAACCTTCAAGTTTTATCAAATAGCTATTCAACTACATTGAACATTACACGATTTAATTTTTTTATCAAAATAGGAATGTCAGTTTGAAATTCAAATTTTTACTAACCTCAAATTTCTTGTTTGACTGAATTGTCAGTGTAGACATAGCTGCCAGCAGCGCCACCTTCAACTAGTTGAAGGTGGCGCTGCTGCCAGTTATCTATGTTTACTTATTTCACATGATTTTTTGACGTTACCGCCAAAAGCCGCGAAAGGAACTAAACTCCATTTAGCTCAGTATAATTGTGATATTTTCTAAACACTCTATGTCGGTTTGGTAACACCGCGTCAGTAACTGCAGAGCGAAACAGACATATAATTGCCAACCATACATCCCTGTTTTTTTTTTTGGTGAGCCAGAGCTGCTTTCCAGTGCCTCATTTGTATCACTCAGAGTAACTCAGTGCTACCCATCACCTGTCAATACCATTCTCTGCTCTAGAGTTTCATGCACGTGTGCTAGTCATTTTTTAAATCCAGTGCTCCCTCATGCACCAGCTTTTCATTCCATGCTATACGCGTGGGGATAACGAAAATGACAATGTGCCAAGATTGTTAGGCTATGTTTTTTCATCGTTTTTGTTTTTTTTTCACATTGAACTCACATTAAACGATACCAGACAATGGAGGACGGTTAAAAAACTGATAATGTTTTGACCCAGAGTCGAAACGTACTTTTGAGATGTTCCTGAATAATAAAGATAAGACGGTGTGAGAATGCAAGTTCATTGCGGCATAATTTTGAATGTCTACACTAAAATAGGAATTCGACACATTCAGCCAGTAGATTTACAATAAAAATGCAGACCTCTGACGTATTGCGTCATCATTCTAAAAGCATCATCGGGCATCAATTGGGTAGTCGAACAATGCTTTGAACATAAAGGCAAAATGTATTTACATTAACATTGTTTCTAGTGTCAATGTCAAAGCAAAACATCAAAAGAGCGGTTCGGGAGCGTCACACTCTGGGTGCAAACAACTCTGCATTCAAAAGCACCGGAAAGCGGCTCTGTGATCCAAAAGTCGACGGTAAAGCTTGGGTTACATCACGTACTGATATATCTTAAAAACTAGTCCAATAATCTTACTGCTTTATTATGTTGATGCTAAACAGCAATCTCGGAGAGTTTCAAAGTGTCAAAGATGAACACTGGGATGGAGTTAACCAGGTGAAAACAGAGAATCAGTTAGTAGTTGAGGTTAAATCCGAAAAGCCGGACGCAGAACCATATGTGGACAACATGAAGTTTGAAAACGTGGACGTTTTGACGCTGAATGACGACATCAAATATGAATATGATAAAGATGCCATTTCTGATTTAACATGCGATAGGTGGGTCTGGTTTTGCCTTAGATCTGTCATTTCGTGTTATAGATATCAGAAAAATAATAATAATAATAATAAGCGTTTATTGCCCAACAGTTTAACACCATTTACAGAGCAAACTACTATGAAAAAAAAATTACCATGAGGTAGCTTGTTAAGAAAAAAAAACAATAATAATTCATGTATCAATAACAAAAAATAAATATAGTTACAGCTTAAAAATAAGAAACGTAAGATAAATCAAAAGTGAGCACGCAATTTGCACTTGAATTCACCTATGCTATATAAGAATATGTCACATACATCGGCTATTTTATTCGCATTCACACACATCATGTTGACAGGCGCTTTCGACAATAAGTTTGTTTGAGCTCTTTGACATAAAAAAGGAACATTATACCTTGATGTTAGTCGTGGTACCAGAAACTGTATTTGTGAAAGTATTGTAGGGCAGTCTATTAGATTATGCAGTAATTTATATAAAACTATAACTGCTGATTGCTGACGCCGTTGTTCTAAGGATTGAATGCCAAATTTATGAAGAAGGATGTTGTATTCTGTACCTCTAGTAGGATATATGCCATCGATCTTAAAACATAAAAATTTTAAAAATTTCTTTTGAAGTTTATCAACAACATCAATATACTGCTTGTAAATCAGACTCCATATCAAAGATCCATATTCAAGCTTATACCTAACCAAGCTAAAGTATAATGTCTGCAAAGTCAAAACGTCAAAAGATTTACAATTCCTGATAATGAAGCCATAGGTTCGGTAAGCACTTGATATGATTTGATTGATATGCTCATTAAAGGTTAGATGTTGATCAAAGTAGATACCTAAGTCTTTCACAGTTTCACTGCGCTCAAGAACATGTTGGATCATTGTATAATTATATACCATTGGGTTGGTTTTCCTTGAAAAAGTTACTACTTTACACTTACTTATGTTAAGATGAAGTTGATTCTTGGCACACCAGCTTTGCAATTTATTTATTTGACCTTGAACAAATGCACAGTCTTCCAAGCACGAAACGGATGAATAAAATTTTAGGTCGTCTGCAAACATTAACTTAGAACAAGCCAAAGATTCACACAAATCATTCACAAACAATATGAACAACAGTGGTCCTAAATTCTAAAATTCTAAAAAACAGATCGGTTAGACGGGATCTTGAAACCTTTTTTCTTCATGCTCCTAGAATATAATTGTACTATATTTCAGAATGGCGGGCTCTCAAAGTTGAGCGTTTTTGAAAGGTAGCGATTTCATATTCAAGGATTGTAAAGTAACAATAAGGAACCTCAGAATTTCTGTTTTAAAAAATTGGTTCAAGCTCAATCGTTTTTTTTTGAAATTTCCAAATAACACGCTAAAATATAGTATTCATGCATCTAACTCCTGTTCAAAACATAAGTGGGGAGGGGGGCCTCTTTGAATCACCCTGTATATCGGGCCCTTCACTACCGTTTTAGGATTAAAATTGAAGAGAAATTCTTGCCTGGGATTGAAGCTGACTGGACAGCAGGTACTGCCGACCAGATGGAAATGGGGTTTCAAAGCTTTGAAAAAGCGGAAGATGGACCACGTCTGAATTATGAAAATACGGATAAATTAAAGCTGCATCAGGAATTTGACATTAAAACTGAGGGTGACCAAAATGACGGACATGATTCAGCGTCCCATAGGTGAGTCTCCTTAATCCCCAAACTCTACGGGGTGTCCCAAAATTGTATGCCAATTTCTGCCATGCACATATAGCACACGAAAATAATGCCTTAAGTTCCTATAAAAAATGTCATATAGGCCTCCTTTATAGGCCCTCGAGGCACGCTACTGGAAATCGGGTCTTCATAAGTATCTTTTTTGATTCAACGAAATTTTATATAGCTGGAGCCTCATTTGACAGTATCTATTGAAAAAATTGAGATCGCCAGAGACTCTTTAGTAGTTTTTATGCTCTGTACAATCACCTATTTATATTTTTTGACTGATTTTATGTGCCTACTTCAGTTAGGACTAGAGATAATATAGGTAACGTGCAATGTTTTTAGCTTAACAATAGGAATATTGTAAACAAAAAATGAGTGTAGGTGATGTTTTTGAGCCCTATGAATGCTGATATTTCAAAAGTAGTAGCATTCAATTTAATTTTTATAATAAATCGTAGAATCTGTCGTGGATTATTGAAATTGTTGTGCATTATCAGTGAAGATCACTAAAATAGAATAGAAATGACCGATCTCTTTTTTTTCAGTGCACAAATAAGGAAAGATTTCAAAATGAACCACAAATTTTTCATCATCCATGTCAAAAGAAAGAATAGCTGTTTAGGATCGAGTTTGGAAAAATCTCAATCTGTTTACGAATGTATACATTGTGAATTCAAAACAAACAAAAAGAGTAATTTTGTAAGGCACAAGGCAAATAATCATAGTGAAAAGCCCTTTGGGTGTATAAACTGTGATGCGGCGTTCAAATACAAAATCTCACTAGATAATCATGTGATTAGAAAGCATGCTGAATCTATTGCATCAGTTTCATCTGAAATACACGAATGCGGACTCTGTGGTTACAAAACTGCTGTTAAAGGTTATTTAACCAAGCATATGTTAATACACAATGATAACAATGTTTCTGATTTGCACGTGTGTAAACATTGTAATAAGTCATTTAAAAAGAAGCGGTCGCTCATGAACCATATTCTGAAGAAACATCCCAACTTTAGCGGGACAGTGTCTATAAAGATATATGAATGTATGCACTGTGCATTTAAACAAACCAATAGGGGTAGTTTTATAACTCACATGGCAACACATAATAGTCTAAGGCCCTTTGCGTGTATAAACTGTGATTCTGTATTCAAAAGCAAAGTCTTACTGGATAATCATGTCATAAGGAAGCACGCTGAATCTATTGCATCAGTTTCATCTGAAATTTACGAATGTAGGTTTTGTGATTACAAAGCTGCTGTTAAACGTTATTTAACCACGCATTTGTTGAGACACAATTATAAGAAATTTCCTGATCTGCACGTCTGCAAAAATTGTAATGCGTCATTTAAAGCAAAGCAATCGCTGCTTGACCATATTTTAAGGAAACATCCCGAGTTTAGCGGGACACTTCCTAATAAGATATATGAATGTGTACATTGCGAATACAAAACAACCAGAAGGGGTGTTTTTATAATGCACATGGTAAAACATAGCGGAAAGCCCTTTAGGTGTATAAACTGTGATGCGGCATTCAAAAGCAAAATGTTACTAGATAATCATGTGATTAGAAAGCATGCTGAATCTATTGCATCAGTTTCATCTAAAATACATGAATGTACATACTGTGATTACAAAACCGTATTTAAATGTGACTTAGCCGCGCATATGTTAATGCACACTAAAACAAAAGGTTCTGATTTGCATGTGTGCAAACGTTGTAACATGGCATTTAAAGCAAAGCGGCCGTACATTAACCATATACTGAAGGAACATCCGCACTTTAGCTGGACAGGTTTTAATCAGATATATGAATGTATACATTGTGCGTACAAAACGACCAGAAAAAGTGCGTTTCTAAGGCACATGGGAAAGCATGATAGTCAAAAGCTGTAGAATTCACTGTTACAGTCTGGCCTTTTTCGTTTTCGAAGAAATAGGGTCCGATGATTCCTTCAGCCGACACGGTCGCCCAAACTGTAACATAACGCGAATGCAAAGGTCGTTGATGTTTTAATTTGGGATTTTGCTTGTTGACGAATCCATTCAAATGAAATAGAGCTTCATCAGAAAAGAGAATATTGTTCAAACTTGGAAAGCGCTCTAACATTGTTTCGGCAAACGGACGGCGTAGATGGTGGTCCTGCGGTATCAATTCCTGCTTTAGTTGAAGTTTATATGGGTGCAATTTGAGGTCTTTTACCAAAATTCACCTTACAGTTGCCTCTGTTCGTATTGACCTTGGACGCCCCGCAGGTTTCTGATTCACTGTCGAACCGGCAAACTCGAACTTTCTGACTCACGACCTGATCACACTTTCATTAGGATATTGATTAAGATCATGTAAACTTAACTCAGAGAGAGAGAGATAGACACCGCGAAGTAGTGCACGAATCTCCATTTTTGTAATAAGCCTTGAAACTGATCGCACGCTGTTCACCGGTGAAACGCTCCATGGCGACTAAATTTCCGAGCACCAAGCTACTTATCCCCACTACCCGTGTCCCGCTCTCGCGTGCCTGTCACCGAGCAATTCGTACGTCATTCTGGTCCACCCTCTATTGGCACGCAGGATTTAGCTGAGCATGTCGTGAAACATGCTGGAGTTAGCGTCCGTGTACAAAGTGTAAAGCGTTATTTACTTGAAAACCGACACAAGAGTGCCACATTTCACGTAAACATCCTGAATTTACTTCTGTGGTGTCTAGTAGTAGCAGTAGGGAGGCTAAGTCTAACACCACACCACCACAAAAAAAAAAACAGTAAAAACGCGTTTTATAAAAATCGGTTGTTATTAACGAATATATGTATATTTCCTAAATTTAGCCTAATTTTTAATGTTGTTTGCGAATAATGTGATCTGAATAATTCAAAACTAGCACGATTTTTTTATACATATTTAAATGTTATCATTATTTATATGTATTTAGTTCTTTTATGTTCTATATTGTACATCACGTACTGATATATCTTAAAAACTAGTCCAATCTTACTTATTCATTATGTCGATGCTAAACAGCAATCTCGGAGAGTTTCAAAGTGTCAAAGATGAACACCGGGATGGAGTTAACCAGGTGAAAACAGAGAATCAGTTAGTAGTTGAGGTTAAATCCGAAAAGCCGGATGCAGAACCATCTGTGGGCAATATGAAGTTTGAAAACGTTGACGCTAAATGACGACATCAAATGTGAATATGATAAAAATGCCATTTCTGATTTAACATGCGATAGGTGGGTCTGGCTTTGCCTTGGATCTGTCATTTCATTTTATAGATATCAGAAAAACAGATCAGTCAGTTACACAGTACTTTTCACTTTATGTTATTTTTTGTATGGCTGAACTTTGAGGTGATGAAATTGATTCCTCAATGCTATATTTTAATATAAAAGTGGCAGTTGCAAAATCCAACTGGTGGTGGTGGTGGTGGTGGTGGTGGTGGTGGTGGTGGTGGTTGGAGGGGATCTTGGAACCTTTTTTAAAAAGGAATGGGGGCAATGTAATATCTGATTTTGAAGATCCTTATGGGAGCTTCATAGTCCTAGAATATAATTGTACTATATTTCAGAATGGCGGACTCTCAAAGTTGAGCGTTTTTGAAAGCTAGCGATTTTATATTCTAGGATTGTAAAGTAACAATACGGAACTTCAGAATTTCTGTTTAAAAAATTGGTTAAAGATGGGGACCAATCGTTTTTTTTTAAATATCCAAGTAACACGCTAAAATATATGGGGTTGTCCAAAACGAACGCAGGAAAGTAAACGCATATTAAAACAAGAAAGATTGATATTCAAATCAAGTTGGGTACTTTATTTTGAAGGTTCATTTATACCATTTATGTATGAAAAATAATATCGCTCAAATGTTCACCACGACTGGATTTACAGACGTCCACGCGGTGGTCGAAATTTTCAATGACATTTTGCAACATGGTCGGTTCTATGGCATTTATCTCGGCAATGATGTTGTTTTTGAGTTCTTGGAGGGTGGCTGGTTTGTTGACGTAGACTTTGCTTTTCAAATATCCCCATAAAAAGAAGTCCAAGGGAGTCAAATCGCACGATCTTGGTGGCCATGGCACATTTCCTCTGCGCGAAATCACGCGATCACCGAAGAAGGACTGCAATCGATGGATATTGACGTTGGTTGTGTGGCTTGTTGCACCGTCTTGTTGGAAATAAACATCGTCCATATCCATTCCTTCAAGTTGCGGCAAAAAATAGTCCTCGATCATCACGTGATATCGCTCAGAATTGACGGTAACAGCGTCCCCGGCCGCATTTTCGAAAAAGTGAGGTCCGATGATGCCTTTTCACCACAATGCACACCACACAGTCACTTTTTGAGGATGCATCGGCTGCTCTTGATATTCACGGGGATTTTCGTTCGCCCAGATGCTGCAGTTTTGCTTGTTTACCGTCCCATTCAAAGTGAAATGCGCTTCGTCGCTGAACATGATTTTTGATGAAAAATTGGCATCAATTTGGCGGTGTTCAAGGAGGCAATCTGAGAACGTTCGGCGCGAAAAATGGTCGGCCCAACGCAGCTCTTGCGTCAATTGGATCTTGTAGGCGTGTACATTCAAATCCTTGTGAAGAATGCGGAGCAAACTGGTTCTCGAAATGCCCAATTCTTGGGATCGACGCGTTGTTGATTGTTTCGGATCGTCTCTCACACTCTCCTTCACAACAGCAATATTTTCCGGTGTGCGAACGCTCCTTGGCCGGCCAGAGCCTGGCAGATTTGCCACAGAACCTGTTGCCTCGAATTTACGCACCAGACGACCGATGGTTGTTTCGTTTGGGCGGTTGTTGCGACCGAAATGTTCACGAAGCGCGCGAAACGTGTTTTTTATTTTTGCACCATTTTTGTATAGCTCTTGAATAACTTTAATGCGGTCTTCAATCGAATACGACTTCATAGCGATCAATGGTAAACATTCAACTAACAAAATGACATGTCGGTTGCAGAAAACAAAGATGGCGTCTATGTCAAATTGACGTTTACTTTCCTACGTCCCTATTGGACAACCCTAGTATTCATGCATCAAACTTCCGTTCAAAACATAAGTGGGGAGGGGGACCTTTTTGAATCACCCTGTATATCGGCTCCTTCACTACCGTTTTAGTATTAAAATTGAAGAGAAATCATTGCCTGGGATTGAAGCTGACTGGACAGCAGATACTGTCGACCAGATGGAAATGGGGTTTCAAAACTTTGAAAAACTGGAAAAAAAAACACCTCTGAATTATGAAAATACGGACGCATTAGAGCTGCATCAGGAATTTGGCATTAAAACTGAGCGTGACCAAAATGACGGACACGATTCAGAGTCGGATAGGTAGGTCTCCTTAATCCTCAAACTCTACGGGGTGTCCCAGAATCGTATGACAATTTCTGGCATGCACATATAGAACACAAGAATAATGCCTTATGTTCCTATAAAAAACGTCATTCAGGCCTCGTTTACAGGCCCTCGAGGCACGCTGCTGGAAATCGGCTTTTCATAAGTATCTTTTTGTACATTTGACAGTATCTATTGAAATAATTTAGATCGCCAGAGACTCTTTAGTAGTTTTTATGCTCTGTACAATCACCTATTTATATTTTTTCACTGATTTTATGAGCCTGCTTCAGTTAAGACTAGAGATAATGTAGGTGAATGTGCAATGTTTTCAGCTTAACAATAGGAATATTGTAAACAAAAAATGAGTGTAGGTGATGTTTTTGAGCTCTATGAATGCTGATATTTCAAAAGTAATATTTAATTTTTATATTACATCTGGGAATCTGGCGTGGATTATTGTTGTGCATTATCAGTGAAGATCGCTAAAATAGAATAGAACTGACTGATCTCTTTTTTTTCAGTGCACAAATAAGGAAAAATTTCAAAAGGAACCACAAATTTTTCAACATCCATGTCAAAAGACATCCCAACTTTAGCAGAACAGTTTCTAGTAAGAAATACGAATGTATACATTGCGAATTCATAACAACCGGAAGGAGTAGTTTTGCAAGGCACACCGCAAATCATAATAGTGGAAAGCCCTTTGCGTGTATAAACTGTAATTCTGTATTCAGAAGCAAAGTCTTATTGGATAATCATGTGATTAGAAAGCATGCTGAATCTATTGCATCAGTTTCATCTAAAATTCTCGAATGTAGATTCTGTGATTACAAAACCGTTGTTAAACGTTATTTAAGCGAGCATTTGTTAATACACAATGATAACAAAGTTCCTGATCTGCACATCTGTAATCATTGTGATGCGTCTTTTAAAGCAAAGGCGACGCTGCTTCACCATACTTTAAAGAAACATCCCGACTTTACCGGGACACTTTCTTTAAAGATATATGAATGTGTAAATTGTGGATACAAAACAAGCAGAAGGGATATTTTTATAAAACACGTATCAAAATATAGTCAAAAGCTCTTTGAGTGTATAAACTGTGATGCGGCATTCAAAAGCAAAATGTTACTAGATAATCATGTGATTAGAAAGCATGCTGAATCGATTGCTTCAGTTTCATCTAAAATACACGAATGCGGATTCTGTGATTACAAAACCGTTGTTAAACGTTATTTAAGCGGGCATTTGTTAATACACAATAATAACAAAGTTCTTGATCTGCACATCTGCAAACATTGTAATGCGTCTTTTAAAGCAAAGAAGTCGCTGCTTGACCACATTTTAAAGAAACATCCCGACTTTAGCGGGACACTTTCTAAAAAGATATATGAATGTGTACATTGCGAATTCAAAACAACCATAAGGGATGCTTTCATGAAGCACGTGGCAAAATATAGTGAAAAGCCCTTTCAGTGTATAAACTGTGATGCGGCATTCAAAAGCAAAATTTTACTAGATAATCATGTGATTAGGAAGCATGTCGACTCCATTGCAACAATTTCATCTGAAGTATATGGATGCACATCCTGTGATTACAAAACGGCTCTTAAACATTATTTAACCAGGCATATGTTAACACATACTAATACAAGAGCTGATTTGCACGTGTGCAAACATTGCAATAAGTCATTTAAAGCGAAGCGGTGGTTCATCAACCATATAGAGAAGAAACTTTGCCTGGACAGTATCTAATAAGATATGAACGAATACATTGTGCGTACAAAACGACCGGAAGAAGTAGGTTTCGAAGGCACATGGCAAATCATGATAGTCAAAAGCTCCTCAAATGCATGAGCTGTGATGCGTTCACTGAAAACGTTCAGTATTGATGGCTGCCCAACAAATACTAAACAACGTGGCGTCTTCAAACTTGACACATATGCTTTATAGGTTGCATACATTCTAATGCAATGATATTTTTCATATCGCCATCTCTAGGTCAGGCCGGTTACTCATCGAATCTCGACAATTCCTAAAAGATCGCTGACACATCGCTCGTGGTTAGCGGGCATCTCTTCGGAAATGTTGTGCTTAGGCTTTTGAGGTATACCCCGACAAAAAAAAATCCAATGGCATGAGATCTGGGCTTCGAGGAGTCCCTCGTCTCGATATTAGTTTTGCACTAAACATTTTGTTTGCGACTGCTAAAGATTCGTTGGGATGTCGCGCCATCTTGACGGTTGTGGAAAGAAAAAGTTACGTAGCATTGCTGTGTAGCGATTAGAATTTTCTGTTACAGTCTGGCCGTTTTCGTTTTCGAAGAAATAGGGTCCGATGATTCCTTCAGCCGACACGGTCGCCCAAACTGTAACATAACGCGAATGCAAAGGTCGTTGGTGTTTTAATTTGGGATTTTCTGCGGCCCAATACCGATAATTTTGCCTGTTGACGAATCCATTCAAATTCATCAGAAAAGAGAATATTGTTCAACCTTTGAAAGCGCTCAAACATTGTTTCGGCAAACGGACGGGTGCAATTTAAGGTCTTTTACCAAAATTTGTCTTACGGATCTTCTTGATGAGGCAAGCTCAGCTGACCTCTTTCGGGACGATAACTGTGGATCGCGCCGTAACTGCACTTACAGTTTCGTCTGTTCGTAATGACCTTGGTTTCTCATTCACTGTCGAAATAGTATACTCGAACTTTCTCTAAGACATTGATTTAGATCATACAAACTAAACTCGGAGCGAATCAGTAATAAGCCTTAACACAGATCGCACGCTGCGCAACGGTGAAACGCTCCAAGGCGACTTAATTTCCTAGCACCGAGCTACATATCCCCACTACCCGTGTCCCGCTCTCGCGTGCCTGGCACCGAGCAATTCGTACGTCTTTCTGGTCCACCCTCTATCGGCACGCAGAATTGCTAGAGTTAAGCGTCCGTGTACAAAGTGTAATGCGTTATTCACTTGAAAACGGACACAAGAGTGACACACATTTCACGTAAACATCCTGAATTTATTTCTTTGGTGTCTAGCAGTAGCAGTGGGGAGTCTAAGTCTGGCAACCCCGTAATACCAACAGTGTACTACCCGTTGTGCGCAAGTAGATCGTAATCGGACAATCGTCATCTACCAATGATTTTGTCAAATTGATTCTCATTATCATCCTGTACGATGAAGACGATAGAGAGACCCTTACGCTCTCTAGCTTATACCGCTCGGCGTTTTGCGCTGAGCAGAGCAGAGATTTCTCACTGCATCGTCACGGGCAAAGGGTCAAGTGGTCTATCGTCTAACTCAACACCACAATTACCTGCAGACGACTTGAACTTAAAAAAAAAAACAGTAAAAATCCGTTTTATAAAAATCGGTTGTTATTGACGAATATATGAAATTGTGTATTTCCTAAATTTAGTCTAATGTTGTTTGCGAATAATGTGTTCTCAATAATTCAAAATTAGCACGATTTTTTATACATACTTAAATGTTAACATTATTTATATGTATTTAGTTCTTTTATGTTCTATGTTGTACTTATTTGAAATAAACATATTTAAATAATATGTCTTTTTATAAATAACACAAAAAATTAGCTTAAAATGTAGAAATATATGCAATTGAGTTTAAAAAGCAAACATTAGAATGTCTTCTCTCCAATTCCCACCACGAACTTCCACCACCTCAAAACAAGGTTGCTAGTTAAAGTGAGAATACAAAAATAACTCAACTGAGGTCGAGGTGCTGTTAGCTTGCGTTCACCTCTATATTTCTGATAAATGAACATCTGTTATAAAAAAATGAGAAATAGACTAGATTTTCCTCTTGACTCGTTTCGTATCGAGAAACGGGAATCTGTAATAATCACAGCTGGCATCCAGGTATTTTTTGCTGAATGACACTAATGACAGTGCTGTCTGCTAGATGGATGGGTGGTCAGAGTTTGTGGGTTAGAACTGTCAAACCAGCTGAGATAGTAAAAACACCTTATGTTTAGATGCTGTTTTTGATTTTATGGAATTTCTTTCGGATTTGAGGGAGCCGCCTGGTATTAATATGAATCCAGAATCTGATTTCGAACCAGATAATAAGCCTTCCATAAAATCGGAAGAAACTTATCCTGACTATGTAGCAGATTATGATAGGTATGATGTGGACCTATTTATAATTCCACCAATCTTTTCACTGGTCTGCAAAGTTTTGTGATGTTTAATCCCAGGTCACACGCTATTCATTTTTTGTAATTTAATTTACCCCTTTCCAAAAGAAACTTGTTCTAATGGCCCACCAGTTGTGCTGAGTTTAATTCATATGGGCAGTGAAAATTATGTTTTGCTTTAAGAAACACAAAAGTTTTACCAAAGAGAAGTTATACCAACACAAAGGGAAATAAATTAGAAAGAGATGAGTTGTAACCAAAAGGGTGTTCACAAAATAGGCAGAGATAAATGCAGTGTTGCTAGAAAGATAATCCTTTTTAGGTGAATTCATTGTCCATTGCTCATAGCGAAAGGATTTTTTGTTCAGATTTACTTTTATTTGGATATTAATTGAATGTGGAGGGGGTATTTTTCATCTCTTTGCAGCCTACAATGTATATTTTTCATTTAATATAGTTATGGACCTCATTTTTCGCCAGTGCTTTCCGCATCAGGTAAACAAAAAATAATCTCAAAACCTTCAAGTTTTATCACATAGCTATTCAACTACATTGAACATTACACGATTTAATTTTTGTATCAAAAGAGAAATGTCAGTTTGAAATTCAAATTTTTTCTAACCTCAAATTCCTTGTTTGACTGAATTGTCAGTGTAGACATAGCTGCCAGTTATCTATGTTTACTTATTTCATATGATTTTTTGACGTTACCACCAAAAGCCGCGAAAGGAACTAAACTAGTCCAATCTTACTTATTCATTATGTTGATGGTAAACAGCAATCTCGGAGAGTTTCAAAGTGTCAAAGATGAATACTGGGATGGAGTTAACCAGGTGAAAACAGAGAATCAGTTAGTAGTTGAGGTTAAATCCGAAAAGCCGGATGCAGAACCATATGGGGACAACACGAAGTTTGAAAACGTGGACGTTTTGACGCTGAATGACGACATCAAATATGAATATGATAAAGATGCCATTTCTGATTTCACATGCGATAGGTGGGTCTGGTTTTGCCTTAGATCTGTCATTTCATTTTATACAGGGTCCGGCAGTGGCATGCGACGTTTTTCGGTACACTGTATTTATTAGCAATTTTGTTGTAAAAATAAGTAAAAATTTGAAAAATAATACTCATTGAATGCAGTTTTTAACAGTTTATTATTTTTTAAAAATTACAGATTTTAAATGTCAATTCTTCTTATCTCCTCAGTTATGTTGTTCTTTAGCTCATCCAGTGTGCGGGGCTTGTTTACATACACTTTAGACTTTAAGTACGCCCATAAGAAACAATCCGGAGCCGTTAAGTCAGGAGAACGTGCTGGCCAGGCAAGGTCTCCATTTCGGGAAATTAATTTGCCAGGAAACTTATTCCTTAAAAACTGCATAACTATTCTAGCGGTATGACTAGTTGCCCCATCCTGTTGAAACCATATTTCGTGATCTTCAACTCTCAATCTACGTAATTCGGCAGTAAGAAATTTTTGTAGCATTTGCAAATATCGCTCCGAGGTAACGGTTACAGTTCGATTGTTCTCTTCAAAAAAATACGGTCCGTAATTTTTTCAGCATGTAAAGGTTTTCCATGCAACTGCATTGGTTGTTCTGCACGCCAATATCGAAAGTTTTGTTTATTAACAAAACCCGATAAATGAAAATGAGCTTCATCAGACATAATTAAATTATCCATCAGATCTGGTCTTTCGCGCAACAATCTTACAAATTCCCTGCAAAATGCAAGTCTGTTAGGTGGATCTTGTGGGGATGATTGATGCACAATCTGTATTTTATAAGGATGAAACTTAAGATCGTCACGCAAAATACGGCCCACTGTACGATCTGATAGGTTTAGAGCCCTTGCATGTTTACGTGTTGGACTGGCTGTTACTGCTTCCTCAACTCTTCGAATATTTTCAGGCGTTCGCACAGTACGGGAAGAACGAGCGAACCTATCACAGACAGTTCCATGCGCATTCCACTTCTTAAACCGTTGCAAAATGATGTTCCGCGATGGAATGCGACCACGTCTTGGGATATTAAACTCAGCCCGAAATCTTTGGACCGTAATAGACTTTGTTTCAATGTAAGCCGTCTCGGCGAACACGCGTTGATTAACCGGCCAATTCTCCATAGCTACTAAACTGCATACAATAACAAACACATCAGTCGTAAACAGAACTCCCCCATCCATTCATGTGTCAGGCAGTGGCGCGTTAAAATATGTTACGTTCCAGTGCCGGACCCTGTAGATATCAGAAAAACAGATCAGTCAGTTACAGAGTATACTTTATCTGAAGTCACTTGAAATAGCATAAAAACCTTTGGTCGGCGCGTCCTTTGTAATTTCATGACGTATCATAGGCGTGCGGTCATTTATTTAGAACGATAATAATAATGTTTTTATATCACAATAAATGGATTTTACTATCTTCTTATTTTTTTGATCTGGGATAAAAAATTCTTATATTGGGAGTTTAATTTATGTTGACTGAAAGTTAAGAAATGGAAAAATTACAGAATTCCAACGTTTGACATAGGCAAATATTTACATAGCAGGTACGTATATAAAAAGGTATATAAAGACTTACATTATAGGTATTTATATATCATCCTCGCCTTCGGAGCTGTCGCTAGAGTCATCTTGTAGAGGAATTACAACGGGATTTACAGGAGGCAAAACACAATATTCATTTTCTTTTCCAATAATATGTCTAGAACACTGCTTCCATAGGTCTGTGGCAGCAATATGAGATACTGCATCTCTTATTGTGGCCAATAGCGATTCACTTAATTGAGGGGTCTGATTATGTTTTCTTACTTTTTTTTTTAAAGCAGCCCAGACCAACTCAATCGGGTTAAAAATGCAGTAATAGGGAGGTAGACGTAATACTTCATGGCCATTTTGCTGAAGCAGATTGTCAACAACATACTCTTTTTCAAATTTTTGTCTTTTAATAAGATCCAATAATATGGCTTTGGTTGATTTTTGTGGTATTTCCATTCCCTTATTCTTCATAAAATCAATAATGTCTTGTTTTTTTGTGCCTGTATTCGGAATTTTGTTTTTATGTCGGGAATGGTATGGCGCATTGTCCATAATAATCACTGAATTTGGGGAAATGTTTGGTATTAACTGCTGCTCTATCCACTTTTCAAATAAGTCGGAGGACATGTCCTCATGATAGTCGGCACATGATTCTTTGATATTTTTGGCAGATAACAGCAAGGCATTAGGTATAAATCCATTTTCACTGCCAGCATGGAGAATAATGATTCGTTTTACACGGTTGCATGGTGCATTTAAAATGCACTTGTTGCTGTCGTCAACCCAGCCGTACTGCACAACATCATGGGTATCATACCACGTTTCATCCAGGTAAATCAGATTTCTTTTCTGCTCTCTATAGATTTTAACTTTGTGCAAAAATTCTTGGCGCAATTCAACGATTCGAGACGACTCCATAATCACCATTCTTTTATCTAATTTTTTGTATTGAAAACCACACAGTTTTACAATACAGTGGAGTGAGTCTAAGCATTTGTAATTATAAAAATCTTCAGGATAATCTTTTAATTTATCCCGTATCATTTCCAACGTGGGCACCAAATTTTCTTTATAAAATCCGTATATTATACGACGAATATCTTCCTGAAAACCCACGTCTATTCTTTTTAATGTTTGCCCTATGCGCTTTCTGTGGAAGGAATGGTTGACTACATCTCGCCTTTTTATAACCCGATAAATGGTAGACCGATCGATTTTTGTCAGGATACAAATTCTGTTTAAAATTTGATTTTGCGAGGAATCTGGATTTTCGTTTTTCAGACAATCATACATATTTAGGAGATTACTCTTTGGGTCTGTTCCTCTAAATCTTTATGAAAGAATTCTGCCTGCACAGGTTCATCAACCATCTCCTCGTGGCTTGGAGCATTTTCCCAAGGTCTCCAAAGAGCCATATTTAGGACACACAAGAACAATCAACACAACAATTAAATCAACAAGTAAACTGAGTATTCAAAAGTCAAAAACACACAAACTAATAAAATCTATGAAAAAACACGGACAGACTAAAGAAAACACGTTTATTCACCGCTAGACGGCACTGGCTAAACTGTTTCAATTTTCAGTAGCCACCTGCACTTGTTCGGAGCTCTGAAATACACGCTTTCGAATTGGCTATGTCCACGCATAGGCGTGCTTTACTCCACATGGACCGGTAAAACTGCCTTTGATCTTATACGGGGATATTTGCTGCGAAATTTGGCGATTTTTGCAGCAACAGAGCGTGTTAAATATAGATATATAAAACGCACCCGGTATTTCACAGTGTTTCAAGTGACTTCAGATACTTTTCACTTTATTTCATTTTTTTGTATGGCTGAACTTTGAGGTGATGAAATTGATTCCTCGATGCTATATTTTAATGTAAAAGTGGCAGTTGCAAAATCCAATATAGCAGTTGGAGGGGATCTTGCAACCTTTTTTTAAAAAGGAATAGGTGCAATGTGATCTCTGGTTTTGAAGATCCTTATGGGCGCTTCATAGAATATAATTGTACTATATTTCAGAATGGCGGGCTCTCAAAGTTGAGCGTTTTTGAAAGGTAGCGATTTTATATTCAAGGATTGTAAAGTAACAATAAGGAACCTCAGAATTTCTGTTTTAAAAAATTGGTTCAAGATGGGGCCCAAACGTTTTTTTGAAATTTCCAAATAACACGCTAAAATACAGTATTCATGCATCAAACTCCCGTTCAAAACATAAGTGGGGAGGGGGACCTCTTTGAATCACCCTGTATATCGGGCACTTCACTACCGTTTTAGGATTGAAATTGAGGAGAAATTCTTGCCTGGGATTGAAGCTGACTGGACAGCAGGTACTGCCGACCAGATAGAAATGGGGTTTCAAAGCTTTGAAAAACTGGAAAAAAAACCACCTCTGAATTGTGAAAATACGGACGCATTAGAGCTGCATCAGGAATTTGACATTAAAACTGAGGGTGACCAAAATGACGGACATGATTCGGCGTCCGATAGGTGAGTCTCCTTAATGCCCAAACTCTTCGGGGTGTCCCAAAATTGTATGACAATTTCTGGCATGCACATATAGCACACGAAAATAATGCCTTAAGTTCCTATAAAAAATGTCATACAGGGCTCCTTTACAGGCCCTCGAGGCACGCTACTGGAAATCGGCTTTTCATAAGTATCTTTTTTGTACAGATGGAGCCTCATTTGACAGTATCTATTGAAAAAATTTAGATCGCCAGAGACTCTTTAGTAGTTTTTATGCTCTGTACAATCACCTATTTATATTTTTTGACTGATTTTATGAGCCTGCTTCAGTTAAGACTAGAGATAATATAGGTGAATGTGCAATGTTTTTAGCTTAACAATAGGAATATTGTAAACAAAAAATGAGTTTAGGTGATGTTTTTGAGCTCTATGAGTGCTGATATTTCAAAAGTAATAGACATTCAATTTAATTTTTATAATAAATCTTGGAAGCTGGCGTGGATTATTGTTGTGCATTATCAGTGAAGATCGCTAAAATAGAATAGAAATGACTGATCTCTTTTTTTTCAGTGCTCAAATAAGGAAAAATTTTAAAAGGAACCACAAATTTTTCGACATCCATGTCAAAAGAAAGAATAGCTGTTTAGGATCGAGTTTGGAAAAATCTCAATCTGTTTACGGGACGCTGCGCGAACCAAACAAATATTCTGTTGCGTCAGTTCCATCTAAAATGTATGAAAAACCATATTTTACCGCAAATCATAATAGTGAAAAGCTCTTTGAGTGTATCAACTGTGATGCGGCTTTCAAAAGCAAAATCTTACTAGATAATCATGTGATTAGAAAGCACGCTGAATCTATTGCATCAGTTTCATCTAAAATTCACGAATGTACGTTTTGTGATTACAAAACCGTTATTAAACGTTATCTAAGCGGGCATTTGTTAATACACAATGATAACAAAGTTCCTGATCTGCACATCTGTAATCATTGTAATGCGTCTTTTAAAGCAAAGAAGTCGCTGGTACACCATACTTTAAAGAAACATCCCGACTTTACCGGGACACTTTCTTATAAGATATATGAATGTGTAAATTGTGGATACAAAACAAGCAGAAGGGATATTTTTATACAGCACGTATCAAAATATAGTCAAAAGCTCTTTGAGTGTATAAACTGTGATGCGGCATTCAAAAGCAAAATGTTACTAGATAATCATGTGATTAGAAAGCATGCTGAATCTATTGCTTCAGTTTCATCTAAAATACACGAATGCGAATTCTGTGATTACAAAACTGTTGTTAAACGTTATTTGAGCGGGCATATGTCAGTACACTCTGTTACAAAAGTTTCTGATTTGAACGTATGCAAACATTGTAATATGTCATTTAAAGCAAAGCGGCCGTTCATTGAGCACATTCTGAAAAAACATCCCAACTTTAGCTGGACAGTTTGTAATAAGATATATGAATGTATGCACTGCCCATTTAAAACAATCAGTAGGTGTAATTTTATAAGCCACGTGGCAAAACATAATAGTCAAGCGCCCTTTGCGTGTATAAACTGTGATTCTGTATACAAAAGCAAAGTCTTACTGGATAATCATGTTATTAGGAAGCACGCTGAATCTATTGCATCAGTTTCATCTAAAATTCTCGAATGTAGATTCTGTAATTACAAAACCGTTGTTAAACGTTATTTAACCGGGCATATGTTAATACACAACGATAACAAAGTTCTTGATCTGCACATCTGCAAACATTGTAATGCGTCTTTTAAATCAAAGAAGTCGCTCATGAACCATATTCTGAAGAAACATCCCAACTTTAGCGGAACAGTGTCTTGTAAGATATATGAATGTATGCATTGTGCATATAAACTAACCGATAGGGCTGATTTTATAATTCACATGGCAACACATAATAGTCAAACGCCCTTTGCGTGTATAAACTGTGATTCTGTATTCAAAAGCAAAGTCTTACTGGATAATCATGTCATTAGGAAGCACGCTGAATCTGCTGCATCAGTTTCATCTAAAATACACGAATGTAGATTCTGTGATTATAAAACCGTTGTTAAACGTTATTTAACCGGGCATATGCGGATACACAATGATAACAAAGTTCCTGATCTGCACATCTGCAAACATTGTAATGCGTCTTTTAAAGCAAAGAAGTCGCTGCTTGACCATATTTTAAAGAAACATCCTGACTTTAGGGGGACACTTTCTAATAAGATATATGAATGTGTACATTGTGAACACAAAACAAGCAGAAAGGATAATTTTATAAAGCACATGGCAAAATATAGTGAAAAGCCCTTTGAGTGTATAAACTGTGATGCGGCATTCAAAAGCAAAATGTTACTAGATAATCATGTGATAATAAAGCATTCCGAATCTACCAGTTTAATCTAAAATACACGAATGCCGATTTTGTGATTACAAAACTGTTGTTAAACGTTATTTGAGCGGGCATATGTTAATACACTCCTGATACAAAACTTTCTGATTATCACGGGCAAAGGGTCAAGTGGTCTGCCGTCTAACACCACAATTACCTGCAGACGACTTGAACTTAAAAAATCGGTTGTTATTAACAAATATATGCACTTGTATATTTCCTAAATTTAGCCTAATGTTGTTTACGAATAATGTGATCTCAATAATTCAGAACTAGCACGATTTTTGTATACATATTTAAATGTTAGCATTATTTATATGTATGAATGCATAGTTCTTTTGTGTTCTATATTGTACATATTTGAAATAAACATATTTGAATAATGTGTCTTTTTATAGCTAACCCAAAAAATTAGCTTGAAATGTAGAAATATATAGAATTGAGCTTAAAAAAGCAAACATTAGATTTGCTTCTCTTAAATTCCGACCACCAACTCGAGTTATCTTTTCCACTACCCCAAAACAAGGTTGCTAGTTAGAGTGGGAACTCAACTGAAGTCGAGGTGCTGTTGGCTTGCGTTCACCGCTCTATATTTCTGATAGATGAACGTCTGTTGTAAAAAAAAATATTAACCAAGATATATATGTGTACATATACAGGGTGACTTCGAAGTTGAGTCATTTATTTTAACAGTGAGTAGATCTGATCAAAAGAAATGTTTTTTTCCTTTACCATTATTCTGGTAAAATTAAAGTAACAAAGTTATAGCTCTTTGGAAGTTTGAGTACCGCCCTGTCTCAATAATAATATAATGTGCTCGTGTTTGGCGACAACGGATATAATCCGCCGTATCGGTTCATCGCATCGGAAACAAAAAAGCGAAAGAATTTGGAACGATGTTTTTACAATTATTTCATTCATTTGTATACAGTCAGTGTCAGTGAATAGTGGTATCTGTTGCGTGGCTCAAACGAAATAAAAAATGGCACATGTTTATGCGGATCGGTTTCCCAATCGAGTGCAACCAACCCCTCGTGCCTTTGTTAATGTAGTACAACGGGCTCGTGAATCAGGTGACTTAAGACCTCACAGGGGACCTCACGATCAAATACAGGTCCGCACTGAAATACTTGTCGGGGGGATACTTTATAAAACAAGGTAAACATTTTTTTTTATTTTTACACACATATTTTGGTTTATCTTCCTTCTACAATCATTATCTGAAAATTAATGACTCAACTTCAAAGTCTATATATAATTTTCTCTTGACTCGTTTCGTATCGAGAAACGGGAATCTGTAATTATCACATGCTGGCATCTAAAGTATTTTTTCCTAATGACAACGATGTGTGCTAGACGGGTGGGTGGTCAAGTGTATAGTTTTGTAGGTTAACGTTAAAACTGTCCATCTGTCAAAACAGATATACAGATAGTAAAAACATTATGTTTAGAAGAGGTTTTTGATTTGTTAATAAGTCACCGGGTTTTTTAGTTTTGAGCTCCTCGATCTTTTGCATATGTAATTTTTTCCAGATTTGAGGGAGCCGCCTGGTATTAATATGAATCCAGAAACTGATTTTGAACCAGATAAGCCTTCCATAAAAACGAAAGAAACTTATCCTGACTATGTAGCAGATTATGATAGGTATGATGATGACTTATTCATAATTCCACCAATCTTTGCACTGGTCTGCAAGGTTTTGTGAAGTTGTAATTCCAGGTCACACGCTATGCATTAGTCTTATGCTGTTAACGTAGCCTTGTAAACTCAAGGTTGGATGGAGTACCAAAAGATGTGACATACATCCACCTAATTGCTCGTTTTAAGTTCCTAAACCTTCAGCAAAGTGGGGTTGTATAGACTGAGGGCCTTCCGCGTTGGATAAACAAAAATTAATCTCAAAACCGTTAAGTTTTATTATATAGCTATTCAACTATGTGGAATATTACACGATTTAATTTAATATCAAAAGAGGAATGTCAGTTTGAAATTCAAATTTTTACTAACCTCAAATTGCTCGACTAATCGTCAGTGTTGACATAGAGTTGCCAGTTATCTATATTTACTTATTTCGTATGATTTTTTGACGTTACCACCAAAAGCTGTGGAAGGCCCTAAACTCCATTGTGGTATTTTCTAAACACTCTATGTCAGTTTGGTAACACCGCGTCAGTAACTGCAGAGCGAAACTTGCAGATCACTGCCAACCATAGATCTCTTTTTTTGTAAATCAGAGCTGCTTTCCAGTGCCTCATTTGTATTACTCAGAGTAACTCGGAGCTACCCATCACCTGTCAATACTGTTCTGTGCTCTAGAGTTTCATGCACCTGAGCTAGTCATTTTTTAAATCCAATGCTCCCTCATGCACCAGCTTTTTATTGGGTGCTAAATGACAATGTGCCAAGATTGTTAGGCTGTACTTTTTCATCATTTTTGTTTTTCTTTTTTAACATTGAACTCACATTAAACCGATACCAGACAATGGAGGATGGTTAAGAAACTGATAATGTTATGACCCAGAGTCAAAACGTACTTTTGAGATGTTCCTGAATAATAAAGATAACAAGACAGGGTGAGAATGTAGGGTTCGCGAGCGTCACACTCGGGGTGCATACAACTCTGCATTCAAAAGCACCGGAAAGCGGCTCTGTAATCCAAGAGTCGACGGTAAAGCTTGGGTTACATCACGTACCGATATATCTGAAAAACTAGTCCGATCTTACTTATTCATTATGTTGATGCTAAACAGCAATCTCGGAGAGTTTCAAAGTGTCAAAGATGAACACCGGGATGGAGTTAACCAGGTGAAAACAGAGAATCAGTTAGTAGTTGAGGTTAAATCCGAACCATCGGTGGACAACATGAAGTTTGAAAACGTGGACACTTTGACGCTGAATGACGACATCAAATGTGAATATGATAAAGATGCCATTTCTGATTCAACATGCGATAGGTGGGTTTGGTTTCGCGTTAGATCTGTTTTTAATTTTATAGATATCAGAAAAACAGATCATACAATACTGTGTGTATTTTCACTTTATTTATTTTTTTATATGGGTTAAGGTAAAAGGCTGAAATTTGAGGTGATGAAATTGATGCGTCGATGCTATATTTAAATGCAAAAGTGGCAGTTGCAAAATCCAATATAGGGGTTGGAGGGGATCTTGGGACCTTTTTTAAAAACGAATGGAGGCAATGTGATCTCTGGTTTTGAAGATCCTTATGGGCGCTTCATAGCCCTAGAATATAATTGTATATAATATAATACTTCAAAATGGCGGGCTCTCAAAGTTGAGCGTTTTTGAAAGGTAGCGATTATATATTCAAGGATTGTAAAGTAACAATAAGGAACTTCAGAATTTCTGTTTTAAAAAATTGGTTCAAGATGGGGCCCAAACGTTTTTTTGAAATTTCCAAATAACATGCTAAAATACAGTATTCATGCATCAAACTCCCGTGCAAAACATAAGTGGGGAGGGGGACCTCTTTGAATCACCCTGTATATCGGGCCCTTCACTACCGTTTTAGGATTAAAATTGAGGAGAAATTCTTGCCTGGGATTGAAGCTGACTGGACAGCAGGTACTGCCGACCAGATAGAAATGGGGTTTCAAAGCTTTGAAAAACTGGAAAAAAAACCACCTCTGAATTATGAAAATACGGACGCATTAGAGCTGCATCAGGAATTTGACATTAAAACTGAGGGTGACCAAAATGACGGACATGATTCGGCGTCCGATAGGTGAGTCTCCTTAATCCCCAAACTCTACGGGGTGTCCCAAAATTGTATGACAATTTCTGGCATGCACATATAGCACACGAAAATAATGCCTTAAGTTCCTATAAAAAATGTCATACAGGGCTCCTTTACAGGCCCTCGAGGCACGCTACTGGAAATCGGCTTTTCATAAGTATCTTTTTTGATTCAACGAAATTTTGTACAGATGGAGCCTCATTTGACAGTATCTATTGAGAAAATTTAGATCGCCAGAGACTCTTTAGTAGTTTTTATGCTCTGTACAATCACCTATTTATATTTTTTGACTGATTTTATGAGCCTGCTTCAGTTAAGACTAGAGATAATATAGGTGAATGTACAATGTTTTCAGCTTAACAATAGGAACATCGTAAACAAAAAATGAGTGTAGGTGATGTTTTTTAGCTCTATGAATGCTGATATTTCAAAAGTAATAGACATTCAATTTAATTTTTGTAATAAATCTTAGAATCCGTCGTAGGTTATTGAAATTGTTGTGCATTATCAGTGAAGACGACTAAAATATGGGGATGTCCAAAACGGACGCAGGAAAGTAAACGCATATTAAAACAAGAAAGATTGATATTCAAATCAAGTTGGGTACTTTATTTTGAAGGTTCATTTATACCATTTATGTATGAAAAATCATATCGCCCAAATGTTCACCACGACTGGATTTACAGACGTCCACGCGATGGTCGAAATAATTTTCAATGACATTTTGCAACATGGTCTGTTCTACGGCATTTATCTCGGCAATGATGTTGTTTTTGAGTTCTCGGAGGGTGGCTGGTTTGTTGACGTAGACTTTGCTTTTCAAATATCCCCATAAAAAGAAGTCCAAGGGAATCAAATCGCACGATATTGGTGGCCATGGCACATTTCCTCTGCGCGAAATCACGCGATCACCGAAGAAGGACTGCAATCGATGGATATTGACGTTAGTTGCGTGGCATGTTGCACCGTCTTGTTGGAAATAAACATCGTCCATATCCATTCCTTCAAGTTGCGGCAAAAAATAGTCCTCTATCATCACGTGATATCGCTCAGAATTGACGGTAACGGCGTCCCCGGCCGCATTTTCGAAAAAGTAAGGTCCGATGATGCCTTTTGACCACAATGCACACCACACAGTCACTTTTTGAGGATGCATCGGCTGCTATTGATACTCACGGGGATTTTCGTTCGCCCAGATGCGGCAGTTTTGCTTGTTTACCGGCCCATTCAAAGTGAAATGCGCTTCGTCGCTGAACATGATTTTTGATGAAAAATTGGCATCAATTTGGCGGTGTTCAAGGAGAAAAACTGAGAACGTTCGGCGCGAAAAATGGTCGGCCCGACGCAGCTCTTGCGTCAATTGGATCTTGTAGGCGTGTACATTCAAATCCTTGTGGAGAATGCGGAGCAAACTGGTTCTCGAAATGCCCAATTCTTGGGATCGACGCGTTGTTGATTGTTTCGGATCGTGTCTCACACTCTCCTTCACAACAGCAATATTTTCCGGTGTGCGAACGCTCCTTGGCCGGCCAGAGCCTGCCAGATTTGCCACAGAACCTGTTGCCTCGAATTTACGCACCAGACGACCGATGGTTGTTTCGTTTGGGCGGTTGTTGCGACCGAAATGTTCACGAAGCGCGCGAAACGTGTTTTTAATTTTTGCACCATTTTTGTAGTGCTCTTGAATAACTTTAATGCGGTCTTCAATCGAATACGACTCCATAGCGATCAATGGTAAACATTCAACTAATAAAAGAAAACAAAGATGGCGTCTATGTCAAATTGACGTTTACTTTCCTGCGTCCCTATTGGACAACCCTATAGAATAGAAATGACCGATCTCTTTTTTTTCAGTGCACAAATAAGAAAAACTTTTAAACGGAACCACAAATTTTTCATCATCCATGTCAAAAGAAAGAATAGCTGTTTAGGATCGAATTTGGAAAAAACTCAATCTGTTTCCGGAAAGTTGTGCGAACCAAACGAATATTCTACTGCGCCAGTTCCATCTAAAATACATCAATGTACATACTGTGATTACAAAACCGCATTTAAACCTCATTTTACCGGGCATATGTCAATGCACAGTAATACAAAAGTTTCTGATCTGCACATCTGCAAATATTGTAATGCGTCTTTTAACGCAAAGAAGTCACTTCTTGCCCATATTTTAAAAAAACATTCCAACTTTTGCGGGACAGTTTCTAGTAAGAAATACGAATGGAGGCATACCGCAAATCATAATAGTGAAAAGCCCTTTGAGTGTTCAAACTGTGATGCGGCGTTCAAAAGCAAAATGTTACTAGATAATCATGTGATTAGGAAGCATGCTGAATCTATTGCATCAGTATCATCTAAAATACACGAATGCGGATTTTGTGATTACAAAACTGCTGTTAAACGTTATTTAACCAAGCATATGTTAATACACAATGATAACAAAGTTTCTGAGTTGCACGTGTGCAGACACTGTAATGAGTCATTTAAAGCAACGCAGTCGCTCGTGAACCATATTCTGAAGAAACATCCCAACTTTAGCGGAACAGTGTCTAGAAAGATATATGAATGTATGCATTGTGCATATAAACTAACCAATAGGGGTGGTTTTATAACTCACATGGCAACACATAATAGTCAAACGCCTTTTGCGTGTATAAACTGTGATTCTGTATTCAAAAGCAAAGTCTTA
Organism: Acanthoscelides obtectus; assembly: GCA_963669975.1. Taxonomy (NCBI): domain Eukaryota; kingdom Metazoa; phylum Arthropoda; class Insecta; order Coleoptera; family Chrysomelidae; genus Acanthoscelides; species Acanthoscelides obtectus. Next base: position 88,917,483 of record CAVLJG010000009.1, read on the forward strand.
CTGGATAATCATGTCATTAGGAAGCACGCTGAATCTATCGCATCAGTTTCATCTGAAATTTATGAATGTAGGTTTTGTGATTACAAAACCGTTATTAAACGTTATTTAACCAAGCATTTGTTAATACACAATGATAACAAAGTTTCTGAATTGCATGTGTGCAAACATTGTAATGCGTCTTTTAAAGCGAAGGAGTCGCTGTTTGACCATATTGTAAGGAAACATCCCCTCTTTAGCGGGACAGTGTCTAGGAAGATATATAAATGTATGCATTGCGCATTTAAAACAACCAGTAGGAGTAATTTTATAAAGCACATGGCAAAACATAATAGTCGACCGCGTTTTGCGTGTATAAACTGTGATTCTGTATTTAAAAACAAAGTCTTACTGGATTATCATGTCATTAGGAAGCACTCTGAATCTATTGCATCAGTTTCATCTAAAATATATGAATGCACGTTCTGTGATTACAAAACCGTTGTTAAACGTTATTTAACCGCGCATATGTTAATACATAATAATGAAATTCCTGATTTGCACGTTTGCAAACATTGTAATGCGTGTTTTAAAGAAAAGCAGTCGTTTCTTGACCATATTCTAAAAAAACATCCCGACTTTAACGGGACAGTTTCTAGTAAGAAATATGAATATATACACCGTGAATCCAAAACAACCGGAAGGAGTAGTTTTTTAAGCCAAGCCGCAAATCAAGATAGTAACAAGCCCTTTGAGTGTATAAACTGTGATGCGGCTTTCAAAAGCAAAATGTTTCTAGATAATCATCTGATTAGAAAGCACGCTGAATCTGTTGCATCAGTTTCATCTAAAATACATGAATGTCCATTCTGTGATTACAATACCGTTGTTAAACGTTATTTAACCAAGCATATGTTAATACACAATGATGACAAAGTTCCTGATCTGAACATCTGCAAATATTGTAATGCGTCTTTTAAAACAAAGACGTCGCTGCTTGACCATATTTCAGAAAAACATCCCAACTTTAGCGGGATAGTTTCTAGTAAGAAATACGAATGTATACATTGTGAATACAAAACAAACAAAAGGAGTAATTTTGTAAGGCACAACGCAAATCATAATAGTGAAAACTTTGGGTGTATAAACTGTGATGAGGCGTTCAAAAGCAAAATCTTACTAGATAATCATGTGATTAGAAAGCATGCTGAATCTATTGCATCAGTTTCATCTAAAATACATGAATGCACGTTCTGTGATTACAAAACCGTTGTCAAACGTTATTTAACCTCGCATATGTTATTACACAATGATAACAAAGTTTCGGATGTGCACGTGTGCAAACATTGTAGCAAGACTTTTAAAAAAAATCAGTCGCTCATGAACCATATTCTGAAGAAACATCCCAACTTTAGCGGAACAGTGTCTAGAAAGATATATGAATGTATGCATTGTGCATTTAAACTAACCGATAGGGGTAGTTTTATAACACACATCGCAACACATAATAGTCTAAGGCCCTTTGCGTGTATAAACTGCGATTCTGTATTCAAAAGCAAAGTCTTACTGGATAATCATGTCATTAGGAAGCACGCTGAATCTATTTCTTCGGTTTCATCTAAAATTCACGAATGTAGGTTTTGTGATTACAAAACTGCTGTTAAACGTTATTTAACCACGCATTTGTTAATACACAATGATAACAAAGTTCCTGATCTGCACATCTGCAAACATTGTAATGCGTCTTTTAAAGCAAAGCAATCGCTGCTCGACCATATTTTAAGGAAACATCCCGAGTTTAGCGGGACACTTCCTAATAAGATATATGAATGTGTACATTGCGAATACAAAACAACCAGAAGGGGTGTTTTTATAACGCACATGGCAAAATATAGTGAAAAGCGCTTCAAGTGTTCAAACTGTGATGCGGCGTTCAAAAGCAAAATGTTACTAGATAATCATGTGATTAGGAAGCATGTCGACTCTATTGCATCAGTATCATCTGAAATATACGAATGCACACTCTGTGATTACAAAACGGCTCTTAAACATTATTTAACCGGGCATATGTTTAAGCACACTAACGCACAAGCTTCTGATTTGAACGTGTGCAAACGTTGTAATATGTCATTTAAACAAAAGCGGTCGTTCATCAACCATATACTGAAGAAACATCCGCACTTTGGCTGGACAGTTTTTAATCAGATATATGAATGTATACTTTGTGCGTACAAAACGACCGGAAAAAGTGCGTTTCTAAGGCACATGGCAAATCATGATAGTCAAAATGGAGTCCGATGATTCCTTCAGCCGAACTTTAACATAACCGCCAATGTTGTTGGTGTTTTAATTTGAGATTTTCTGCGGCCCAATACCGATAATTCTGCTTGTTGACAAATCCATTCAAATGAAAATGAGTTTCATCAGAAAAGAGAATATTGTTCAATCTTGGAAAGCGCTCTAACATTGGACGGCGTAGATGGTGGTCCTGCGGTTTCAATTCCTGCTTTAGTTGAAGTTTATATGGGTGCAATTTGAGGTCGTTTGCCAAAATTCACCTTACAGTTTCCTCTGTTCGTATTGTCCTTGGACAGGTTTCTGATTCACTGTCGAACCGGTAAACTCGAACTTTCTGACTCACGACCTAATCACACTTTCACTAGGATATTGATTTAGATCATGTAAACTAAACTCAGAAAGAGAGACAGACACCGCGCAATAGTGCACGAATCTCCATTTTTTGTAATAAGCCTTGATACAGAACGCACGCTGTTCACCGGTGAAACGCTCCATGGCGACTAAAGTTCCGAGCACTAAGGTCCGTGTCGTCAGTCGTCCCTACAATTGTAGGGCGCGTTTATGGCCTCCTTGATTGTCATACTCCTTTCCCTCCTTCAAAAATTTCTAGATTACACTTGTCCCGTGTCAGCGTCAGCGCTGTCCTATTGTGAAGATATGTTTTCTTTTTAAATTGTAGGAAGTTTCAGGCTGATAAAACATGATATAACTCAAAAGCAACCACAATTTGATGCAAATAGATGTTTGTGACATAACCTCAAAATAGAGTTCTGACACGGAGAAGTAGAAAACTATGACAATCAAGGAGGCCATAAAGGCGCCCTACAATTGTAGGGACGACTGACGATACGGGCCTAAGCTACTTATCCCCACTACCCGTGTCCTGCTCTCGCGTGCCTGTCAAGAGGAATTCGTACGTCTATCTGGTCCACCGTCTATTGGCACGCAAGATTTAGCTGAGCATCTCATGAAACATGATGGAGTTAAGCTTCCGCGTTATTTACTTGAAAACGGACACAAGACCAACGATTTTGTCATCCTGTACGATGAAGACGATAGAGAGAGACGCTTACGCTCTCTAGCTTATACCGCTCGGCGTTTTGCGCTGAGCAGAGCAGAGATATCTCATTGCATCATCAGGGCCAAAGTATCAAGTGGTCTATCGTTTAACACCATAATCGCCTGCAGACGACTTGCACTTAAAAAAAAAACAGTAAAAATACGTTTTATAAGGATCGGTTGTTATTAACAAATATATATTTATTGATTGGTATTTATTTATGTATATCTAATGAACTTGTATATTTCTTAAATTTAGAATAATGTTTTGGTTGTTTGCGAATAATGTGATCTCAATACGTCAAAATTAGCACGATTTTTTTAATACATATTTAAATTCTTGCAATATTTCTTTTATGTTTTATATTGTACATATTTGAAATAAACATATTTAAATAATATACGTCTTTTTATGAATAAAACAAAAAATTAGCTTGAAATGAAGAAAAGCATTGAGCTTCAAACAGCAAGCATTAGATTAGATTATCTTCAGTTCCCACCACCACCAACTAAGTTATCTTTTCGAACACCTCATAACAAGGTTGCTACTTAGAGTCAGAGTGAGAATACAGGAATAACTCAACTGAAGTCGAGGTACTGGCGACTAGCGTTCACCTTTTTATTTTTCTGATAAATGAATGTATCTTGTAAAGAATTGTTAATTAGGCTATATATTCTTTTGTCTCGTTTCGTATCGAGTAACGAGAATCTGTAATTATCACATGCTGGCATCTAGGTATTTTTTAATGATAATAGTGTCCGCTACGAGGCGCTTATGGTTGAGGGGTGAGTGTTTATTTTTTAGGTTAAAACTGTCAAACTAGATAGGAAAACAAATTTACAGAGAAGTGTTATTTTGTTGTATTTTTTAATAAGTCGCCGGATTTTTTTACCTTTGAGGTCCTTGGATCTTTCACAGAAGTATTGTACTCCTTGATCTTTTCCATATGTAATTTCTTTCAGATTTAAGCGAGCCTACTGGTATTAATATAAATCCAGAAACGGATTTCGAAGCAGATAATAAACCTTCCATAAAATCGGAAGAAACTTATCCTGACTATGTAGCAGTTTATGATAGGTATGATATGGACTTATTCATAATTCCACCAATCTTTTCACCGGTCTGCAAGGTTTTGTGAAGTTGTAATTCCATGTCACACGCTATCCATTTTTTAGTCTTACGCTGTTAACCTGGCCTTAGCAAATTCAAGGTTGGATGGAAAACCACCTTATCGCCCGTTTTAAGTTCCTAAAACTGTAGCTGTAACACATTCAGCAAAGTGGTGTATGGACGCTACTTTTGTAATTTAATTTACCCCTTTTCTAAAGAAGCTTGAACTAATGGCCCACCAGTTGTTCTGAGTTTCATTCATATGGACAGTGTAAATTATGTTTTGCTTTAAGAAACACAAAGGCAAATAAATTAGAAACAGATGAGTTGTAACCAAAAGGGCGTTCACAACATAGTATTGGCAGAGATAAACGCAGTGTTGCTAGAAAGATAATCCTTGTCCATTACTCATAGTTAAAGGATTTTTTGTGCAGATTTACTTTTATTTGTATATTTGTTGAATGTGGAGGCAGTATTTTTCATCTCTTTGCAGCCTACAACGTATATTTTTCATTTAATATAGTTATGGATCTCATGTTTCGCAAGTGCTTTCCGGGTCGGGTAAACAAAAATTAATCTCAATTATTATATAGCTATTCAACTATGTGGAATATTAAATGATTTAATTTAATACCAATAGAGGAATGTCAGTTTGAAATTCAAATTTTTACGAACCTCAAATTTCTTGACTAATCGTCATTGTTGAATAGTTGCCAGTTATCTATGTTCACTTATTTTGTATGACTTTTTGACGTTACCACCAAAAGTCGTGATAGGAACTAACGTTCAGCTCAATGTAATTGTGGTAAATTCTAAACATTTTGTGTCACTTTGGCAACACCGCGTCGGTAACTGCAGAGCTAAACAGGCGGATAAAGGTTGATTGTTGATTCTCACTATACATTCCGTTTCCATTCCATATCAGTTTTGCATACACACATCACGTACTGATATATGTTAAAAACTAGTCAATCGTACGTATTTATTATGTTGATGCTAAACAGCAATCTCGAAGAGTTTCAAAGTGTCAAAGATGAACACTGGGATGGAGTTAGTCAGGTGAAAACAGAGAATCAGATAGCAGTCGTGGTTAAATCCGAAAAGCCGGATGCAGAACCATCTGTGGACAACATGTTGTTTGAAAACGTGGACACTTTGGCGCTGAATGACATCAAATATGAATATGATGAAGATGCCATTTCTGATTTAACATGCGATAGGTGGGTCTGATTTTGCATTGGATATATTTCATTTCATTCTATAGATATCAGAGAAACATACCAGTCAGTTAGTTTCACAGTACTTTTCACTTTATTTATTTTTTGTATCGGTTAAGTTAAAAAGCTACAATTTGAGGTGATGAGATTGATGCATCAATTTAATGTAAAAGTGGCAGTTGCAAAATGTGGCGGTTGGACGGGATCTTGGAAAGGAATGGGGGCAATGCGATATCTGGCCTAGAAGATCCTTAAAGGCGCTTCATAGCCCTAGAATATAATTGTACTATATTTCAGAATGGCAGGATCTCAAAGTTAAGCGTTTTTGAAAGGTAGCGATTTTATATTCAAGGATTGTAAAGTAACAATAAGGAACTACAGAATTTCTGTTTTAAAAAATTGTTTCAAGATGGGGCCCAATCGTTTTTTTGAAATTGCCAAATAACACGCTAAAATATAGTATTCGTGCATCAAACTCCCGTTCAAAACATAAGTGGGGAGGGGGGCCTTTTTGAATCACCCTGTATATCGGGTCCTTCACTACCGTTTTAGGATTCAAATTGAAGAGAAATTCTTCCCTGGGATTGAAGCTGACTGGACAGCAGGTACTGCCGACCAGATGGAAATGGGGTTTCAGGACTTTGAAAAACCGGAAAAAAAACCGCCTCTGAGTTATGAAAATACGGACGCGTTAGAGCTGCATCAGGAATTTGACATTAAAACTGAGGGTGACCAAAATGACGGACATGATTCGGCGTCCGATAGGTGAGTCTCCTTAATCCCCATACTCGACGGGGTGACCCAGAATGGTATGACTATTTCTGAAATGTACATAAAGAAATAATGCCTCAAGTTCCTATAAAAAAGTGTCATACAGGGCTCCCACGTCCTTAAAACATAAGAATCCTTTTTAATTCAACGAAATTTCTAGTTGTTGCCTCATTTGACAGTATCTATTGAAATAATTTAGATTGCCAGATACTCTTTAGTAGTTTTTATGCTCTGTACTATCACCTATTTATGACTATACTATAACTATCTAAAACTGTAATGACTCATCGATGTTCACGTGAACATCGCTTAACTACCAGTAGTCGGCTGTTCATAGGCGGGGTATGAATGTTTAACATGGGTGAACTAGATTTGTCACATGCTTAATAAAGAGTGGTTTGAAACATATTGTAAGTCAAAAATTTGGGAATTACCTTATTCATCGTCGCTTCCACTTACATCTGACAGTAATAAACTGTCGCTATCGCTTTCCTCGTTGAAATTGACTATAACTGGCTCTATGATGGTGTCGATGTGGTGGTCAAGCTGCCACATTTTTGTTTCTTCCTTCACATGAAGGATAGCATTCTGCCAAGCTTTGGGCGTTACTAGCTGTATGGAAGTCTCAAGTAAAACCTTAACGTCTGGTAATTTGAAGGTTGTGTTATGGCGCGCAATATAACCCTTCACTTGAGCCCAGATGAGCTCTATCGGGTTTGTAACGCTTCCTTTCCGCAAAAAGTCCAGAAAAGATGGAATGCACTGAAGATTCCAACTTTTCTGCACAATCACAGAAAGGGGGTTACCATTAGCTTCCGGTAGCTCAGTCGGTGGCATGAAGACATCTACAGGCGTGTAGCTGTGTGTCGACCATGGCATGGCTAGAGGATAGAAGAACAAACATAACACAAAAATTTAACAGATTTTATTTAACAAAAAAAAGGCATTTTCATTACATTACAATTTTACAAAAATAACAAAATAAGTTTTACATCTTTGGCGCTGCTATAACGCTATCGACTTATCTTTCGCTAGTCCATTTTTACTCGACTGAAGCCAGGATGGCCAGGGGCTTGAAGGGGAGGTCCCAGTTATGAGGGGTGACCTCCATATAGTGGCTTCACAACCAGTTGTAGGCGAAGTTAAAGGCGATGGCGCTGCCAAGGTACATGCATGGGTGAAAATATTGGCCAAGGCTAGGCAAAGTGAAAGGGAAAGAGAAAGGGGGTGGCCCCAATCATTTTTGTCCTATACGGACACACATTCTAGAAAATTCTAGCACATGGTGCTATATAACCTTGTGCTACTGAGAAGAAATTTCTAGCCGTTGTTCGATCGGCGGCTCAAGTGAAAAGGAAGCGCGAGGAAGATCGCAGATCAGGAACTCCGCATCAAGCGCTCCAAGCGGAAAATTTTCCAAGCAAAAAAGCTAGAGATGGGATTAATGAAATGATAATCGAGAAGTGATTTAATAAATACGATCGGACGGTGAAACCGTTACAGGTTCAGTTCACAGTGGTAGGGCGGTAACCGCAGCACAGTGACACCACATTGACGGGCCATCTCATCAGTCACGTAACTAATGTTCGCAGGTTTGTGCTGTTTAATTTTTTCATACAATTCCGCTTTCACACATGAATCGTCAAAGGGGATTCCTTTTTCGCGCAACCATTGCTGCATGTCACTTTTTCGAGATCCCATTGTCGGTACACGTTCGGCTCGACGACTATGGTAGGAAGCATTATCCATGACGATCACAGAGTTGGGCTCAACTAGCTGAAGCACCCCTTGAAACCAGCTCTCGAAGCAGCTGGCATTCATTTCGTCATGGTTATCACCTCCTTTCTTAGAGACGAAAATCAAGTCACACTCTTCTAAAAAGCCACTATCGCTACCAATATGAGTTACGATCAATCTTTGACCTTTCCTTGACGGTCCACGAAGACCCGTTGACAAACCTTCAATGCTTGCTTGTCGGTTACTCGCTACGTTTTTGTCTATCCAGGTTTTTTTAACTGTGTGACCTGCATTTACCCATGTCTCGACCAAATAATAGATTTTTCTGCTTTGTCGCCTATATTCAATCATTTCGCGTAGGTATCTTCGACGCCAGGCGACTATTTCAGGTCTCTCTATCAATACTGACTTCCGATTACGCGTTTCGTAACGAAAATTAATTTCGTGCAGAGATTTCCTCATTACCTCGACGCTCATTTGGGGTATAATTTCATTTTCCTCGATCGCCGCATGTACAGCCTTGAGGGTTGGTATCTCATTCCTAAAGAAGAATGAATGTACGGTTCGCCTTAACGCCATTTTGCTATCGTCATCCAATTTAACGGCCTTTCGTCCCTTCAAATTAAACTTTGGATCAGTAGTAGCTCCAGTTTTATTCTTTTCATGCGCCACCCTGCGAATGGTCCACTCTGGAACGCCTGTCATACTTTCACAACGCGCTAGTGCATCTCCCTGCGACATAGTTCTGTTCAGATAATTGAACACGTTGAGCACGATTTCTTTCGCGTCCCTCTTCAGTGCTTTACGAAGCCGTCTACTTGTTCCCTGGCTTTCAGTACTTCCACTCGTGCCATTTGTACTCTCCATGGTTAAGTATAACCAAAACAGTAACAATCACACAACAATTCTTATAAAAACACACAATATGCGATCGCTCAACGAAACACGTTCCAATGCGTTGCCGACGCGTATGAGTCTGCCGGTCGAGGCGCGTCTTTGATTTCATTGGTTCTACCGGCGGAGAACAATCAGCCATTATTTCCAACTCTGTCTGTGCTGTTGACCACCGCAAAGCCACAGAAACGACATATGTCGTACGCTATACGGCTGTACTGGAAGGAAGCCGAGATCGAGCTCTGATCACGTGTTGATCACGCGTATGAGTCATTACAGTTTTAAATAGTTGTAGTATAGAGATAGTATAGGTGAATGTGCAATGTTTTTAGCTTAACAAAAAATGAGTGTAGGTGATGTTTTCGAGCTACATGGATGCTGATATTTCAAAAGTAATAGACATCCAATTCAATTTTTATAAGAAAATTTAAGGCAAGTTTTAGAATCTGTCGTAGTAGAATAATGAAATCATTGTACATTATCAGTGAAGATCACTGAAATAGAATAGAAGTGATTGATCTTTTTTTTTCAGAGTAAGATTAAAGAAAGATTTCAAAAGGAAACACGAATATTCAATCGACGATATCGAAAGAAACAATAGCTATTTAGGATCTAGTTTTGAAAAATCTCAATCTGTTTCCGGGAAGCTATGCAAACCAAATGAATATGTTTGTATCAAATGTAATGATGTATTCAAAAGCGTAGTGCTACTAGATAATCATGTGATTAGAAAGCATGTCGACTCTATTGCGACGGTGACATCTAAAATACATGAATGTACATTCTGTGATTACAAAACCGTATTTAAACGTTATTTTACCGGGCACATGTTAATGCACACTAACACGAAAGTTTCTGATCTGCACATCTGCAAATATTGCAATACGTCGTTTAAAGCGAAGCAGTCGTTCAACGACCATATTCTGAAGAATCATCCCAACTTTGGCGAGACAGTGTCTAGAACGATACACGAATGTATGCATTGTGCATTTAAAACGACCAGAAAGGGTGATTTTATAAAGCACCTGGCAAATCATAATAGTGAAACGCCCTTTGCGTGTATAAACTGTGATTCCGTATTCAAAAGCCAAGTCTTACTGGATAATCATGTCATCAGGAAGCACGCTGAATCTGCTGCATCAGTTTCATCTAAAATACATGAATGCACGTTCTGCGATTACAAAACCGTTGTTAAACGTTATTTAACCGGCCATATGTGGATACATAATGATAACAAAGTTTCTGATTTGCACGTGTGCAAACATTGTAATGCGCGTTTTGAAGAAAATCAGTCGTTTCTTGCGCATTTTCTAAAAAACGATCCCAACTCAAGCGGGACAGATTCTAATAAGGTATACGAATGTATACATTGTGACTTCAAAACAACCGCAAGGAGCAGTTTTGTACGGCACGCGGAAAATCATAATAGTAAAAAGCGCTTTGAGTGTACAAACTGTGATGCGACCTTCAAAAGCGTACTGCTACTAGATAATCATTTGATTAGAAAGCATGTCGACTCGATTGCATCAGTTTCGTCTAAAATACTTGAATGTACATACTGCGATTACAAAACCGTATTCAAACGTTACTTAACCGGGCACATGTTAATGCACACTAACACAAAAGTTTATGATCTGCACATCTGCAAATATTGCAATACGTCATTTAAATCGAAGCAGTCGTTCATCGACCATATTCTGAAGAAACATCCCAACTTGAGCGGGACAGTGTCTAGAAAGATATATGAATGTATGCATTGTGCATTTAAAACAACCAGAAGGAGTGATTTTATCAAGCACTTGGCAAACCATAATAGTCAAAAGCCCTTTGAGTGTATAAACTGCGATTCTGTATTCAAAAGCAAAGTTTTACTGGATAATCACGTCATTAGGAAGCACGCTGATTCTGCTGCATCAGTTTCATCTAAAATACATGAATGCACGTTTTGTGATTACAAAACCGTTGTTAAACGTTATTTAACCGGGCATATGCTAATACACAATGATAACAAAGTTCCTGATCTGAACATCTGCAAACATTGTAATGCGGCTTTTAAAGCAAAGCAGTCGCTTTTCGGCCATATTTTAAAAAAACATCCCAACTTTAGCAGGACAGTTTCTAACAAGATATACGAATGTATACATTGTGAATTCAAAACGGCCGGAAGGAGTAGTTTTGTCAGGCACATGGCAAATCATAATAGTACAAAGGCGTTTGAGTGTTCAAACTGCGATGCGGCGTTCAAAAGCAAAATGTTACTAGATAATCACGTGATTAGAAAGCATGCTGAATCTATTGCTTCAGTTTCATCTAAAATACACGAATGCGGATTCTGCGATTACAAAACCGTTGTTAAACGTTATTTGAACGGGCATATGTCAGTACACTCTGTTACAAAAGTTTCTGATCTGCACGTGTGCAAACATTGTAATGCGTCATTTAAAGCGAAGCAGTCGTTCATTGACCACATTCTGAAGAAACATCCCAACTTTAGCTGGACAGTTTGTCATAAGATATATGAATGTATGCATTGTGCATTCAAAATAACCAGTAGGAGTCATTTTATAAAGCACGTGGCCAAACATAATAGTCAGATGCCATTTGCGTGTGCAAACTGCGATTCTGTATTCAAAAGCAAAATCTTACTGGATAACCATGTGATTAGGAAGCACGCTGAATCTGTTGCATCAGTTTCATCTAAAATTCTCGAATGTAGATTCTGTGATTACAAAACCGTTATTAAACGTTATTTAACCGGGCATTTGTTAATACACAGTGATAACAAAGTTTCTGATTTGCACGTGTGCAAACATTGTAATGCGTCTTTTAAAGCAAAGCAATCGCTGCTTGACCATATTTTAAAGAAACATCCCGACTTCAGCGGAACAGTTTCTCATAAGATATATGAATGTGTACATTGCGACTTCAAAACGACCAGAATGGCCTCTTTTAAAACGCACATGGCAAAATATAGTGAAAAGCTCTTTGCGTGTATAAACTGCGAGGCGGCATTCAAAAGCAAAATGTTACTAGATAATCATGTGATTAGGAAGCACGTCGACTCTATCGCATCAGTTTCATCTGAGATATATGAATGCACATTCTGTGATTACAAAACGTCTCTTAAACATTATTTAACCGGCCACATGATTAAGCACACTAACGCAAAAGCTTCTGGCGTGCACATCTGCCAACATTGTAATATGTCGTTTAAAGCAAAACAATCGCTCCTTAACCATTTTTTAAAGCAACATCCCAACTTTAGCGGGACTGTTTCTAGTAAGATATATGAATGTATACATTGTACGTACAAAACAACCGGAAGACGTGGTTTTTTGAGGCACATGGCAAATCACGATAGTCAAAATGATGCGTCGTTTAAAACTAAGCTGCACTTAGACCACCACGTTTTAAAGAAGCATCCTGAGCGTATTGCTTCTGTGTCTCGTAAGATACTGGAATGTACGCAATGTGAATATAAAACCGCAAGGGCAGACAACTTAGCTAGGCATAGCATGAAACATAATAGAGCTAAGCTTACGTGTACAAAATGCGATGAGTTATTCACAAAGAAACATTTGTTAGACAACCACGTTTTACAGAAGCATCCTGATCTTGTTGCTTCTATGTCTCGTAAGATACATGAATGTACACAATGTGAATATAAAACCACACGTGCAGATTACTTAGCTAGGCATATGATGGAACATACTAGAACTAATCTCGCCTGTACAAAATGTAATGCGTCATTTACAAAGAAACAGTTGTTAGACAACCACATTTTACAGAAGCATCCTGAGCTTATTGCTTCGGTATCGTCTAAGATTCATGAATGTACACATTGTGAATATAAAACTACACACGCGAGTAATTTAGCTATACATATAATGAAACATACTGGAACTAAGTTCACGTGTACAAAGTGTGATGCGTCATTTACAAGCAAACAATCGTTAGACAATCACATTTTACAGAAGCATCCTGAGCTGACTGCTTCTGTATCTAGTAAGATACATGAATGTATACATTGTGAATTTAAAACTTTAAACACGAAGCATTTAGCTGCACATACGATGAAACATACTGGAGCTAAGCTGACGTGTACAAAGTGTGATGCGTCCTTTACAAATAAACAATCGTTAGACAACCACATTTTACAGAAGCATCCCGAATTGATTGCTTCTGTAACTAGCAAGATTCACGAATGCGTACATTGTGAATATAAAACGATATACGCGAAGCATTTACCTATACATACGATGAAACACACCGGAGCCAAGCTCACGTGTACAGAATGTGATGCGTCATTTATGTATAAACAGACATTACAGAATCACATGTTACAGAAGCACCCTGAGTTTATTGATTCTGTATCTAGTAAGATACACGTATGTACACATTGTGAATATAAAACTATTCGAGCCCCGGATTTAGCTGAGCATATCATGAAACATATTGGAGTCAAGTTTCCGTGTGCAAAATGTGATGCGGTATTTACTCGTAAACGGACATTAGACTGCCACATTTCACGTAAACATCCCGAATTTACTACTGTTGTTTCTATTACTAGTAGTAGTCCTGTTACTAGCAACTAGGCCACCTTTGACCTTTTTGGCGACCCCGTAATACCAACTGTACTACTCGTTTTGTCAAACAAAGGAAAGAAAAATTGAATATGTATAGTAGTAACACCAAACAATGAAATAAAAGCTTTCTTTAAGAATGCAAAAAATCATTTATGTAAATACTACTACTGCCACCAAAGCCCTAATAATACTTACTGGTGGAAACATCTACCTTCTTCAGGCTTGTGCCGCTCTTTACAAATTATGTAAAAAGTACCATGTCCCGAAATCGCACCCAGCAAGTCACTCGCACTTTCAAAAAATAACACTGAAAATACCAATTTAGTGGCAGAACTGTCAGAAAATTGACAGTAGACAATATTGGGATTAGTTTTAGATCTAGCAAAGGTCTCTCTGTATAAGCGGGATATTTGAACGAATATATTTTTATTAATTAGTATTTATGTATGTAGGTGTAATTAATTTGTATATTTCCGATTTTTACATTTAGTAATAATGTTGGTAATTTTGCTTAATGTTTTAGTTGTTTATGAGTGATTTGATCTCATAAGTCAAAATTATTAGCACAATTATATTTTTTCAATATTCCTGTTAATGTATTTAGTTCTTTTATCTTGTACATTTCATATTGTATTTGAAATAAATTTATATAAATAATACACGTCTTTTTACTAATAAAACAAAAAATTAGCTTGAAATGAAAAATGTATAGAATGGACAAATTTACCATGTCTTTGTTATTACCTGCAACGAAATTTTAAGAAAAACGAAACAAGATGGTGAAAAAATTATTCACGTATCTTTAAAAACAAAAAACTTACAGCCTATCAAAGTTGAATGTGAGTAATTTCATTATTGAAATCTTTCGCGTTAATAGTGTAGCAGTAGCCATAAATACTTACTTCCAAAGTTTCACACCTTTTAGTTCCGCGCTTGCATATGATGGCGTTAAAAAAATAAATTCCATCGCTGCATAGATGTCAATTTTTGGCAAATTGTCACTTAACCCTTTTACAAATCCACGTACCATAATGGTACGAACCTACGCAGTGAAGTGTGACGTCAGACGCGAACCGACGGCAGCAATGATTTCGTACTATAATGCGCCAAATTTAAGTAATAATTTCTCTGTCATTTATTGCCGGTTACTTTTAGTTAGAACACAAATTAGCGTAAATGAAGTCGAGGTGCTATCGGCTTTCTTTCTGTGAAAACAGCGCTTTACTTTTCTAATTGAAGATTGATGAGAACGTGTATCGTAATAAATTGTTAACTAGACTATATATTCTCCGACTCGTTCCGTATCGAGAAAAGGGAATCAGACAAAGGTACAATAATTAAATATCTTTTTAGTAAATGTCAAAAATCCTTTTGGGTTAGTGACATCTGTGGGTAATTGGTGAAAATACGTCATGTATTTTCGTTCTGTGCTTTTCTTCGACTTGTGCTTTGCCTTGTACTTTTGACCTGCTTGAGCCACGCCACGTGCAAAGTTAAGCTTTCTCTTAATTTTTTGGTGCGATTTTTTTATCCACGTGGTTTTTGAGGTTTGCGGACTTTGGGTAAAGTATCTTTGAGATAATCCTTCTTGTTCTTCATTTATAAGTTCATACTAATATTAAGTAAGCACTGGTACGACACCAAAAACCGATTTGGAATCGGGTTTACAGCTTTAGCATAAGATCGGAAGAAGCTTACCCTGACTTGCAGATCATGATAGAGTATGATATAGACTCATTTATAATTCTATCCGCGTTCGCCGATCTGCAAGTTTTGTGAAACGTGTAATCCCAGTTCAAATGATCTCCATTTTGTGGTCTTACACTGGGCTGAAATTAAGCTTACCTAATTACATAAATACGCAACTTGAAACACCCGGATATTAATAACACGTTATCTTCCTGTTGTATCTATTTTTGATAAATAATGCTTTTCAAAATCATGTGAATTTCGAAATTGTTCCAAGTCAAAAGCACACAGTGATTCAGTTTTGTAACTCTGATAGACACATTGCTTTTAGGTTCTGTAAATCTGTTGAAAAATATCATCATTGACATTTTCAACTACCACGCTAGAATATTGAAATTGTGCATCAGCTTCATCGTCTTGCTCAAAAAATAAGTGGGGAGTGGGACCTTTTTGCATCACCCTGTATATTGGCCATCCTGTATTGAAACGCTTCCTTCACTATTGTTCCAGAATTGCAGTTGACGAGAAATCAGAGTGTGAAATTGGAGCTGACTCGACAGCAGACACTTCTTTCAGGTTTTCAGACTCTTGGAACTCCATTTTCGTATCATCAACTGGAGTTCCAAGAGTCTAAACACCTGGGAGAAAAATCACCTATGGGCAGCGAAAATCTCCAAAATATCGACGCCTTAGGACTGCAAGAAGAAATTGGTATACATGTAAGATACAAAAATACAACTTTGCTACTGGAAATCTGGTTTTCATAATATTTGAGCGCCACCGTATTTCATTGAAAAATTGAGTGAAATTAATAGAACTGAGCTGAACGTTTATTAAAAACGATCCATTATATTTTTGTTAAGCAAGAGTGCACTTTTTTAGTTTAAAGATCACGCTTTCCAAAAATACTACTTAAGTCATTATGACATTTAGTGTAAAAAAATATAGCAATATTGTCTATTTCCCATGATGTTTTAGTTGTTTGTGGAGATTGTGGCCTGTCAAAATTAGCACATGTTTTTGTATATATTTACATTTTTTCCATTATTTTACAGAGCTCTTTTATGTTGTAAATTTCATACTTCATTTGAAATAAATATATTTAAATAATACGTGTCTTTTATGTCTTTCTATCTATATTTTATATACAGGGTGTTCCAATATTCCCTGATAGTCTACACACATTCTGAAAGAGCCATCTTTCTTTTTCACAAGGACTCGCTAATGGTGATTCACTAGGTCGTAAACTTTATTCTCTAGCAAATTATGATTTGACGGACGCCAGTTTTGCCAGTGGATATTAGCAAATGAAAACACTATTCCTAGAATATTATGGTCGGATGAGTCAATATATACTAGGAATGGTGTTTTTAATTTCCATAACGTGCAGCACTGGTCAGATGAAAATCCAAAAGTTGTTCGCCGTACAAATTTCCAACATACATTTTCATTGAATTTATGGGCAGGAGTAATTGGGCCTATTGTATTTCCCAATCGACTTAATTCAGAGGTGTATCTGAACTTTCTTCAGAATGAGCTCATGGATATACCATTGGATGTGCGCCAGCAGTTTCAAGAAAATATGTTTTTTCAAAATGAAGGGGCCCCTGCACATTTTGGACGCAATGTTCGAAATTGGTTGAACGTCAATTTTCCAGACAGGTGGTTAGGCCGAGGAGGTCCTATAGCGTGGCCGCCACGTTCACCTGACCTAAATCCATTGGATTTCTATTTTTGGGGTCATCAAAAGACCTAGTTTACTCGACTGAAGTAAATACTCCAGAAGATTTACTTGAAAGAATCCATCAGGCTGCAAATGAAATAAGAAGAAAAAGGTTTTCCACTTTTCGGGCTACGCAACCATTAGTTCGTCGAGCGAGACTCTGTATCCAACAAAATGGGAATTTATTTGAACACTTGTTGTAAAGCTAGTTTTAAGTATATCCAACACGTGTAATAAATTTGCTTTGAAAATATTCATCAAGGTCATTTGAAGGTCAAATAAATTTTTATCGGGAAAGATCTATTTTCAATTCCAGAAATGCAAATTGCTGACAATTTTATGGTCAACTATATCCTTGGAATGACCGTCAAGGTCATTTCAAAATCAGATAGATTTTCAAGTAAACTCCTTATTTTTTGTCGAGGATATAAAAAACATTGTAATTAATTTATTGTTTCATTAAAATGTTGGAAAAGATGTTCATGGTCAAATTAGCTATATAGCGTTACTTTGAATATTGCATTTCTGTCTCTGAAACCAATCTCTTTCACACTAATGTAAGACGAATGGCGTCATAACACTACTTCCACGCGAGCGGAGTCCCGGGTAAGAACATAAGGGGTAGGCAGTCCCTCGAAAAGTGTGATTTAACTCCCAGAACAATGTTAGCCCCCTAAAAATTCCCCAAGGGAACAAAAATTCTCCAATATGTCAACCCTGCATCATTGTTGTAAAGAAACATCATCCGTGAGAATTGAGATTGACTGGGCTATTCCCCGACTCGATTCGTATCGAAAAAGAGGAATCTGAAATCACTGGCTTGTGGGTTGTGACATCTGTGGGTGATTCGGTCAAATATATAATTGAGTATTGAAATCTGTATACGATGTAGCTACTTTTATTTTTTTATAACATGTTTTACTCGAGCGTCCAGGCATAAATTTAGGGGTTATTGTTAATATGTGGTGTTAGGACGTTAATCAAATAATAGTTGCATTCGTTTTGATTTTGGTAGTGGTATTTAAGAGAATTATTGTTAGTCCTTGTTCACTTCTAATGAATTCTCTATCGAGCAAGCAGTCAATCAAAAATATGAAACCAAAAACGGATTTGGAACCGGATAATAACACTTGCATAAAATCGGAAGAAGCTTATCCTGACTATGTAGCAGATTGTGATAGGTATGACATGACTTTATTTATAATTCCATCAATCTTTGCAAATGAATTCAAGATTCTGTGGACGGAGTAATCCATTTTGTAGTATTGTTTATTATTACAGCCTAAATAACAATCAGCTGTGAAACTCTCCTGTCAGTGTCAAAAACGGACGCCATTTCGGCGAAGAAAGTCGAATGCAAATTCCCCCAGTACAAATATGAAAGTTTTAAGTGCTCACTGCTCAGCAGCTGGTACACTATCATACCAAATATTACGATTTTAAGATTGTAAAGAATATCTGCTGTCCTTGGCATGGCACGAGGTAACAGCAGCTGCTGCTGCTGAGCGCTAAAACCTCTTTTATCGTTGTACTGGGGGAATTTGCACACGACTTTCACCGCCGACACTGACAGTAGAGTTTCATATAAATATTTTACGAGTATCACGGTAGAATGACAGCTGGTTATCTAGTAATACCTCAGAATTTCCAATATTGGCACAGGACACATAATTCTGACGGATCCGTCAACGCCAGCTAGACAGAGCCGTATTTTATTTCGGTTTTTTGTTCGTTATAGATTCAATTTGTTCTTGCTAACAACTATTTTATTTAGATAGAAAAGTTTTAATAGATTTATACCCGATTCATTATTACCAATGTTGCAGACTAACACAAATATGCCACTTGCTGATCAGCTGTTTACCTCAGTAGACGTCAAAGCGTGATGGATACTCGTGAAATAGTGTATAGCTGATTGTTATCCAAGCTGCAGTATTATGCTGAATTCAAGTTAACCTTATGTTAGCGACCTTAAATACTGGCATGCCTTTAAGAATTTGCCATCTTTTGGTGATGGTGGTCTGTTCCTTTGTTCTTTCAAGCTGCTTGATGCGTCATCTGGCGGCATTCAAGTAAAACAAATCGGATTGGTAAGGTATCTTCAATGGCGTTCTAGATGCATCACGCCGTCTCGTGGGCACACACCACAACAACTTGAAGAAAGGAAAAATGAGCCCTGGCAGGATTCGAACCCGCAGCTTTGAAAGAACAAAGTAACAGTGGCGTGTAGATAGGATAACGCCCGTTTTTCCTTCCTCTCAAGTTGTTTACTGAAGAAAATTGTTGATATCCTAGAAATGTAGACCAAATATCTTCTGTCGGAATATGTTAATTATTGTCTGAAGATGACATTTTTTAGAGTCAAAGATGAACGCTTGGATGGAGTAAACCAAGTGAAAATGGAGAATCAGTTAGACATCGAAGTTAAATCTGAAAAAGCAGATATAGAATCAATGATGTCTGTAAATATGGACAGTTTGACGCCAAATGAAGAGCTTAACATCAAACCTGAATATGATGATGATTATGTGATATCTGACTTAGGATGGGATAGGTGGGTCTGATTTTTTTTAGTTCCTTTTTTACATTTAACTCAAAAAGATCTTCCCCTACATAATCTTTAAACGACCTTATGAGCACTAGTATATAAATTTACTATCTCTCAGGATGTCAAAGTAGAACATTTTTGAATGTTAGCAGTGTTACATTATAGGATTATACAGTAACCATAAAAATCTTCATTCTATTTTAAAAGAAGCTTCAAAAACGCTCTCTTCATTACCATTTTAGAATTAAGGTGGAAGAGAAATTAGAGTCAGGCATTGAAGTTGACTCGGCAGGGGGTGCTGTTGACCAGTTGAAAATGGAGTTCCAAGATTCTGAAACGGTGGAAGAAAAACCAGATTCAAGCGGCACCCATTTTGAATATATTGATGCCTTAGGGCTGCATGAAGATTTTGACATCAAAACTGAGATTGACGAAAGTGATGAACACGATTCTGCAACCAATAGGTAAGTCTCCTTTAGTCCTCAAACTCTGCTACAGTGTGTTCCAGAATATTGAATTCTGCAGTGTTGTTCAAATGTTACTGTATCTCTGCAGACATTTTTTTTATAGCTCTATATATGCATCCCAGAAATTGACATGTTATTTTGGGACTCATGGATTATAGGCCCTTGTACTAATCCTATTCCTAATTGAAACAGCAGACAATCCAAGTTGATCTTACATGTGAAAGAGAAACCCTTTCATAGACGCGACACTTTATGCTGATTGGATTTAGTATTTATTTCACTATTTCTTTAGTTTAGACACAGCTTAGATAACAATCAGCTATGAAACTCTCCTGTCACTGTCAAAAACGACCGCCATTATACTCGAAACAACTGATTGTTATCTAACGTGTGGTTTAGATGTGCACAGGGTTGCCACATCCTAGATAGCAAAGGCCTTATTTAACCGGAGCAAACGAGTGGAATAAGTGCTTCGAAAATTGGTTCGAGCGCATGCAGATGTGTATTAATCTTCGTGGAGAATACTTCGAAAAACAATAAAGTTATTTAAAACTACCTACCGTGTTGTTTTATTTCCATATGCAAAACTTAAAAAGACATCCCTCGTATAATAACATTCAATGCATATTTGAGATTCTGTTGATAATACAATTATGATGCATATCATTGACGACCATTAACATTGAAAACTTTTGTTTCAGTGCACAAATAAGGAAAAAGAGGAAAGGAGGAGGGAAAAAGTTACAAGGTAATCGTGTGATTGAAAAGCACGACCCAGCCAACACCGTTCAGAAAGGTGATTTAGGCAAGCATACTGCTCGTAAACGATGCATGTGCAAATATTGTAATAAGTCATTTCTAAGAAAACAATTGATGTTCGACCATATTTTAAGGAGACATCCAAACTTTATAGGAACAATTTCTAGTAAGATATATGAATGCATGCATTGTGCATTCAAACTAACCAATAGGCTAAATTTCATAAAACACATGGTCAGACATGATCCTCGAAGGCCTCTCGCGTGTATAAAATGTAATGTGTCGTTTAAAAGTAAGCAATGTTTAGATAACCACATTATACAGAAGCATCCTGAGCTTGGTGCTTCTGTGTCTTGTAAGATAAACGAATGTAAACTTTGTGAATATAAAACGACATATCCGCATAGACTAACGAATCATATTATGATTAAGCATACCGGAGCTAAGTTCGCGTGCTCAAAGTGTGACGCGTCTTTTACCAACAAGCGATCATTAGACAATCACATTTTACAGAAACATCCCGAGTTTGCTGCTTCGATGTCTCTTAAGATACACGGATGTACACGTTGTCAATACAAAACTATATTCGGAAGGGATTTAGATAGGCATATGATGAAACATACTAAGCTTAAGTGTAAAAATTGCGATAAGTCATTCACAAGTCAACGATCTATAGACAATCACATTCTGCAGAATCATCCCAACTTAGCCGATTCCGTAACCGGTAAGATATACGAATGTACACATTGTGAATATAAAACTGTACAAAACACGAAATTCGATATGCACATGATGAAACATACTGGAGCTAAGCTCAAGTGCGTAAAGTGCGGTACGTTATTTGTAAGCAGACTATCGCTGGACGACCATATTTTACAGAAACATCCCGAGTTGATTGCCTCCGTGTCTCTCAAGATACATAAATGTACACATTGTGAATATAAAACAACACGCCGGCATATGTTGACCGTACATATGTGGAAACATCCTGGAGCTGCGTCATTTACGAAGGATGAGATGTTAGACGACCAGAGGCAACGTGCTAGAACTAAGGTCACGTGTGTAAAGTGCGATGCGTCATTTGTAACCAAACTATCGTTAGACCACCACACTTTACAGAAGCATCCCGAGCTTGCTGATTCTGTGTCTCGCAAGATACATGAATGTACACAGTGTAAATATAAAACTGTATTCACACAATCTCTCGCTAAGCATATGAAGAAACATACCGGAGCTAAGCTCACATGTCTACATTGCGATGCATCATTCAAACGCAAAAAATCGTTAGACAACCATATGTTACAGAGACATCAGCTTACTGCTTCCGTGTCTGATGAGATACACGAATGTATGCATTGCAAATATAAAACAACAACAAAGCACAAATTTACTGTGCATATGAAGAAACATCCTGGAACTAAGCCGACGTGTACGAAGTGTGATACGACTTTTTTACATAAACGAACATTGGACGACCATATTTTACATAAACATCCCGAGCTTATTGCTTCACTGTCTAATAAGATACATGCGTGTACACATTGTCAGTATAAAACTATATTCATAACGAGTTTACGTAGGCATGTGGCGAAACATACATAAGCTTACGTGCATCATTTACAAGCAAACTATTACGATGCATAAGAGGATATGTTCAAAATTAAACCTAGCGAGTCATGTAGAAGTATATTTAAAGTCAACAGCTTATTAACATTGCCGGGAATTTATATCTATAACACTCTATCTTTAACCATAAAGGAAAGTTTGGAAAAAACGTCTTCAACCTCAGCTACAATACTCGCAAAAGTCAGATACTCATCTACCCATCACATAAACGAAATTCAATTCCAAAAAAAAATGTCCACTTTACTCAGCACTAAAATTTTACATCTTCAGTCCATTTCGGCACTCGCTATATTCAAAAAAGCATTCATAAATAGGTTGAGGGGTTTTACGCTTGATATAACAAACTAATGTGCGGTGAAACGTGAGCGAATAAGTAAAAAAAAAATAAATGAAAAACCGTTCAGTTGAACTGAAATTCCAAGTACGGCTCTGTCGTAAAATCCGAGGAGCACATAGTAGCCTATTTACATCGTTGTCGTACGTCGTATAACTGTACGCTGGCGTTATTGGGCGTGCTAGAGGGACATTGGTGTATATGCGAAGAAAATCCTCAAGACTACGCGTCGTGTAAAGGAAAACCCCAACTTTGCGGACCCTGTATATATGCTAATGGAACCATATAGTATTGAAGAGTCTATACTCTAGTGAAACCGTAAGTGTCACGATATTGTTTGTGTTATATGTTGTCCATGTATGTTTGTTTTTGATGTACTTTAAAAAACTATATGTTATATACACTGTATCATAATGACGTGTTTTCCTTCGTTATAGAGTTCCTTATGTATTTTGCTATTATTTTTCCTAAACTGTATGCTGCAAATAAACATTATTATTAGTTTTAGAAATAGCAAGACCTCATAAATTATAACAGATTTCATCAAATTTTTAAAAATGTATAATATGTACTGTATTACAACCACACTATGCGGAAATATTGTGATCTGAACTAAGATCATATTGTCGTACGAAACCATGTCGACTGGACTATCGCCTCTCTCGCTGCTGGTGACTCATTTTCGACTGTCTTCTGACCGACTGAGCGATATTTCTTGTTCGTGGTTCCACTTTGCGTTCTGCCATGCTTTTGCAGATGACGATTCAACTGTTTTGTTGTTTAAAAAGGACAAAGAAAAAAATGAACATTTTTGTTTCGGAAAATCGAATTTTTGTTAGTCCAAATATACTAAGTGACATATAAATCCGAACACCCAGTTTAAATGGTTTTATTTTAATAAAAGTCGGTGAATGTATTTTTCTTACTGTAAATAACAAGTGAAAAAATGTTCAGCCTTATCAGTTGGACATTCCGGTTTTTATACTGATTTTTTTTAATTCACTAACGCTCTAAAATGAATATTTCAGCCGCAGTAAAGAATCAACGTTGGCTGGATTTTGGTTCTTGACATCCTTTACGATCGGTTACGATGCCTAGAGTACGGAGACCTGTACAATTTCGTCAACTTAGTGAGTTTGATAGGGGCCGTATAGTGGGACTTCGGGAAGCTGGACTTTCTTTTCGGGCAATTGCAGTTAGAGTGCAAAGAAGTGTAGACACTGTGGTTAGGTGTTGTCAGGCATGGCTTCGAGAAGGCCGTACGCAAAGAGCAAGGGGCACTGGACGCCGCCGTAGAACAACAGACCGTGAAGATCGCCGCCTAAGATTATTGGCCTTAAGGGACCGTTTCTCCACTACCAGGTCCATTGCAAATGAATGGTTTGCAGAACACGGAAGACCTATTGGCATGCGAAGTGTTTACCGACGAATGAGAAGTTTTGGCTTGTTTTCATACCGGCCACCCTGGGTCCTCCCTTTAACTCGAGAACACCGACGTAATCGCCTTGAGTGGTGCAGACAACGGTCACTCTGGGATCAGGAATGGAACAGTATTGTCTTTAGTGACGAGTCTGGATTTTGTTTAGGCATGCACGATGGTCGTGCCAGGGTTAGAAGGCGACGTGGTGAAAGGAGGAATCCACAGTTTTTTGTTGAAAGACATGTTCATCACACTGTTGGAGTTATGGTTTGGGGTGCTATAGCTTATGGTTCCAGGTCACCTTTAATCTTCATCAGAGGTAACATGAACGCGCAGCGTTATATCCACGAAGTTCTAGAACCCCATCTTTTACCCTATCTTGACACCCTGGCAGATCCAACTTTCCAACAAGATAATGCCCGACCACATGTTGCAAGAGTCACAATAGACTTCTTTCAACATAATGATGACACATTGTTACCATGACCACCAAGATCTCCCGACTTATCTCCAATTGAGCACGTGTGGGATATGATGGGTAGGAGATTGCTCAATTTGCAACGTCCTCCTCAGACTCTAGAAGCACTTCGAGAGGAGTTGGTGGTTGCCTGGAATGAGATACCACAGGAGGACATCGACCACCTGATCAGAAGCATGCCTAGGCGCGTTGGAGAATGCGTAGCACATCAGGGTGCATCCACACATTATTAAAGGTCAAAGGGCTTTCAGTGCAATCATTTTGAAATTTTTATCATTTACTTATTATGCTTCATTAAGTACTTATACAAAATTTTTTCAAAATAAAACCATTTAAACTGGGTGTTCGGATTTATATGTCACTTAGTATAGTCTCCTCCAAAGTTAATACAGCGTTTTGCATGGATGGCCTCGACGTCAGCATACCGCTGTTCCTTCATGGCCAAATGTAGTTTACCGAACAGAAAATAGTCACACGGTGTCATATCAGGAGAATATGGGGAGTGGTTGATGATTAAAATGCCACCTTTTGTCAAAACATCGGACACAAGCGTCGATCGATGAGGTGGTGCATTATCATTTCCTAATATCTATTGATCATATTTATACTTTCTTTTTTCTCTTCTTAAAGCGCCTTTCTCTTTTCTGTTTTTTTTTTATTTTGTTTCACTTTATGACACATAGACTGTGTAAATTAAACCATTGTATTATGTATTGCTCTCTAAATGGTACCTGTACTGTTGGGCAATAAATGCTTTATTATTATTATTATTGTTACAAGCGCAAGCTTCCTTCTTCGCGATATTCTGACCGAACACGCGATGGTCGTCATATACGTGTCGATAAATGTTTTACCAGTTTAACACAAAATCTAATATTGGCTCTTTGTTCAACGCTCATCTTTCGACCGATGCTAAAAAGGTACCGTCACTTTGAGCGCGATAACTCCGCGTGAAGTGGTTCATGAAATTTTGACGGGGCACCAAAGCGAAATGTATCTATCCAACGCTAGTCTCCGATAATATATGGCGCTACTCGTATAGGATATCTTTCAACGATTCGATTTCGCCTTTTGAAACGATTCAACTCGCCCCTTTTACACACATAAAATACGCTTTTCCAATATTTTTTTATCGTGTTTGAAGAAATTAGTACGTAACGCCTAAAGGAACGTTTTCATTTTGCTTGGCAACATGACGCTTCAATTGACGCAAAGCGTTGCAAAAACCTCTTAAGTGGAGACATACCTTGAATGTGCCCAACAAAAAATGTCAACGAGATAAATAGTCTTTATTAAACAAACATTGATTCAAGCAAAATATGTGATGATATAAAAATAAAATTATAGAGGGTGCGTCGTCTGTTACTTTTTGTTCTATTTGGAAAATCATCACGCTTTTTACGAGGTGAAATCGAATTTTTTTATCGATAAATGAAGGTTGGTTTATGCCATTTATGTATGAAAAATAACATCAGTCATGCGACCACCGCGGCTTCGTTTACAGGCCATATCCGAACATCAAAATTTTCAATGAGTTTTCCAAGAATAATCGGGTCTATGGCCGCAATTTCAGTCCGAATATTGCGCTTTACGTCCGGGGACCATTTGCATACACTTTTCCTTAAAAAAACCCAAAGAAAATAGTCAAGAGGTGTTAAATCGCACGATCTCGGGGGCCAACTGACATCTGAATTTCGTGAAATTATGCGGTCTTGAAATTTCGTTTGCAATAAGACGATTGTTTGGCGAGATGTGTGAGTCGTTGCTCCGTCTTGATGAAACCAAAGATCGTCGGAACCAATACGATCCAATTGTGGCCACAAAAAGTCTGTTAACGTGCCGCGATAACGTTCCCCGTTGATGGTAATGGCCTTTTCTTCGGCATATTCAAAGAAGAATGCTCCAACGATGTGACGAGTCCATAATCCGTACCAAACAGTCACTTTTTCAGGATGGAGAGGTTGTTCATGATATTGGTGTGGATTTTCAGCTCCCCAGAATCTGCAATTTTGCTTATTTACGTACCCATCGAGGTGAAACTGAGCCTCATCAGAGAGCACTTTGGACGAAAATCCGTCTTCTCTTTCCATCATCAAATTAACAAAAACACGCCGCTGTTGATGATCTGCCCGCTTCAATTCTTGTGTTAGTTGGATTTTGTATGGATGGAGGTGTAAATCAATGTGTAAAATCCGGCTTAAAGTGGTCTCACTAATTCCCAATTTTTGCGAACGGTGCCTAGTCGAGGCGGTTGGATCTTCTCGCACACTTTCAGTCACTGCGGCTATGTTTTCACGAGCACGAGCTGGACGAGCAGGTTGGTATGGTCTACGATCTTCAGCTGAACCAGGTTCCTCAAAACGATTAACAATCCAACGAATTCCAGGCTCTGTAGGGCGTCCATGTCGGCCAAAAATAGTGCGAACTTTGCGAAAAGTATTTTTTATATTTCGACCGTTTTCGTAATAAGTTTGAATAAATGGCATACCTTTGACAGTTCATTTATGCATTCCACATGACTTTTGACTCACATGGTAACACATAAACTTATAGGTAAAAAACAAGTAATAGATGCGCAGTTGCACTGTTTTATTTCTATAAAATTACACTTATTTGTTCATAGCCTAATACCAGTATCATTCTGGCAATCCTAATATTTTAAAATCGAGATACAAAACTATAAAACCACATTTACAAATAAATGCTATATACAGCTTGACGAGCACTACAAGCTGTTAAAATAAATTACACCCTGCATATAATATACAACATAAAAGAATTCATACATACAATAGTCCATTTGAGTTATAGGGTGAAAAATCTTTGGTTTAAGTTTATAAACAGTACATTACATACCTAGGTTGAGAAGAGTCCCAGAGATCTAGAATTTTCAAATTAAATTCAAAGAAATACGACACATGTTGAGAAATCTTATCGAAAATTAGTCTCCAGAATTGCGACTTTCTTTTACCATTTTGTTTCAGATACTCATGGAAACTGTTCAACGCATTGTGCATAATGGCGTAGATTAGCAGGTTCAATTTTGCTCTTGAAATACCGCCGATAGGGAAAAATCCAGTGGGGGCAAATCTGGTGGTGGCAGTGGCCATGCAAAATCACCGAGGCAAATAATCAATTTTTTGAAAAGTAGGGTTCGATCGAAGCTTCGGCCACATACTTATAAAAACAATCATTGATCAAAAATGTTTTGTGGGAATACCGTGTAATGAAAGAGTGAAACCACACAGGCCAAGCAGCTAACCGCAAACCGAGAAAAAGGCGTCCAAAGTGTGATTGATTTACGTCAAACAAAAATATAGGATTTTAAGAAAACTACTCTATGTTACGGTCAAAAAGCTTTGCCAATAAGTAGAGAAAATTATACTGATTCATTAAGTATCAACTGCGTCTGCCTATTGCCGCCAAAAATAAAATGTTATTTTAAAGGCTGACCTTTGTTTCAAAGATATGATTTTGAAAAAGTTTGTATTTTATTATCATTTATTGATCCTTCTCTGAGCACGCTGCACATCAACGTATTCGCAATCCGCATGATGCAATCCCAAAGTCTACGTGTCTTCTTGTACGTTCGCCTCAGGGTTTTCATTCTCCAAGTCTCATCCAGTCGTCCAAACGAACGGTTCTAACCTATCCTCGATGTCTAAATGATTATTCAAAGTTTCCATCGATTCTAAAAGCTGATTCAGCAGCATGTGACATCTGTTCAACTGATGTGACAGCTCCTGCACTTTCGACAGCTTTTCAGCATACTTTGCAAACTTTTTCTGTCTTTCTATTGTGACGGACACGATTTTGGCTACCTCCATATCAGTCTAGAAACAAAGGAAATCATTTTATTTTCGTACGGTAACTGAGATTCTGTTAAAAATGTTGGTTAAATGATTGCCTACTATACTTCGAAGTTGAGTAATTTATTTTAACAGTGAGTAGATCTGATCAAAAGAAATGTTTTTTTCCTTTAACATTTTTCTGGTAAAATTAAAGTAACAAAGTTATAGCCCTTTAGAAGTTTGAGTACAGCCCTGTCTCAATAATAATATTATGTGCTCGTGTTTAGCAACAACGGATATAATCCGCCTTACGGTTCATCGCATCGGAAACAAAAAAGCGAAAGAATTTGAAACGCTGATCACGATGTTTTTATTCAGTCAATGTGTCAGTCGGTAACGCGTGAGTGAATAGTGGTGTTCGCTGCGTGGCTCAAACGAAAGAAAAAATGGCACATGTTTATGCGGATCGGTTTCCCAATCGAGTGCAACCAACCCCTCGTGCCTTTGTTAATGTAGTACAACGGGCTCGTGAATCAGGTGACTTAAGACCTCACAGGGAGGGCATGCCGGTGCTCCAAGACCTCACGATCAAATACAGGTCCGCACTGAAATACTTGTCGGGAGGATACTTTATAAAACAAGGTAAATTTTTTTTTTAATTTATTTTTTATTTTTACACATATTTTGGTTTAATCTTCCTTCTACAATCATTATCTGAAAACTAATGACTCAACTTCAAAGTCACCCTGTATACAGTATTATGAATAAGACTGTTATCCGATTAAAAATGGCACCCACACAGAGTAAATTGTCATCAAAATTTTCTTTATTTTTATCAGCAGCTCAAGTCACAATTCCCGATAATTTTGTTCAGCCCCTATTTTTTTTTTCATGTTAGCATTTTTTTAGGTTGACTATAAATGTGCAATATCATACTTACCTCTCGTACTTTCTGTGTCAGTTGATTTTGCTCTGTGGCAACTAAATTTGCGGCTGACGTCAAATGATGTTGGTATCTCAAACAAAGGTTTCTTAGAGGTGTGGGATCTAACCTTTCTAATATTTCTGGATCTCTAGCCGCAGGTAAGCTCAATGTCGCCCTCATTATAGGCAAAAACATCGGAATACCTGTCGACAGGAAGAAAATGAAGTTAGAAATAAACTGATTTCATGAAATGAACATTATAATGATAAATCGATATTTAGCGGGGATCGTCATATGGAATTTAGAATGACGTTATTTGCTTATCGTGTTTCTCTTTCTTACATTTGATACCCAAATCATAGCGGTAACCATGGAAATTAAAAATCGCCATTCAGCGGCTGACGCCATATTAGATATAGAATGACATCACTTTGATTATCGCATTTTTCTCATCAAACCGTTTTATTTGATACCCATATCGTAGGGGTTACTGTGAAAAACGTAAATCGCCATTTTGGATCTAGAATTGCGAAAAATGTAAATCGCCATTTTGCGGCGGCAGCCTTATTGGATCTAGAATGACGACACTCTACTTATTATGTACTCTCATCAAACCCTTTAATTTGATGATAACCGGTAGTTCAAATGTACCAGTAGTTCAAATGTACCAGTAGTTCAAATGTACTAGTAGTTCAAATGTCCAGTAGTTCAAATGCCCAGTAGTTTTGTTCTGCTTCTTTTTGTTAGATTTGTCTCACTTAAGTTGTTTTTGTTTTCAAATGTGAGGCTACTTTTCCTACAAAAACTTCAAAAATTCTGATACCTTGCAACCTGACAATATCTGGATCTTTTTCTGTACCAGGTGTTGGGATACTCCCACCTCTAACAACCACAATGTTGTGCGGCGATTTGGACTTTAACTGTTTTATCTGCTGTACCTTTCTGGTTGTTTTAGGTTTTACCAGTTGCTTGTTAGCCAGCTTTGGTGAATCTGAAATAATAGCATGAACATACTAAAAAATAAAACCGATTTATCTGTACGGTGGTATTGTCACATTGTAATGATAATGCAGAAAAACGGTTTTTACTTTTTTAAGCAGAAATCGTGCATCAGATTGCCAAAACTAAAGTGATCAAATGAGATTAGAAATTATTGGAAAGCCCAAGAATAATTTTTATTTTAAGAAGAATCAGATAAGTAATATTCCACATTCAACAACGAATTCGAATAGTCCGAATACGTTGACATATTTGAATAAATTTAAAACCTTTGTAAGCTCACCCCCGATCGGTCTGTTTACGGTGTAACTAATGTATGGTAAATCTATATCACTACATAAGCTGGGCCCTGGGGAAATAGATCCTGGTCTTCCACCATCTGCTTCAGGTTCGTCTGAGACAGAAGAGCTGGGATTAGCGATAGTATGTTGTCTTCGTATGTTTATTTGTTTCTGTTTATCCAAGCTGCCCTGCCTCTGGGCCCCTTGGGTAGATTGTTCTGAGCCCATTTGTGATATTCCGTCTAGAGAAAGTAAACACAGAATGCGCAAATTGTTGAATCCAATTTTTAATGTATGAGAGTAATAAATACAAAAATCGATGCAAAACCTACTTTTAGGTTAAACACGAATGTCAAGTAGCTGTCAAATGTTATGTAATTTCAGCTGTTTTGGAGAGTGATGAAGGGAGTTCCAGGCGTCGCTCAGTGTTGCCAGAGTTCTCCCGAACAAACACACGAGCAAATACGTGCAAAATCGCAGCGAAAAATAGTAATCGTTTAGTTCTTTCTCCCGAAACATGATGGGTCAGCGTAGATGGAGATGGATGCGACATGGAGGAAGAAAAAGCTACAGAAAGATAAAATTGTTTCTTAGCAGTTGACTGTTTTTAGTAGTTAAAGAAGGAATAACATACCCAACGATTAAATTTATGCCCTAAAAAATCTTCCAAAAATTCCCTAAGCTGCATAAAAACCCCATATTTGGGGGAAAATCCCCCGATACGGCAACAATGGCGTCGCCTTTGAATGGGTGACGGTTAAAGGTGGATTGAAAAAAGGTGTTATAACTCATGATAGTATATGCTGTTCCTTGCTGATAGATAGCGCTAACGATTATGAGCCGATTCTAGATAAATGTGTATACTAACTTCACAATAGAATTTGCATCCAATAGTGAGCTTCATTGATTCTCTAATTTTTCAGGCACAGCAAGCACATGCAAGGTCACTGATTTTAAAAGTTTTAAAACATGGATACAATTGACAATATCGCTAGTAATTCACCAAACTGCCGGGTGATTACCCATTAGTACATTTTAATTATCAGTCTTACGCTACATTCTAGAATAAGCTTTTTCTGGCTTATTCATAGTGTTGAAAGCTGATCATTTTTTACATCCAGATTATTAATGGTTTTGCTTTCTATTCGAGCAACATTTACCATAATACGACGGGGAAGGTCCACAAAACGAAAAAAATTTCATTCACAGATAATAGCACTCCGGCAAATTTTAAAATGTTGATAAGGCTCATGCTTATTAGCATCCAACGAGCCTTTTTGAGTGACATTGTCGCGTTACACGACCACCTGCATAAATGATAGTGGTATACATTTATCTGAGAGATATGAGTATCAACACCTGCTCTCAATCCACATTGGTTCTTCGCTATCCGCGCCCTTGACCAATAGTATTGGTTAGCGCCGTTGGCCAATAGCTATTGGCTAGAGTCAATCTCTTTTTTGTTAGGTTATAACTCGATTTTGACAGTAAACAAGCAGCCTTTTACGCAAGGGTCGTTGTATAGGTTTTGTGTAGAAAATCATGGCCTTATCACAAAAACACAGTGGGAAGGTGTTCGTTCCTTGGTTCAGTTCGTATGTACTTTCTAAAATTCTCATTGACTAAAGTTGTTAAAGTGGTATCGTTCCGGTAGGTTAGAATGGAGAAAAGTCTACTACAGCCTACACGCAGGAAGTGAAACAGATTATAGTACAGCTTTACGAATACTGGAAATATGGAAAAGTCGAACACCTCACCTTTCCGCTGGTCTAGAAGGAACTTTGATAGTCTTGCAGGCCTTGCTGTTGGAAGATGGTGAACTAGCTGAAACTCAGATCTCTCAAATCTACGCATTATCAATAATGAGGTAAAGATTGAATGTATCAAAACGCGATTGCAACTCTACTTCAACTGTGGTTGCATTGCTTTAGCGTTCTTACTGAAAACAACTAAGCGACTGCGCAGGTTGCCATATCTTTAGTGAGAAAGATTTCATTCAAATACATGCGTCACGTTGGGTTGCAGTTGTTTTCAGTGAGAATTGTATTTGTTATTAATCAACATTTCTAGGTTTTTGAATCTTTGTGCCGCCAATACAGATCGACAAGGTGCCTTTACACGTTCAGTAGAGAAACACGATATCCCAAAATGGCTGATAGACATTAGGCATGATGTGGCGCACGCCCACAAATTGCCATCTAAAGACATTTTAAAAGTAGGTCTGCAAACGGCGCTAAGGTGGTTAAAGGAACGATACTGGGAACAACAGTTTGAGTTAGTGCAAGACTATGAGGTGTATGAAGAACACTTTGGCTTAGAAATTATAGAAGTTATAAAACTGTATGCAAGGTTAGTCATATATTATTCTCCAACAGTTAAATTTCCTTTGGATGGACCAGTTGAAAGTGTTGAAAAGGAAATACAACAAAAATCGTGTTTTTAATGAAAACTAAAAATATTGAAGAAACTGGAACAAAATGGTCTTTTTTCTTTAGCCATTTTCCAATCTAGGTCTTGCAACCACTCAGTCATAATTTGGTGCCATTTCTACCACGAATGTGTCGCTCAATGGTGTCCTTTCCGTCAGATTAATACTGAATGGAAAGCACCCAAAGAATAAGATTGGTAAATCCCCGACCAACTCGGAGAAGTCCATAATTCGGTCGGTCGGTAAATTCCATGTTTACTCGCGAAAGCCCTAACGAAGATGGCGTTTTATTTATTTTTTTGTCCGGTTAGGAGAAGATTTTATCGTGTCCGCGCCCGTTCAAGAGAGAGTTAATATAATGCAAATTATATACATATATACTTTTTTTTTGTTCAAAACTTCATTTTAATTTTTAAGGCTGATCCTGAATATCCACAATCAAAACGATGAAGTTCTAAGTGGCGCATATATGAATAAATTGAGCAATCTCGTAAAAAGGAAATACAAAGTGAGACCAGATCAACTGGACGCGAACACAATAAAGTCAGTATTAGAAGAAACCATTCGTCAATTGCTTTCAGATCCAAATAATCAAACAGCTATGGAAAAAAATGTAGAGGTATTGGTTTCCAATGATTTTATGCTCGGTGTAATGCCAGAACTTGACTCCACGCGAATACCGTCATCGTTCAGGGATATTTGGATTGACTTGTTGGACATTCTCAATGATTATAACTTGCTGATTCCACTCCTGGGTAAACTGTATCAGTTTACTGGCGATTCCTTGATGTCAAGTCCTCTCAGAAACGTGGCTTCTTTGTGGATTGATGAAATCTTCAAAGGGTTAATCAGTAAGAAATACGTGAAAAAGGAAGAAAATATGTCTGAAGGAGAAATTGAACGCAAGATTAAATTCAAATCATTGAATCAGGTACCAGTGGAGGAGGTACAAACATTTGAGGACATGGTATTGAATTCACCCAATGAATATGTATTCAACTATCTAGAAAGGTAATTTTTATTTAAATGGATTCTCAGGTTTATCGTTGATTATTTGAAAAGATACCCAACCCATATTGTATTCAGAAAAATATAATAGAAAGTACACAAAAAAAACAAACAAGTCCCTATACAGGGTGTTTCATACTTAAATCAACATAGTGAAAATCTGAAAATAAAAAAGTACTTGTAAGTTTTTAGGGATGTAATATTGGGTTGGCAGAATATGTTATTCATTGAATTTTTAGGGCCATATCCTCAGTCGTTTCTACAGTTATTGTAGGATGATTTGATGGCCTCTTTGATTTTCATAGTCTTTTTTCTCCTTCATAAAGTCCGAGGTATTTCTAGATTTTTACTGTTTCGTGTCAGCGTCGGTGCTCTATTATTGTGAGGCTATGTTTTCTTTTTGAATCGTAAGAGATTTCAGAAGATATAAATCAAAAGCATGAACAATGTGATGCGAATAGATATTTGTAACATAACCTCAAAGTAGAGCGCTGCCACGTAACAGTAGAAAAGTATGAAAATCAAGGAAGCCATAAAGGCATTCTACAATTTTGACGATACGGCCATCAGGTAAATCAATGTTTCAACGCAACATAAAATACCGGCTAGAGAGTTGGTGCTGAGAAAATCATTTTTTACTTTGTTTTTAGTATGCTGTGTTACGGTGGCAAAAATGAAGACTACATAGAAGAAACCAGAAAGTTATTATCAAAGTTACTGTCAAAGCAAAATATGTCATGGGACAATTCTTTAGCAACCGTAGATGATTTACCTGAAATTGATGATGTTCCTGAAGTTCCAGTGATAAAGACTGAACCACCAGTTGAAGAAATTGAAGTGGCTACCACAAGATGGACACTACTAACAGGTTACAAATTTTTTTATCTACATGACAAAATGTTACTTTTTTTTAAAGTTCAATATTTGATTAAATTTTTTTTTTAGACACCAAAGAATTTCGAGGGTGTCCCTTAGGAGTGCTACCACATCAACATGGTGATTCCAATCCAGTATTGCTTTTTTGAACAACTCTGTATTTACTTAATAAATTTTTGGTTTATCGATAGAAAAACGTGTATTATTTATACATCTTTATTTCGAACACAATTTGAAATGTACATAAAAACTCTGTAAAACAATGAAGAAATATATATATACAGGGTGACTTTGAAGTTGAGTCATTAATTTTCAGATAATGATTGTAGAAGGAAGATAAACCAAAATATGTGTGTAAAAATAAAAAAAAAATAAAAAAAAATTTTTACCTTGTTTTATAAAGTATCCTCCCGACAAGTATTTCAGTGCGGACCTGTATTTGATCGTGAGGTCCCCTGTGAGGTCTGAAGTCACCTGATTCACGAGCCCGTTGTACTATTATTAACAAAGGCACGAGGGGTTGGTTGCACTCGATTGGGAAACCGATCCGCATAAACATGTGCCATTTTTTATTTCGTTTGAGCCACGCAACAGACACTATTGACACGCGACTGACACTGATTGTATGTATAACTGAACTGAATAAAGTAAACATCGTTCCAAATTCTTTCGCTTTTTTGTTTCCGATGCGATGAACCGATAAGGTGGATTATATCCGTTTTTGCCAAACACGAGCACATGATGTTATTGAGACAGGGCGGTACTCAAACTTCCAAAGGGCTATAACTTTGTTACTTTAATTTTACCAGAAAAATGGTAAAGGAAAAAAACATTTCTTTTGATCAGATCTACTCACTGTTAAAATAAATGACTCAACTTCGAAGTCACCCTGTATATGTACAGCAAAAAATTGTGCTTAGTTTGAATTGAGATCACGTCCTCAAACAACAAAAACATTAGGTAAAATAAATGCGAAATCCGGAAGTGTACCAGTTAAATTCGTATACATAAATGAATGCTAATTAGTAAATACAATTATATTCGTTTAACACTGTCAGCGCGCCAGGTGCGTTCAGTCTTGTTTAGTATGCTTATAAACTCTTGCTATTTATTCAAAAGCCGACGGGAAAGCAATTTTTACGATTTCAGATTATCTATTATGGAATCCTTGTTACCACCTGCTCCAAAAGCACGACCTATCATGATTTCTCGTCCCAGAATTTTGCCCAAAAGATTTGAAAGGGAAAGCGACAAGGCGCTGATATAAATATTGTTGGGAAGCGCAAAAATTATGGAGGGATTCTATATATTTCTGTCCACAATGCACAAAAGAAGCTGGTAGTGGTAGTTTCAAGTTTTTACGTCTGCTCGTTCTTTGGAATTTCGTTTCATTTAGTTACTTTATTTTTTAATAATGTTAGTGCTTTTTTATTAAAAATAAGACAATTCAAGGTAAACGTCAGATAACATAGACTACTTCAAAAAAGATTTGTTGAAATTACACGTGGCACACGGCACGCATTCAGAATAATGGATCTTCAAGATCTATTTTCGCATATGATTAGCTTTATGTCTTGTTATGTATTGCGTGAACGTCGTTTTATATTCACACTGTGTACATTCATGTATCTTGCTAGACACGGAAGCAGCCAACTCGGGATGTTTCTGCAAAATGTGGTTGTGTAACGATTGTTTGCTTGCAAATGACGCATCACACTTTGTACACGTCAGCTTAGATCCAGTATGTTTGATGATGTGGTTAGCTAAATATGGCGCGTGTATAGTTTTATATTCACACTGTGTACATTCATGTAACTTGCTGGACACAGAAGAAGTAAACTCAGGATGCTTCCGTAAAACGTGGTGCTCCAGTGACCGTTGAAGTATAAACGTCGCATCACACTTTGTACACGAAAGCTTAGCTCCAGTATGTTTCATGAGATGCCTAGCTAAATGTCGCGCTTCAGTACTTTTATATTCACAACGTGTACATTCGTATATCTTACGAGAAACAGAGGCAATCATTTCTGGATGCTTCTGTAAAATGTGGTCGTCCAATGTTATTTTCTTAATAAATGGCGCATCACACTTTGTACACGTAAGCTTAGCTCCAGTATGTTTCATCATATGAACAGCTAAATAATTTTTGTATGTAGTTTTATATTCACAACGTGTACATTCATGTATCTTACTAGACACGGAAGCAGCCAACTCTGGATGCTTCTGTAAAATGTGGTTTTCTAATGATAATTTCTTCGTAAATGTAGCATCACACCGTGTACACGTGTGCTCAGTTCCAGTATGTTTCATCATATGCCCAGCCAAGTCCCTCCCGTATGTAGTTTTATATTCACAATGTATACATTCGTGTATCTTGCTAGATACAGAAGCAGTAAATCCAGGATGCTCCTTTAAAACGTGGTTGTCTAACCGTAGTTTGGTTGTAAATGACGCATCACACTTTGTACACATGAGCTTAGTTCCTGTATGCTTCATGATATGCCTAGCTAAGGAGTCTGGGAAGGTAGTTTTATATTCACATTCTGCACATTTGTGTATTTTATGAGACACAGAATCGGTAAACTCGGCATGTTTTCTTAAAATATGGTCATCTAAACATAGCTTAGTTTTAAATGATGCCTCACAGTTTGTACACTCAAAGTGCTTGTGAGTATCATGCGTTACCATGTGCCTTTTAATAATATTCCTACCGGTTGTTTTGAATGCACAATGCATACATTCATGTATCTTACTAGGAACTGTCCCGCTAAAGTTGGGATGCTTCTTTAGAATATGGTCAAACAGCGACAGCTTCACTTTGAATGACTTATTACAATGTTTGCATATGTACTGATCAAAAGTTTTTGAATTGGTGTGTTTCAACATGTGCCCTGATAAATTCGATGCCGAATGATTCTCCTTGATATGGTCATTTAATTCCTTTTCAGAATAACACAAATAGTTACAAATATAGCAGCTAAATGACTCTTTTTCTTCTTCGATGTGCGAATATTTTTGTTCCCTTTTCCAAC
Organism: Acanthoscelides obtectus; assembly: GCA_963669975.1. NCBI lineage: Eukaryota > Metazoa > Arthropoda > Insecta > Coleoptera > Chrysomelidae > Acanthoscelides > Acanthoscelides obtectus. Next base: position 88,955,516 of record CAVLJG010000009.1, read on the forward strand.
ACTCCTCTATCTGGGCGCTGAAAAAAAGAGATTAATCATTTCTAATCTATTTCAATAATCAATCTCAAATTTGCATTGAATGTTATATCTTGAGCTTTCTATAGCATATGACAGCTTAAATCATAACATTCTATTTGACAAATTGAACGGAAATGGAACGAGGGCGTCGGGAACCTTACTTTCGAGACAACCCTTAGTGACATTAGAAGTGTTACACCCAGAAAAAATACAGGGTGGCCCATAAGTCATTTGAGCTGGAAAAAAACGTCTAAAATTGTCGATGACTGCGCGGCAAGTCAACACTGTAATGCTTGCCATTTCTCTTCGGATATTTTCTTTCAGGACCTCAACTGATCGCGGAGTGGTGTCGTACACTTTACTCTTGAGGTAGCCCCATAAAAAGAAGTCCATTGGGGTCAAATCTGGACTGCGTGGTGGCCAGGAAATGTCTCCTCTTCGAGAAATTACTTTGCTGGGAAAAAGGTGACAGACGACGGGCATAGAAGTGTTGGAGGTGTGGGCAGTTGCTCCGTCCTGTTGAAACCAGGTCTACGTATTATAGCCTGGAAAATTCTGCAACGCTGGTGTGAAAAACTCTTCTATCATTGATACATACCGCTCCGAAGTAACAGTTAATGCGCGACCTCTGTCGTCCTCAAAAAAATAAGGGCCTACGATGCCATGCGCTGACATAGCAGCCCAAACTGTAACTTTAGGGCTGTGTAAGGGCTTCTGATGCTTACGCCTTGGATTTTCGGGGCTCCAATAACGGCAATTTTGTTTATTTACATGTCCGTTTAAATGGAAGTGAGCCTCGTCCGAGAACAACACATTATTGAGCGAAGAAAATCGATTCAACATTTCATTCGCAAAGTTTAGTCTCTGAATAGCGTCATTATCTTTTAATTCCTGCACTAACTGAATTTTGTAAGCGTGCAGACGTAAATCTTTCCTTAAAATCCGCTGTAAAGATGTTCTGGGTACGTTTAGTGCACTGGAACGCTTACGAGTAGACTGGGTAGGATTTTGACGAACAGACTGTGCCACAATGTTGATGTTTTCTTCAATACGAGTTGTCCTTGGTGGACCCCACCGCTGTTTATCTAACGTCGAACCAGTCTCTTCGAACCTAGCAACCCAGTTCTTAATCGTTTGAGCTGTTGGACACTTTGTAAAATTGTGTAAATTGTGGTATTCTCGATATTTACGCCGCGCAATGGTTGCCGAATCATTATTTTGATAAAACGCGCGCACACAAAAAGCACGATCCGCTCCAGTGAAACACTCCATGGCGACTGAATTCCCAGACACTGAAGATACTGCCCCCACCTCGCCCGCGCCGCTCACGCTCACCCGTTAAATTTTATTCAAATTTGAAATTTCAAAGGACTTATGGACCACCCGTTATCTTCAACTTGTTTTTTTGGCAACATAATGACTATATTTAAAGATGCTGTGGCGTGACGTTTCATATTTTCAGTTATTGCCCTTTCATTTACTAGTGTTAATCATAACAAAATGCCTCGAGTTCGATGACGTCCAAATTAACACCATGTTAGCGACGACAGTGGTAGAATTATTGCTTATCGAGATGAAGGTTTGTCCTATCGCGAAATTGGCCGCCGTGGTAATTGTACTGCAATGACGGTAGTGCGTGTGTGTCGTGTGTGGATAAAAGGGAGAGGAACTCGAAGAAGGCCAATTGGTCCGCCGAGGCCTACCACAGAGCGTCACGATAGGCGCTTCAAACAACTAGCCGTACGAGACCGTTTTGCAGCTACGCGTCAGATCGCTGACCAATGGTTTGCAGAAGGTAGACCTGTTATTATTCGAGCCTTTGGACTTTTTTCAAACCGTTCACGGTTAGTGCTTAATCTGACTGCGGACCACTGTCGTCAACGTTTGAACTGAAGCACAGAACGGCAACATCGGGAGGCAGAATGGCATAATGTCATATTCAGCGACGAATCGCGATTCTGTCTAGGTACGCACGACGGTCGTAGAAGGGTAAGACGCCGCCGTGGACAACGGCGTGATATTGGATTTGCTGTACACAGGAATGTTGGAGTGATGGTTGCCCCCAGGCTATTGCCTATAGTTGCCGATCACTCCTTCTCTTTGTTCAAGGCAACATGACTGCTGCGCGTTATGTTGACGATGCCTTACAAACGACTTTACTGCCGTATCTAGAGGGCCATCCACACGTCCTTTTAAGCAAGACAACGCACGTCCCCATATTGCTCGTCATACTACGGACTTTACAGGAGCGTATTCAGCTGCGGGGTTGCCCAGCACATTATTTTTTTTTCTTATTACTTGTCAAAAGAAATTTCATGAGAATGTTACCGTTTCATTATTGATGTAAGACTACTACTTTCTGAACAGGTTAAAAAAAATATTTTTTCTGAGTGTAACACTTCTAATGTCACTGAGTATACATTCCCTTCTTACAAACAGGAAACAATGTGTAGCAATAAAAAAAATAATATCAGCAAGTCAGATTTCATTTGTGATGCGGCAGGTATACCACAGGGCAGTGTGTTAGATCCCATATTGTTTGTCATATTCATCAATGATCTAAGAGATAGCATTAAGAATTATGACTTTACAATAATTAATTATGTTGATGATACCAGCATCTCATTAGCGACAAAAACACCACTGGATTGGAACATACTGGTCAGCAGGTATTTGAGAAATGGTTTGCAATGAATAAACTTGTACTAAATTATGACAAAACTGATTTAATAATATTTAGGACAAAGCAATGACTGATTGATATACCACAAAATATCACACTTTCTGATAGTAATATCTAAGTAAGTCAGCAAACTACAGTGTTAGGAATACATTTAGATTAATTTCTGTCTTGACTAAACACATGAATAAAAGCTTTGAAAGCAAGTAGCATCAGCTATTGATCAAGAGTACATATAAGTTCAGAATGTTTAAGAATTGCATGGGGTGCAAATTTTGCAGTGCCGTTCAAAAGTTATTTATAGAATAAAAACCTGATTTCCAGTAGTCTGCTTGTACCAAGGGGACACTATACACTATATGACATTTTTTTAGTGTGGTATTACTTTTGTGTTTTATATTTAAACCAGAAATTCACATATCATTCTGTGACAAAGCATAGATGATTAAAGGAGAGTTACCTATAGGACATCAGATCATGGCTGTCACATTGTTCACTCTCAGTCTTAATGTCAAATTCTTCGTGCAGCCCTAAGGCGTCCACGTTTTCAAAATTTGTGCTGTTGAGCAGTAGTTTTTCTTCCAGTTTTTCAGACCGTTGGAACTCAATTTTCATCTGGTCAACCGAGTCTGCTGTCGAGTTAATTTCAATCCCAGGCTCTAATTTTGCTTCAAGTTTAATTCTAAAATGGTAATGAAGGAGGGCATTTTGATACACGATGACCAATTTACAGGACATTTCTCCACTTATCTTTTGGATGATGAAGTTGATGCATGAATTTTTAGCAAGGCAGTTGAAGCACCATCTAGGAGCATTTTTTAAAATCTTAGAGGTCGATGTTATCAACTACATTATTTGATATATTTCAATGGATTTACAGAACGGAATCATACCTATCGTAATCTGCTACATGGTCAGGATAAGTGCACTCTGACTTTATTAAAGGCTTATCATCTGGTTCTAAATCAGTTTTTGGCTTCATATTAATAATGAAAGAACTTCCCATTGCACAAGAAGCAAGTTTGTCAAAGATTTTTTATCCAAAGACCTCAAATTTAAAAAATCCTCGGCAAGTTGAAAAATCAAAAATCACCTACAAAATAATAAAAAAACATTGCCTTTCTATATTTTTCACTTTTCCATAATCTAACTTTGACAGTTTTGAGTTTTTATCCTCAACCACAAAAGCGCTGCTTAGCGCTTAGCGAGCGCAAAATCGGACACTGCTGCTGTTGAATTAAAATATCATATGGTGATCGCAGACTCTCTTTTCTCGATACGAAACGAATCGAAGAATATACTCTCAGCTCACGAGTTACAGAAGAATGACAGCTGATTAGTAATATTTCAAAATTCTCCAATCGGCAAAAGACGCGTTTTCTGACGGAACGTCAATGTCAGGTTTGTACGCGACAGATTCATTTTGTACTTAGTAAAAGCTCTTTTATTTAGAAAAGTTCATTTGCATACAAAGAATAAAACGCTACAAACAAGTTTTACTAGATTTACACTCGATTCTCTATTGCCAATGATGCAGACTAACACAAAAATATCAGTTGCTGATCAACTGCACCCCAGTATACGTCAATGCGTGATAGATACTAGTGAAATCTCTAGTTTTAAAGCGTTAGCGACATCTACCAGAAATCTATTAAATCGTTTACTTCACCAAATAAAATAATATCTGTCACTATATGGCAACAAGATTTCCTGTTCCCGATACGAAACGAGTCAAAGGAGATAGTCTAGTCAGCAAGAGCATAAATATCAAAACAATTCTTCCATCCTTGTGAAGTTCGCCGATAATTGTTAGATTTTTACGTGAGTGTTATATCACGTCAACAAGGGAAGCATATCTAGTATTTGCTTTTTCAAGCAAAATGTTCGGTTATTAATAAAAAGACATGTATTATTTGAATATGTTTATTCTACATGAAGTATGACATTAAAAAAAACAAATATATACAGAAAAAAGTTCTAAATTTGACTTGAGATCTCATCCTCCTCAAACAACTATAACATTAGCAAAAATAGATTTGCAAAATAGGAAATAAACGAGTAAATTACATATACATAAATACATACTAATAAAACTATATTCGTTTTAAGTATTTTTTCTATTTAGAATAAGTGCGTATCACGAATATGTAAGGGCCTTATCGTCAGTCGTTCCGACTTATGACCTTGATTTCCATTTATTTTCTCTCCCTCAGAAATGCTGGGGTATTCTAGGTTTCTACTGCTCCGTGTCAGCGTCGGCGTTCTCCTATTGTGAGGTTATGTTTTCTTTTTGAACAGTAGAAACCTAGACATACCCCTGCTTTTCTGTAGGATGAGAAAAACTATGAAAATCAAGGAGGCCATAAAGGCGTCCTACTATTTTAAGAACGACTAACGATACGGCTCTTAGGTTTTGTTCTACAACTCTAATCATTCATATCAAGATTGTCACTTCTTTAACTAGTAACATTTAAAATAAGGGGTGAACCATCAAGTGGTTATTCAGATCAGGGATTGTAATTGTACACTAAGTTGGTAGTACCCTAGGTTCTCGTCGCGAAAACGCACAACATTCTTGTTGGTGTAACATATCTGTTGACTATTGGCGATTAGAGGGATAGTTTAAATTTTGGCAACATTGGGATCCAGTGTGTTGCCATATAGAAAACTTCAATTAACTATTCCTGGTGCCTAAGGCACCAACCAGTGGGAAATGACGTTTTCTGAAGAGAAACGTTAAAAACTCAAAGAAGGACACTGGGCCTGCAAAGGCACGCGAATCCGTCACAAAAGAAACACTGACTACGACTATATGTTTCCTCACATATTAAGTAAATCCATCCCTTTTTGTGTTATTATGCTTAGCTTTGCGTTTTGTCATATGCTTAGCTTTGTGTTTTGTCATTCGTTGCGCGTGTATCGTTTTATAATCACAATGTGTACATTTATGTATTTTACGAGACAGAGAACCAGCAGACTCGGGATGTTTCTGTATAATGTGGTTGTCTAACGATCGTTTAAACGTAAAAGACGCATCACACTTTGTACAAGTGAACTTATCTCCAGTATGTTTCATCATATGTACGGTTAATTGCAGCTTTTGTACAGATTTATATTCACAATATGTACATTCATGTATCTTACGAGACACATAAGTAATAACCTCAGGATGATTCTGTACAATATGGTTGTCTAACGTGTGTTTGGTTAAATATGATGCATCACACTTTGGACACGTGAGCTTAGCTCCAGTATGTTTCATCATATGCATGGTTAATTGATGCTTTTGTAGAGATTTATATTCACAATCTGTACATTTATGTATCTTATGAGACACAGCAATAGTAACCTCAGGATGTTTCTGTAACATGTGATTTTCAAACCATTGTTTGCTGGTAAACGTCGCATCACACTTTGTACACGCGAGTTTAGCAGAATGTTTCATCATATGTCTATCTAAATACCTCGTGTATGTAGTTTTATATTGACAAGATGTACATTTGTGTATTTTATGAGATACTGAAGCATGAAACTCGGGATGTTTCTGTAAAATGTGGTTGTCCAATAATTGTTTGTTTGTGAATGTCGCATCACACTTTGTACATGTGAGCCTAGCTCCAGTATGTTTCATCATATGTATAGTTAAAAGACTTTTGTATGTAGTTCTATACTGACACAGAGTACATTTATGTACCTTGCGAGGCACAGAAGCAGTAAATGCTGGACGCTTCTTTGTCAACGGGAGCTTAATTCCAGTATGTTTCGTCATATGGTCGGCTAGAGAACGCGTTTGAGTAGTTTTATATTCGCAACGTGTACATTTATGGATCTTAAAAGACACTGAAGCAGTACACTCAGGATGTTTCTGTAAAATGTGGTTGTCTAACCAAATTTTAGTTTTAAATGATGCATCACACTTTGCACACATGAGCTTAGCAGTATGGCTCATCATATGCTCAACTAAATGCTTCGCGTATGTAGTTTTATATTGACAATATGTACATTTGTGTATCTTCTGAGACACTAAAGCAGTAAACTCAGGATGTTTCTGTAAAATGTGGTTGTTTAATGATTGTCTGGTTGTGAACGACTCATCACACTTTGTACACTTATTTCCAGTATGTTTGATCACATGCCTAGGTAAATCCGCTCTGTATGTAGTTTTATACTGACACTGTGTACATTTATATATTTTACAAGACAGAGAAGCAGTAAATTCAGGATGCTTCTTTAAAATGTGGTTGTCTAACGAAATTTTACTTGTAAATGACACGTCACAGTTTGGACACGGGAATTTATTTCCAGTATGTATCATCATATGCCTATTAAAAGTCTTCCTGTGTACAGTTTCATATTCACACTGCGTACATTTACGTAACTTGTGAGACAGTGCAGTAGCAAATTCAGGATGTTTCTGTAAAATGTGGTCCTCTAATGAAGATTTATGCGCAAACGACGCATCACAGTTTGCACACTTGATCTTAGCTCCAGTATGTTTCATCAAATGTCTAGGAAGGGATCCGGGGTGTGTGGTTTTGTATTCACAATGCGTACATTCATATATCTTATGAGACACTGAAGCAGCAGACTCAGGATGCATCTGTAAAATGTGGTTGTCTAATGACATTTTGAGCGCAAATGAAACGTCGCACTTCGTACACGTGAGCTTAGCTCCATGATGTCTCGTCGTATGAGTGGTTAAATTCCTCGCGTACGTAGTTTTATATTCGCAATGCGTACATTCATGTATCTTGTCGGACACAGGATGGTTCCGTGAAGTGTGGTGGTCTAACGATCGTTTGCTGGTAAATAACTCATTACACTTTGTACATGGAAGCTTAATTCCAGAATGTTTCATGTCGTGCTCAGCTGATTCCGTAGGGTATGTAGTTTTATATTCACAATGTATACATTCGTATATCTTACAAGACACAGAATCGGTTAACTCAGGATGCTTCTGTACAATGTGGTGATCTAAAGTTTGCTTAGCTTTATACGACGCATCACAGTTTATACACTGAAAGGGCTTTTGAGTCTTATGTTTTGCTATGTGCGTTTTAAAAGAAGCGCTTCCGGTCGTTTTGAAGTCACAACGTATACACACTCATCATATGTGCAGGTTAGACGCGTTAGTGTGTTTAAACATATGATCGGATAAATTATTTTCATGAATGGTTTTGAAATCACAAAATGTGCATTCATGAATCTTAGATGCTTTATGTTTTTCACATTCGATATGGACGCTTAAACCCGTGTCAGAGCGATCGGTACAGTTGCAAACATAGCGGCTAAACAAATTTTTTTCTTCCATCTGTTCTCTTTCCCAATGTTTCTTTATTTGTGCACTGAAAAAAAGAGATCATTTCTATTCTACTTCAATGATCTTCACCGAAGAAACGTAATTTCAATAATCTACAACGGAATCTCAAATTCGCATTGAATGTTATTAAAAAAATTAAATTGTTCGACTCACTTAACGTACGCCAAATCATCGCTTTCCTCACTCTCAGTTTTGATGTCAATTTCTTCATTTAGCATTAACGCGTCCGTATTTTCTTCAATCTTCACTGACTCTTGGAACTCCATTTTTATCTGGTCAACAGTATCAGCCGTCGAGTCAGCTTCAATTCCCTGCTCTAATTTCTCTTCAACTTTGATTCTGATAATTGATTAAAAGGGACATTTTAATATACGATGGCTAATTTGTAGGGCGACTAGAAAAGATCCCCGTTCCCACTTATTTTTTGAGCAGGATGATGAAGTTGACGCAAAATACAATATTTTAACGCGGCACTTGAAAGCTTGAAAACGACGGTCGGGCCCCGTCTTGGAGCGATTTTTTAACATGATCATGTGGTACCTCATTTTGAAGTTCATTATGATTATTTTACAATTAAAAAAATTATGATAATAAAGTGATTTTATTGGCAATCTTCCACATAGTTTTTTTTTATATGAATTTATTATTTTAAACAGATACTTGTATGTCAAAAATAACAATAAATAAATAAAAACATCATCCTAGATCCACCTCTGTCAATATCATAACACCAAATTTCAGAGAGCTAACTCGACCTATTCAAAAAATAAATATAGGGGAGACCTTTTCGATAAGCACTGTAGAAGTGACTGATTTGTTTTTCAACAAAATTGGACCCACCTATCCCATGTTAAATCGGATATGGTATCCTCAACATATTCAGATTTGATGTCAATCTCTCCATTTGCCACAAAAGTCTCCATATTTTCAAACTTTGTGCTGTTCGTCGTATCTAATTTTTCGGATAACTCATTTACTATTTTCTCCTGGTTACCTTCATCAATGTGTTCATCTTTGACACTAAAACAATATTAACTTCAGACAATCGTTAGCATATTCTACCAAATAATAATACCCATAACTATATGGGGTGTTTCATAATTGAATGTCAATATTTAAAGAGACATACATTTTTTCAGGTACCTACTATTTTATTTTCAATTTCCACCAGTGGTGCTTAAACAAAAGTTCTCCTATATAGGAGGGTGACTTTGAAGTTGAGTCATTAATTTTCAGATAATGATTGTAGAAGGAAGATAAACCAAAATATGTGTATAAAAATAAAAAAAAAATAAAAAAAAAATTTTACCTTGTTTTATAAACTATCCTCCCGACAAGTATTTCAGTGCGAACCTGTATTTGATCGTGAGGTCTTGGAGCACCGGCATGCCGTCACCTGATTCACGAGCCCGTTGTACTACATTAACAAAGGCACGAGGGGTTGGTTGCACTCGATTGGGAAACCGATCCGCATAAACATGTGCCATTTTTTATTTCGTTTGAGCCACGCAACAGACACCACTATTCACTGACACTGACTGTATACAAATGAATAAAATAATTGTAAAAACATCGTTCCAAATTCTTTCGCTTTTTTGTTTCCGATGCGATGAACCGATACGGCGGATTATATCCGTTATCGCCAAACACGAGCACATAATATTATTATTGAGACAGGGCGGTACTCAAACTTCCAAAGGGCTATAGCTTTGTTACTTTAATTTTACCAGAAAAATGGTAAAGGAAAAAAACATTTCTTTTGATCAGATCTACTCACTGTTAAAATAAATGACTCAACTTCGAAGTCACCCTGTATTTTGGCAGACGTTTATGGTACGCCACTGATTTCTCTTAAAATAAGAATTGTTCTTGAAACCTGATACCCAAAATCTACGCTTACAGATAAGGTTCACATGAATGCAGAATGAATGTACAAAATTGGTAATATGGGCCCCCAGAAGTAAGTCAAACAAAGATTGATGGAATTATAAATGAGTCCAAATCATACCTATCATAATCTGGTACATAGTCAGGATCAGTTTGTTCCGACTTCGTGAAGGGCTTATCACCTGGTACGAAATCAGTCTTTGGCTTCATATTATACTGGACGTAGGCTTCTGTTTGCTTAATATTGAATGAAATAATTCTTTCAAAAATTGTTTATCCAAAACCTCAAATCTAAAAAAACCGACGGGATGTTCAGAAATCAAAAATTAAAAATAACAATAAACATAAACAAGCATCACCTTTCTATAATCTTTTTTGACAATCACAATCTACGTTTGACTTTGACAGTTTTGATCACAATTACACAAGCGCTGCCTAGCGGGAGAAAATTGAACTTGCATAAATTGGTTTAACAAAAAATACCTAGATGTCACTAAGCTGTCATCGCGGATTCCCTTTTCTCGATACGAAACGAGTCAAGTCAAAATACGATTTTTATGAAAAGCGCTTTTTCACAATAATAAAAATGTTTTGCTCATTATTTTATTGAATGTAAAAACCGTAAAACTTTGCACTAAACAAAATTCTTACAAAAAGTAGGTCATGATGTGACGTATTTCCAGTTGCAGTATTATCCTTAAACTTCCTTGCTAATAAGAGTAAATAAAATTAAGAACTGTTTATTCAAAAACGAGACTGTCATAAAAAATTGTATGAATATGCAAAAACTGCAAACTCAACGTAAAACTTTGATTTATTCAATACATACCGCCAAACAGGGCAAAATTCTGGTTACCCTTGTGTTCATACAGTTTTGTGTGTACCACATCTAGAATGGAAGCCAATTCTAGTGTTTGCTTGTAGTAAGATTTAAAATTTGTTAACAAGACGTGTTTTATTTAAATCTTTATTTCAAATAAAATGTCATACGTACAACATAAAAAAGCTCTGTAAAGTATCCAGAAAATATACAAATACAGAAAAAGAATATTAAATTCGTTTAAAGCAATTTTTCTATTTAGAAAATGTAGATTTATTGGGTTAGAATCAGGATAACCCTAATATACCCTATTTCACGAGCATCTATCACGCTTTGACGTCTACTGAGGTGAACAGCTGATCGGCAAGTGACATTTTTGTGTTAGTCTGCAACGTTGGCAATAATGGATGGGGTGTAAATCTATTAAAACCTGTTTTTAGCGTTTCGTTTTTTGTATGCAAATTTTTCTAAATAAAAGACCTAGCAAGTACAAAATGAATCTGTAGGGCACAAAAAATCAAAACAAAATTCGACTCTGTCTACCTGGCGTTGACGGATCCGTCAGAACTATGTGTCCTGTGCCGATATCGGGAATTTTTGAGATATCACTAGATAATCAGCTGTCATTGTACCGAGATGGATACTCATGACATAGGCTATACAGGGTGACTTCGAAGTTGAGTCATTTATTTTAACAGTGAGTAGATCTGATCAAAAGAAATGTTTTTTCCTTTACCATTTTTCTGGTAAAATTAAAGTAACAAAGTTATAGCCCTTTGGAAGTTTGAGTACCGCCCTGTCTCAATAATAATATTATGTGCTCGTGTTTGGCGACAACGGATATAATCCGCCGTATCGGTTCATCGCGTTGGAAACAAAAAAGCGAAAGAATTTGGAACGATGTTTTTACAATTATTTTATTCATTTGTATACAGTCAGTGTCAGTGAATAGTGTGTTGCGTGGCTCAAACGAAATAAAAAATGGCACATGTTTATGCGGACCGGTTTCCCAATCGAGTGCAACCAACCCCTCGTGCCTTTGTTAATGTAGTACAACGGGCTCGTGAATCAGGTGACTTAAGACCTCACAGGGGACCTCACGATCAAAGTCCGCACTGAAATACTTGTCGGGAGGATACTTTATAAAACAAGGTAAATTTTTTTTTTATTTTTACACACATATTTTGGTTTATCTTCCTTCTACAATCATTATCTGAAAATTAATGACTGAACTTCAAAGTCACCCTGTATATACAATCAATAAAAATAGCATAAACATTAGATACCTAAAGATTAGTACATTTTAAAAGAAAAGAACATCAGATGTAGTTTCTCGACTGTCTATAAGGTCTGTTGTTTCACGACGTGAACTGATGACGATTAAAGATCACATCAATCGAAACATCGTGAAACAAAAAACTTTATGGAAGAGGTGTCGTCTTGATCTTAAATTTTAAAACAAATTAGAATATAAAATTTCCAGGTCTTCCGATTGCCGGCAATAAAAATAGGGATTTTCATCGAAAAAATTAAAGTTGACTTTGAAATAACCTTGAAGGTGAATGTCATGGTCAAATCCAAGATTAGCGTTCGCTTCCTCGTTCAAATTTACCGTTGATAGTTATTTTCATCCTCATCCTGCGAGATTTATAGAAGTATTTTCCTAGCAGCATATATGTATTTGATCTTCGTTTGACCTTTGTGGTTGCCATGACCTTTTGTGTTTGAAAGTGGAATTTTCTTTTCTTTCGATTGCCGGCAACAAAAATGAGGGTTTCTATTTAAAGACAGTAAAATTGGCCACGAGTTGACCTTAAAGATGAAGGCCAAGGACAAATTCAAGGTCATCTTTGAATTCCTTGCTGAAAGTTACTGAAGACCTCACATCTTTAGTAAATTTATCCCTCTTGTGTTATCATGTCACGTGAGTATCTTTATGTTTTTTCATACTTTGCGTGAATGTCGTTTTATAATCGCAATGTGTACATTCATATATTTTATGAGACACTGAAGCAGCCAACTCAGGATGATTCTGTAAAATATGATTGTCTATCGATCGTTTGGTTGTGAATGATGCATCACACTTTGTACATTTGAGCTTGGCTCCGGTATGTTTCGACATATGCCTGTGTAAACTCGTTATGTATATAGTTTTATACTGACAATGTGTACATGCATGTATCTTATGAGACATTGAAGCAGTAACATCAGGATGTTTTTGTAAAATGTGATGGTCTAACGATCGTTTGTTTGTAAACGACGCATCACAATTTGTACACGCGAGCTTAGCTGCAGTATGTTTCTTCATATGCTTAGCTAAATAGTTCGCGAATGCAGTTTTATATTCACAATGTGTACATTCATGTATCTTACTAGACACAGCTTCGGTAAATTTAGGATGTCTCTGTAAAATATGGTTGTCTAACGATGGTTGGTTTGTAAATGATGCATAGCACTTTGTACACGTGATATTCGCTTCCGTATGTTTCACCATGTGCCTATCTAAATTCCTCACGTATGTAGTTTTATAGTCACAATGTGTACATTCATGTAACTTATGAGATATTGAATCAATAAACTCAGGATGTTTCTGTAAAATGTGGTGGTCTAAAGTTCGTTTGTTTGTATATGACGCATCACATTTTGTACAGGTAAGCCTAGCTCCAGTATGTTTTATCATATGACCAGCTAAACAGTGCGCGTACGTAGTTTTATATTCACAATGCGTACATTCACGTATCTTGCTAGACACTGATGCGGCAAATTTAGAATGTTTCTGCAAAATATGGTTGTCCAACGATGTTGTGTTTGTGAATGATGCATCACACTTTGTACACGTGCGCTTGGCACCAGTATGTTTCATCATATGCCTATCTAAAAGCCTTGTGAATGTAGTTTTATACTGACAATGTGTACATTCATGTATCTTATGAGAGACTGAAGCAGCAAGCTCAGGATGTTTCTGTAAAATGTGGTGGTTTAACGATCGTTTGTTTGTAAATGTCGCATCGCACTTTGTACATGTGAACTTCGGTCCAGTATGTTTTATCATATGATCTGCTAAAAGCTTTGTGTATGTAGTTTCATAGCGACAATGTGTACATTTATGTATCTTACTAGATACAGAGGCACTAAGCTCAGGATGTTTCTGCAAAATGTGATTATCTAAAGATCGTTGGCATGAAAATGACGCATCACATTTTGTACAGGTCAGCTTAGCTCCAGTATGTTTCATGACGTGCCCAGCTAAATGCCGGGCTTCTGTCGTTTTATATTCACAATGTGTACATTCATGTATCTTACTAGATACAGAAGCAGTGAACTTAGGATGTTTCTGCAGAATGTGATTATCTAAAGATCGTTGGCTTGTGAATGACGTACCACATTTTGTACACGTGAGCTTAGCTCCAGTATGTTTTATCATATGATCTGCTAAAAGCCTTGTGTATGTAGTTTTATACTGACAATGCGAACATGTATGTATCTTACTAGATACAGAAGCACTAAGCTCGGGATGTTTCTGCAAAATGTGATTATCTGAAGATCGTTGGCATGTAAATGACGCATCACATTTTGTACAGGTCAGCTTAGCTCCAGTATGTTTCATGATGTGCCCAGCTAAATGCCGCGCTTCTGTCGTTTTAAATTCACAATGCGTACATTCATGTATCTTACTAGATACAGAAGCAGTGAACTTAGGATGTTTCTGCAGAATGTGATTATCTAAAGATCGTTGGCTTATAAATGACGTATCACACTTTGTACACGTGGGCTTAGATCCAGTATGCTTTATCATATGATCTGTTAAAAGCCTTGTGTATGTAGTTTTATACTGACAATATGTACATATATGTATCTTACTAGATACAGAAGCACTAAGCTCAGGATGTTTCTGCAAAATGTGATTATCTAAAGATCGTTGGCATGTAAATGACGCATCACATTTTGTACACGTGAGCTTAGCTCCAGTATGTTTTATGATATGCCCAGCTAAACGCTGCGCTTCTGTCGTTTTATATTCACACTGTGTACATTCATGTATCTTACTAGATACAGAAGCAGCAAACTTGGGATGTTTCTGCAGAATATGATTATCTAAAGATCGTTGGATTGTAAATGACGTATCACACATTGTACACGTGAGCTTAGCTCCAGTATGTTTCATCATATGCGCACATAAATCCCTTCTATATATTGTTTTATATTGACAATATGTACATTTATGTATCTTATGAGACACTGAAGTAGTAAACTCTGGATGTTTCTGCAAAATGTGCTGGTCTAACGATCGTTTGTTTGTAAATGACTCATCACAGTTTACACACTCGAGTGGCTTTTGAGTATTATGTTTTATCATGTGTCTTATAAATTTACTCCTATTAGTTATTTTAAATGTACAATGTATACATTCATATATATTGTCAGAATATTTTTGTTCCATTCTCCGATTTTTTTTCATTCGTGCACTGAAAAATAGAGATTCTATTTCAATGATCTTCACTAATACCGCATCATAATTGACATATCAGTTTGGGACACCCAAAAGAAGACTCACCTATCGAACTCCAAATCATCGCTTTCGTCACTCTCACTTTTGATGTCAATTTCTTCAGTTAGCCCTAACGCCCCCATATTTTCTAAATTTGCGCTACTCACACATGGTTTTTCTTCCTGCCGTTCAGACACTTGGAACTCCATTTTAATCTGATCAGCAATCGAGTCAGCTTCAACCCCAGGCTCTAATTTCTCTTCAATTCTAATAATTCATGAATGGGACATTTTAATATATGGTAGCTAATTTACAGGGTGACTCAAAAAGATCCTCCTTCCCGCTTATATTTTGAATAAGATGACGAAATTGATGCATGAATGCGATATTTTAACATAGCAGTGGAAAATTTCTGACTGCTGGTTGATACCCATCTTGCGAGCCCCTTATTCAAGTAGATGTAAGAGCATCTCTCTCTATCTCTATCTTTCGAAAATGCTCACCTTTTACCGGTCATTCTGAAAATTTAAAATGAGGTATCACATAACCCCACCTCCATTTCAAAAAATATTGCAAGGTGGAGCCCAACCGGCATCCGGAAACGATCAACTGCGACTCTTACGCTAAAAACCAAGAATATGAAGAAAGAGTCCGTGGGCAGAGCCTGATTCGCCAACAGTTAAAAAAATAAGCATAGTGGAGACCTTTTTGAAAACCACTGTATAACTGACTGATTTGTTCCTTTGGTATTTTCAAAGCAAAATCATGCCCACCTATCCCATGGTAAATCAGATATGGTATCCTCAACATATTCAGATTTAATTTCAAACTGTTCAATCAGTGTTAAAGGGTCCATATTTTCAAACTGCATGCTGTTCACAGTTGGTTCTGTATCGAGTTTTTCAGATTTAACTTCAACCAGTAATCGATTCTCTGTTTTCACCTGGTTAACTCCATCCCAGTGTTCATCTTTGACACTAGAACAATGATAATTAACTTAAACCCTAGTTATACTAGGATTTTCTAATAAACATTTTTCTATGTATACTTGGTTTCTATTGTCAAAATTTCCACTCACTAAAAGTACTGAAGTACACAGCTGATCAACAAGTTATATTTTTGTTAGCCTCGGGAGTAAATCTGGGAAAACTCGTTTGTCAGATTATGTTTTTTGTATGCAAATGAACTTTTCTAAATAAAACAGTTTTTAGCAAATACAAAATGAATCTGTAGCGTATAAAAAAAACAAAATACGGTTCTGACTACCTAGCGTTGACGGATCCGTCAGATTTATGTGTCCTGTGCCGATATAGGGAATTTTGAGATATTACTAGATAATCAGCTGTCATTTTACCGTGGTGGATACTCGTGAAATAGGCGCTGCAAAATGGATAGCCCATGACGGATCCTACAGATCAATTAAAAGATGGATGAGATTATAAATAAGTACATATCATACCTATCATAAACTGCTACATAGTCAGGATAATCTTCCTCTGATTTTATGCAAGGCTTATCACCTTGTTCCAAATCAGTTTTTGGTTCCATACTTGTGCTTTACTGCTTACTCAATATATTAGAATGAATTCCCAAATGTATCGAAAGACGTGAGACATCCAGGATTAAAATTATATAACTTTCCCAAGTCTCAAAAACCAGCCGGTTGACAAAAAAATAAAAACCACATCAGAAAATTAACAACAAACAACCATTCACTAACACAAGTTTACAACCTAAAAGCAGTAGCGATATCTATTGGGCTAAAAAAGAAATATCTAATCATTCAGATTTCAATATTTATTTAGACATAGATGTCACTTGTGACATCCTTTGATAAATTTCTCAATTGAATTAATCATGAGTTAACAAAAAAATACGCAGATGTCGCTAAACTATGATTTTAGATTCCCCGTTTTCGATACGGAACGAGTCAAAGCACGGCGGCGGCGATAATTTAAAATTGAATTTGCTTCTTGCGGTACAATTCTCAACATTTTTTAATTTTATGCAAAATTTATGATTTATTAATAAAGACATGTATTTCGAATGTATTTATTTCAAATAGAATATGAAATCTACAACATAAAGGAACTCTGTAATACATTGAAAACATCTAAATATGTATAGAAAAATGTGCTGATTATACTAATAATGTACTAATTAATACAATATACAGGGTGCCTGCAAAGTTGGGGTTTTCCGTTTCAGACACGTGAGCGAACAAGTAAAAAAAATAAATGAAAAAGTACAGTTGAATTGAAATTCCAAGTTCGGATTTGTCGTAAAATCCGTATTTACATCGTAGTCGTATAACTGTACGCTGAGGCTGTGATCGAGGGATAGGACAGGACCGGCTTCGGTTTGGTTCAAGTTTGCGGAGCCCAATATCTCGGTTCTCTTAATACATCGGTGTTTATACTACTAAAAAAGTCCGCTTATTTTCTCAAAATCTACACGTCGTGTAAAAGAAAACCCCAACTTTGTGGACACCCTGTATAGGGAATATGCATGCAATTCAAATATCTTTTATTTGCAGTCTATATTGCTACAGAATGCCTGATACTTTGACGTTTTAATATTTTGAAAGAACACAGGTATCCATCATATACTTAGTTCTTGAGATATAGGTTTTCAGAGTGGAATCAACAGTGACTGAAAGAAGAAGAAACAACCATCATAATTTCATTAATCACAGAATCTCAACTTCACACTGAATAAAATAAAGCAGTTGCTCACACTGGCTGCAGAATTTAGTGCTTTCATCACAGCCTGGCTCTCGAAGAAGCTAATAATAATAATATCTACAGCAGACGCTCGATAACGTAAACACGGGATAATGAAAACTTGCGCTAATGTAAACACAAACTTCGTTCTATAGGATCAAACGGAACGCGCGATAACGTAAACAATGTGTACGCTCGATAACGTAAACAACAACTCTCGGCGCACCGAAACAGCGCGACGGTAAAATGCTGAAGCCTCGATGATGATTTATGTCGGGCGTCGGGGAGTCCCCGATTTATGATGTAGAGTGTAGGGGATTCACCTCTGCGATAAAATACGACAAACTCGGTCAGTCGTATGATCGTTTAGGATACATTTATACGTACGTATGTATTTCATTTTTGAACTTAAGTGAATACACTGCACGCGTTAATATATTTTACGACTATGGCATCCACATGCTATAAAAGAAAGTGTTTAAAGTTGAGTGAGAAAGTGAAAATCATAGACGAAGTCGCACTAGGTGCGGGAGTGACACAGTTAGCAAAAAAATATGGAGTATCAAAAGCAACAATCTGTAAAATTAAGCATATGAAAACTCTAATTTTACAAAGAACGTGCAATACATTTGGAGGTCCGGGAAAAAGAAAAACTTTAAAAAAATGCCAAGGCACCTAAAATGGAAAATTCCCTGAATAAGTGGTTTTTAAAACAACGGGAAAATCATGTCCCAGTTAGTGGCGAAGTACTTAAACAGAGAGCGAGACTGTTAAATGAAAAACTGGAAGTAACTGAAAATTTCGTAGCTAGTGATGGCTGGCTGCAATGATTCAAAACAAGATATGGCATTCGTCTGCTGTCTATATATGGTGAAAAATTATCAGCACAACCACAATTAGTGCAACCATTCAAAGAAAAATTGATGAAAACAATTAACGAGCTAGATTTAAGAATGGAACAAATTTACAACGCAGATGAAAGTGGCCTTTATTGGAAAATGTTACCAGAGGAAACCTATGCTGCATCATTTGAAAAATCTGCCCCGGGAAGAAAACCGGAGAAACAACGAATAACGTTTCTAGCCTGCACTAATGCTAATGGTTCACACAAAATAAAGCCACTGGTAATTGGGAAAGCAAAAAATCCGCGCTCATTTAAAAATGTTAATATCCCTGTTGATTATGACTGTTCAAAAACCGCTTGGATGACTAGCAGTATATTCCTGAAATGGTTCCACAGGTGCTTTGTCCCTCAGGTATGACAATCTATTATCACAAATGCTCTATTCATAATTTGAAGATGTGTTTTCAATCTGTAGGTAAAAGGTTTCCTAAAACAACAGAGGCTTCCAATAAAAGCGTTGTTACTATTGGATAATGCACCAAGTCATCCTCCCGAGCAACAACTGAGGAGCAGGGATGGGTCAATTTTCGTCATGTATATGCCGCCCAACGTAACATCGTTAATTCAACCGACTCACCAAACTATACTATAGGAAGTTTCTACTTTCGTCTGTCTTATCAAAAAATCCTGAAAACTTATCTGAGGCTTTAAAAAAAGTGACTTTACGAGAAGCTGTTTTAGATTTACATATGGCCTGGAATGAACTTAACCAGCAAACTATTCAAAAATGTTGGAACAATCTCTTTTGTACCAATAATGAAGATGATGAAGAAGACGATGTCCCCTTAAGCGTAATTAGAGAACGTTTGCGATCCAATAATGATAATGTTATTGGTGTGTCATTGGATGTTGTTGATTCATTGAAAACAGTGAATCCCAACATTGTTTGTACTCCTGCTGATATTAATTTATGGAACGAAGATAAGCAGACGAATGATGCTGATAAGGAGGAGGATATGGACAGTGAGGATGATGAGAACGATCCCATTGAAGTCAGAAGTGTAGTGACTGACGCGCAAGCTATACAAGTTTTTAACCAACCTTTAGATTGGGCTGAAAGAAAAGAAGTTTCATACACGGATATTTTAGTTCTTCGTAAATTACGGGCGCAGGCATTGGAAGACAATGCTAAGCGCAAATTTTCGCAGACAAAAATTGTTAATTATTTTTCTTCTAACTAAAAAAATACTTATCGCTGTTAGAATATTTGTTTATTTTGTTATAAATAGTATGTATTAAACGTTTCTTTTAATAAATCAAATATTATATAAATCACGTTCGCTAATGTAAACATTTCGATAATGTGAACCACACTTGGATTAAATTAGTTTACATTATCGAGCGTCTGCTGTATTCGTTTCAATCACAATTACAAACGTTTCAGGTGACATGAAAATAACATACAAATATCCACAGAATAAATCGCATAGATTTCTGTCTGGATAATAGCGTTGTATCCGCCGAGAGGCAGAGACAGCCCAGTTGTAGGCCCGCCATAGCCCCCTTCAGTAACCGAGACGTCCGTGTACCAAACCTGCACGGTAATGTAACTCTGGTTGCCTGAGCGTCGACATTGCAGAGGCGTCTCATCGTTGCTTCGGGGCCGTTACATTATGAATATACTAAGTGCGACGACTTAACGAATGTCTAGCGAACAGAGCACCTTTATTAACATATCTAAGCTGCTTTGCGAAATTTCGAGTTTTAATCACTTTCTATGTATCAGTAGACCTAAAGTATGCTCAAAATTACAGCACTCCTAGTCGAGGGAAATGGCTGTATGAAAATAATTACTGTGTCCCGCCAAAAACCGTATATTTACGACTAGGGTTGTATATGTTTCCTCGCGTGATCAGTATATTTGCTTTTTTGCGTCGTTTTATATTGGCAGTGTATACATTCATGTACCTTACTAGATACAGATGCGATGAGCTCAGGATGTTTCTGTAAAATATGGTCGCCTAATGACTGTTTAAATGCAAACGACGCATCACACTTTGCACACGTGAGCTTAGCTCCAGTATGTTTCGCGACATGTGCAGCTAAACAGTGCGCGAATGTAGTTTTATATTCACATTGCGTACATTCGAACATCTTATGCGACAAAGAAGCAGTACATTCAGGATGTTTCTGCAAAATGTGGTTGTCCAACCATTGTTCTGTAGTGAATGATACATCACACTTTGGACACGTGAGCTTCGTTGCAGTATGTTTCATCATGTGAATATATAATTGCTTCTTTTGTAGAGATTTATATTCGCAACGTGTACATTCATGTATCTTACGAGATCCAGAAGCAGTACATTCAGGATGTTTCCGCAAAGTGTGGTTATCTAACCACTGTTTCGTTGTGAATGACGCAACACACCTTGCACACTTGAACTTAGCTCCAGTATGTTTCATGTTATGGCCAGCCAGATCTCTCGCGCGTGTAGTTTTGTATTCGCAATGTGTACATTCGTGTATCTTATGTGTCACAGAAGCAGTTATCTCGGGATGCTTCTGTAAAATGTGGTTGTCCAACGAATGCCTGCTTACAAATGACGCATCGCACTTTGTACACGGGAACTTAGCTCCAGTGTGCTTCATCATATGACTAGCAAAGTAGTGTGAGTGCGTGGTTTTATATTCACAATGTTTACATTCATGTATTTTACTAAATACAGAAGCAGCAAACATAGGATGTTTCTGCAGAATGTGATTATCTAAAGATCGTTGGCTTGTAAATGACGAATCACAGTTTATACAGTCGAATGGCTTTTGAGTATTATGTTTTATCATGTGTCTTATAAATTGACTCCTACTAGTTATTTTGAATGTACAATGTATACATTCATATATATTTTCAGAAACTGTCGCGCTAACGTTGGGCTCAAAGAGCGATTGCTTTGCTTCTCCAATACGTGAATACTTTCGCTCCATTTTCCAATTTTTCTTTATTTGTGCACTGAAAAACAGAGATTCTATTTTAATGATCTTCCCTACCAACGCATCATAATTTCAATAAATCTTTATGAGAAAGTTCACCTATCGAACGCCAAATCATCGCTTTCGTCACTCTCACTTTTGATGTCAATTTCTTCAGTTAGCCCCAACGCCCCCATATTTTCAAAATTTGTGCTACTCGTAGACGGTTTTCCTTTCAGCTTTCCAGACTCTTGAAACTCCATTTTAATCTGATCAGCATTCGGGTCAGCTTCAATGCCAGGCTCTAATTTCTCTTCAATTCTGATAATTAATAAATGGGGCATTTTAATATATGGTAGCTAATTTACAGGGCGATTCAAAAAGTTACTCCTCCCCACTTCTTTTTTGAATGAAAATTTCATAATGACAATTTTGCCCCATCTTGGAGCCTTTTATTAAAGAGAATGACAGACCACGTAACACCTCCTTATGCTTACGAGAAAACTGTAACCCGCCATTCTGAAAATTTAAAATGAGGTATCACAACCACCCTCTCCATTTCAGAAAATATTCAAAGATGCTAGCTACTTTTACATTGCGTATCGAGATGTTGGCTTAACCTAACGCGAAATTGGCGGCCGTGTTAATTATACTGCAATGACGGTAATGCGTGTGTGTCGTGTGTGGATAGAAGAAGGTAGAGGAACACGGAGAAGGCAAACAGGTCGACCGAGGCGTACCACACGTCTTTTTTCAGCGAGACAACACACGCCCCCATATTGCTCGTCATACTACGAACTTTCTTCAAGAAGCAGGCGTTGATGTTTTGTGAGAGAAAAAATGAATGTCAATGATTGTTCAAAAATGATTTTTTTAAATGTAAAGCTTTAGGACTTGATGCACAGTACATCATATCATTTCCATCACTCCAAATTTCAGCTAGATATCTTGACCCATCCAAAAAATAAGAATAGAGGACACCTTTTTGAAAAGCACTATATGGTATTTTCGAAGCAAAATTAGACGCACCTATCCCATGTTAAATCAGATATGGTGTCCTCAACATATTCAAATTTGATGTCGAACTCCTCAGTTTGTGTTAAAGTGTCAAACTTCATGCTGTTCACAGTCGGTTCAGTATCTAGTTTTTCGGATTTAACGTCAACCGGTAACTGATTTTCCATTTTCACCTTGATATCTTCACCCATGTGTTCATCTTTGACACTAAAACGAAAATAATGAACTAAAAACAGGTTAAATTTTTGATTAATAGAAATGTACGATATTATTTGTGTTACTTCTCTATACAGCGTGGGTCACCTAATTAAAATGTATTTTTAAATGTTTATTTATTTTAATTGTGGAATGAGTTCTTGCTAACAACTCTTTTCTTTCGCTATTTCGCGTACAAAAAAACCCTAAATGCAAAATGGCTTGTAATGATCATGATTAGATTTTAAGTCAGGTAGAAATAAAATAAGATAAACACTTTTTGACTTTATTTATCATCTAAACTTTTCAGAACTTGAAACACCAAATGATTTTAAAGACCAATGAAAACCACTATATTTGAATTATGTTACACTGATGATGAATAATTAACCAGAAACATGTTACTGTATTATTTATACATGTAAAATTACAGCTACTGGAAAGGACAAAGCAGACTGTTCTATTGACTTATATCATAATAAATACTATAATGATTTTCTAATAAACATTTTTCTATAAGTACTTCGTATATTTTATTGTCAAAATTCGCATTCACTACAAAGTATCTAAATATGTGAAAAACAGCTCTGAATACGGTCCTGAGTTTTACCAATTTACATCCGATTCATTATTGCCAATCTTACAAATTGATACAAAACTGTCACTTATCGATCAGCTGTCAAAACGCAAAATGGACACTGGATAGTCTGCGACATGAAATTACCCGTTTCACAATTTTCACATAACCTTCCAGACCAATTAAAAGATTGGGTTTTTAATAAGTCCATGTCATACCTATCATAAACTGCTACATAGTCTGGATAATCTTCCTCTGATTTTATGCAAGGCTTATCACCTTGTTCCAAATCGGTTTTTGGTTTCATACTAGGGCAAATACTTGACTGCTTACTCAATATTAGAATGAAGTCCCAAATTACTGTATTAAAAGACGTGACATCAAGGACTGACACACACAACTATTGAAATATACTCTACTAGACTATCCGTAGCGAAATTTTTCCCCAAAATCGTTCCAAACAAATGCAAACGAAAATTGGAGAATCGCCGCGCTGACTGTACCCAGGGATAGACATACGTTTTGACAGTTGATCTTGTCATTCTTGTCACCTGGGTTGCGGCGTTGCCAGGTCATCGAGCGATTTTGCTACAATGTTATAGAAAAGGGTTTTTAAGAAAATATTGACGAATACCAATGGATATACATATAAAATTTGAGGCGTAGCAATGTTTTCCAAAACACTAAAGGTGATTCTGATAAATAATGGGATTATATGTGCAACAGCAAACAAAACCATATCACTGGTGGTGTCTGTTTCATGCAAATTTGTATTTTTACTAATTGTTATCAAATTTTTAATCATTTTATATCCTTTCCACAATTTGTATATAAACACAAAACAATTATTTTTATTGTAGATTGCCATGTGTATAAATAGCGACTAGGTATTTTGGAGTATCATCAAGGGTAGCATAGTATTGATATTTTAATTACGGTAAAATACTATGCATAATAATAAAAATAGTTCATCTAACAAAAAACCTAACTTTTTTAAGATGAATATGGTGAAACAACTAAAAAAATGATTTTCGTACAAATTTATTATAGATACCTATAAACATATAATTTTATAATACCTACCTAACAATAATTGTCGAGACATTTTGTCATCTACAATTTATCAGTCAATAAAGTTATAACAGTATGAATTATTGCATTGTAAATACTAGCAAGTCGATAAACATAGACATTATCCAAGATAGAGTCCCACAAAACTTTATAGTTAAACTAGGCAACACCTAACATACATATTGTTATATAACTCATAACAATGTGAGTTTCATTAGAATGTGGTATTACAATAAATGTAGTACATTCTACTAACAAGTCGATGTACATATCTGATAATTAGTCGCAGCTTTCCTTAGAGCAGAGGACATAGCTTCATACTATGAGATTTATATTTCAGTTCACCATATCTTTGTCTAATCCAAAATGTAGCACATAATTTCTCCACTTAGTGTTTTGATATGTTACTTTCGGCCCTATACTTTGAATTAATTGATCAAAACTGTTCAGACTCATCTTATAATATTGGAAAAATGTATGAGGATGATCTCTCAAGTCGCTGTAATTTTTATAAAATTGTCCTTTCAGCAATCTTTGACTTATCAGTGGATGTACCCAGTATTGCCTTTTACGTCGTGTTTCGGATTTATTTCGTAATATCAACGCAACCACACAAGCAGTTTGCGAAGCTACTAAATGTAGTTACGATTAATTTTTCCGCGCTGACGATTTTTCAGTCGCGGGGCCGAAAATCACATGTGCGCGCCTGGACTAAATGTTTTCGGCGTCGATACGCCGTGTCCGTAGCGTAGAAAGAGCGGGAGAGGCGTGGCTGAATCCCTACCACTGACGCGGACGATGCGGTACCGGCGTACTGCACACGCTGCGAGCTGACGCCGAGGCGCTTCAGTTGTCGGTCGGCGTTCGCGGAGGCTAGTGCGTCGGGACTTTCGTGCAACGCTCTGCCGTTGTCGGCGGTTTCCGCAGCGTTATGATGATGGTTTGACTTAAAAGAGTCGAGTGTAGTTTTGTGATAATGATTGTGTGTAAAAATGTGATGTGTGAGTGGTGCATCTCTTCGCATTTTCAAGTTGGATATTGTTCCTTCTTCCGATCTTTCTGCGGAATGTCTTCACAGCAAGGTAAGTAAGTTATACATATTCGTCTACTTCTGTGTTAGCTTTGAGCTCATACCGATTGTATCAAGTGTTCATATCCTATTATCTCTCGTATGAAAAGTTGTTTACATTTTTTGACGATACGGGGCTTAGGTTTTACGATCTGTTTTAATATGAGAACGACCTTAACATGATATTTATTATTAAAAGTAATAGTTTATTGTTCTTTGAGACACATATAATGTATACAACTCGTCTAAATGGATACCATAGAGGATGGAGTACCATAGATTCCTTATTATAAGGAATTGAAAAAAAGTTAAATTATAAATAAAAATATACAGGGTAGCCCCAAAGTGAAATCGGACCAAACATTTTTTTAACGGAATATCCTTTTTGTATTTTGTGATTTTAAACATTTGTAATGTGTTAGCGTCCATGCCTGAATTCAACTTTTTTGGGGAAATTGAGATTATAAATGAGCCTTTCGTCATATGCGAGACTCTGTACAATCTAAGGGTTGATTAACCAGCAAAATGCCTATCTTAAGCCCGTATCGTCAGTCGTCCCTACAATTGTAGGGCGCCTTTATGGCCTCCTTGATTGTCATAGTTTTCTACTTCTCCGTGTCAGAGCTCTATTTTGAGGTTATGTCACAAACATCTATTTGCATCAAATTGTGCTTGCTTTTGAGTTATGTCATGTTTTATCAGCCTGAAATTTACTATTTTTAAAAGGAAAACATATCTTATAGTCGAAATCACGAAAGATGACGATTACATCATCATTTTAATCTGTAGTAAAGACATACGACAGCGATTTGTGAATATATTTAATGAAGTTTCTGATATGTTAGACAGAGACAAACAGAATTTTAATGTCTAAACAAACTGTATTGCTAATTTGCACGTATCCGACAAAGATAGACGATGTTTTCATGTTGCATGATCGATCATATTTGAAAGATAGGTTATGTTGTTTTCGAGTAATACTTTGGTGTTCCTGTCTTAAGGTATTCTACTCATAACTGTTTTTGTCAGAACAAAAACTCCCCACTAAAATTATTATTAAGGTATCACTCAAAACCATGAAATAAAATAACAATAAAAATAATCAGTCAAATAACCTAACTTCGCAAAATCATAATATAAATTTGTTGTCATTATGTGATTTTATCATCGACGTACGTCCATTGATTACTTCAGTACAATTTATGGTATGACGTAACAGTCATCTTTCGTGATTTTGACTATAACAATAGGAGAGCGCTGACACGGGACGAGTGTAATCTAGAAATTTTTGAAGGTGAGAAAAGAGTATGGCAATCAAGGAGGCCATAAACGCACCCTACAATTGTAGGGACGACTGACGATACGGGCCTTAGGTTTTACGATCTGTTTCAATATGATGATATTTATTATTAATAGTAATAGTTTATTGTTCTTTGAGACACATACACATACAATGTATTCAACTCGTCTAAATGGATATCATAGATGACGGAGTGCCATAGATTCTCT
This sequence comes from Acanthoscelides obtectus, assembly GCA_963669975.1. Lineage (NCBI taxonomy): Eukaryota > Metazoa > Arthropoda > Insecta > Coleoptera > Chrysomelidae > Acanthoscelides > Acanthoscelides obtectus. The sequence continues at coordinate 88,982,702 of CAVLJG010000009.1, forward strand.
GTTATAAGGAATTGGAAAAAAAGTTGAATTATAAATAAAAAATATTTTCTGATATACAGGGTAGCTCAAAAGTGAAAGCAGACCAAACATATTTCCAATGGAAAATCCTTGTTATTTTTGTATTTTGAGAATCTTCTTGTCATTTTCAACATTTTTTGTGTTAGCGTCCATACCTAAACTTTTTTTGTGATATTGAGGTTAGAAATGTATTGATAAATAGATATTAAATGTATGAACAATTACAGGCCTATTTCAGTGGTGTGTGTATTCTCTAAGATTATAGAAAAATTAATAAAAAAAAGAATGTTATCTTTCATTGTTACTCACAATATATTGATTGATGAATTTCAATATGGTTTTATAACGAACAGTAGCACACTTACTGCGGTTGTTGATTTTGTGGACTACATTTCAATGGCTCTAGATAAACAACAAATAGTTGTAGCTGTTTTCATTGACCTAAAAAAAGCTTTTGACGTAGTAAGCGTAGACATTCTTTTAGATAAATTGTTTAAAATGGGATTTAGAGGTGTTTCGTACAGCTTGATTAAGTCTTATTTATATGACAGAAAACAGTACATAAAGCTTGGAGACATTGATAGTGAATGGTTATCTAGCACCTATGGAGTACCACAGGGGTCAGTGTTTGGACCTCTGTTATACAGTCTTTATGTACTGAATCAAGTTGGCCAATCTGAGGGGAAGATCTTTTACCTTTGCAGATGACACTGTACTGGTATATACTGGAACAAAGGAAGTTGCTTTAACGAATCTTATTAATGATGACCTGAATAGTTATCTTAAATGGCTGTTTTCGAATAGATTAAAAATTAACATTGAAAAAATAAAATACATTATATTTAAACAAAAAAATAAGATAGTTAGCAATAATCTAAATATTAACATAAATAATATAGCGCTAGAAAAAGTGTCAAGTATTAAATATTTGGGATTACTGATAGATGAAAGTTTAAATTGGTCACTTCACGTAAATGGAATTTGTGATAAAATAGTTTCAATGCTATCTGCCTTATATAAGAGTCGAGATTATTTGTCCAACAAAAGCAAATTTCAAATTTATAATGCCTTCTTTCTTACACATTTTAGGTACCTCTTGCCAGTATGGGGTATGTGCGGTGAAGTTAATTTTAATAAAGCTCAAGTTTTACAAAATAAAGTTCTGAAAATATTGTTTAATTTTGATTGGCTTACAAGTTCTAATACACTTTATTCAAATTTAAATTTAAACAAATTAAGAGTGTTATTGGAGGTGGAACAATGTAAACTTGTTTATAAAATTATAAATAATCTACTAAAAAGTAACATAAATATTAGGTTCTACCATAACGTGCATGATCACCAAACAAGATCACTAAATAATGTTTATCAAATTTCCACAAGAACTAACATAGGTTTAAAAAATCCGATCACAGACGCAATTAAGAAATTTAATAATTTACCTCATTGTATAAAAGATTCAAATAACTATAGAAGTTTTGTTAGAGAATTGAAAGATTGTAAAAATGTTAATGAATTTATTTGTTGAAATTATGAGCAACAGTTTGCAGTGTACCTGTAGTTTATAGATATTAATTATTGTCTTGTTATTCTCGGAGCCAGTGTTTGCAAACACTGATTAGGGAATTATTGTTAAAACTGGTTATACTTTTTGTATTATTGTGTTTAAATAAATTATTTAAAAAAAAATGGATACCATAGAGGACGGAGTACCATAGATTCCTTTTTATAAGGAATTGAAAAAAGTTAAATAATAAATAAAAATATTTTTTGATATACAGGGTAGCTCAAAAGTGAAGGCAGACCAAACATATTTCCTATAATCCTTGTATTTTTGTATTTTGAGATTCTTCTTGTCATTTTCAACATTTTTTGTGTTAGCGTCCATACCTAAACTTTTTTTTGAGATATTGAGGTTAGAAATGAGCCTTTCGTCATATGCGACACCATATAAAACCTAACGGTTGTTTAATCAGCACAATGCCTCTCTTAGGTTTTACCATCTGTTCTAAGATGAGAACAACCTTAACGTGAAATTTATTAGTAACAGTTTATTGTTCTTTTCGATATATACAATGTATAGAACTCAACAAATAATCTACAAACAAATGAAATCTTATAAATCACAATATAACACAGGGCCTACTGGTAGAACAAGGCTGTATGAAAATAATTACTACTGTGACCTGCCAAAAATCGTAATTTATGACTAGGGTTGTATATGTTTCCTCGCATGATCAGTAAATTTGCTTTTTTGCGTCGTTTTATATTGGCAGTGTTTACATTCATGTACCTTACTAGATACGGATGCGGTAAGCTCGGGATGTTTCTGTAAAATATGGTCGCCTAATGACTGTTTAAATGCAAATGACGCGTCACACTTTGTGCACGTGAGCTTAGCTCCGGTATGTTTCGTGATATGCGCGGCTAAACAGTGCGCGAATGTAGTTTTATATTCACAGTGCGTACATTCGCATATCTTATGAGACACAGAATCTGTACATTCAGGATGTTTCTGCAACAAGTGGTTATCTAACCATAGTTTCGTTGTAAATGACGCAACACACTTTGGACACGTGAGCTTAGTTGCAGCATGTTTCATCATGTGAATAGATAATTGCTTCTTTTGTAGAGACTTATATTCACAGTGTGTACATTCATGTATCTTACGAGATCCGGAAGCTGTACATTCGGGATGTCTCTGCAAAATGTGGTTATCTAACCATAATTTCGTTGTAAATGACGCATCGCACGTCGCGCACGTGTACCTAACTCCAGTGTGTTTCATGTTATGGCCAGCTAAATCTCTCGCGCGTGTAGTTTTATATTCGCAATGTGTACATTCGTGAATCTTGTGAGTCACAGAGGCAGTTATCTCGGGATGCCTCTGTAAAATGTGGTTGTCCAACGAATGCTTGCTTAAAAATGAAGAATTACACTTCATACACGGGTACTTAGCTCCCGAATGCTTCATCATATGGCTAGCAATGTAGTGCGAGTACGTGGTTTTATATTCACAACGTGTACATTCGTGTATCTTACTAGACACAGAAGCGGCAATCTCAGGGTGCTTTTGTAAAATGTGGTGATATAATGACTGTTTCCTTAAAAATGACCCATCACACTTTGTACACGAGAGCGTATCTCCAGTATGTTTCGTCAAATGCTCGGCTAATTCCGTTGCATGCGTAGTTTTATATTCACAATGTGTACATGCAAGAGCAAATTCTGAATGTTTCTCTAAACGTAATGTTTTTTTAGTATTATGTTTCGCCATGTGCTTTATAAAATCGGTCCTGCTGGTTTTTTTGAAATCACAATGCATACATTCATATATCTTACCAGAAACTGTCCCCCTAAAGTCGGGGTGTTTCTTTAAGATATGGTCAAACAGCGATTGCTTCTTTTTAAATGACGTCTTGCAATGTTTGCAGATGTACAAGTCAGAAAAAGAACTGTGTATCAACGTATGCCTGGTCAAGTGACTCTTATAAACGGTTTTGAAATTGCATATCGTACACTCGTGTAACTTTGATGAAACTGATGCGGCAAATCCGATATGCCTTTTAACGACATGATTATCTAGAACCGTTTTGTTTTTGAACACCTCATTACATTTGCCACAAAAAAACTTATTTATTCGGTACCGTTTCCTGGAAGCGGACCGTGATTCTTTCAAACTAGATCCTAAATGACAATTGCTTTTGCTATGAACGATCAAATCTTGTTTATGATGGCTCATATAGTTACAAATATAGCAGCTAAACATCTTTTTTCCTTTTTCGATCTGTGAATATTTTTGTTTCCTTTTCCCCTTTTTCCTTATTTGTGCACTGAAAAAAAATTCTATTCTATTTTAACAGTCTTCACTGACATGCATCATAATTTCATTAACCACAGAATCCCAACTTTGCATTGAATGTTATAAAAATAAGGTAGAATTCACTTAAAAACTTGGAAATCACGTACATCATTTTTCGTTTACACGTTTCATATCAACAAGCCCAGAAATACTGCAGATTTTGAAATGTAAAAAAAATAACAATCGAAAGGAGACAAACCGTTTCCTATTCTATATAGGGCGTAAAAACTACTGAAAGCTCCACAGTGGAACAACTATACACGTTAACGTTCAAGGATTGAAGGAGACTCACCTATCGTACGCCGATACAACTCTGTCACTTTGATCACTTTCTGTTTTAATGTCAAATTCTTCATTTAGCCCCAAAGCGTCCATATTTTCAAAATGTGTGATGCTCATATGTGGTTTTTCTTCTGACTCTTGGAGCTCCATTTTCATTTGGCCAAAAGAATCTGCTGACCAGTCAGCTTCAATCCCAGGTTCTAATTTCTCTTCAATTTTGATGCTAAAACGGCAATGAAGGGACAAGGACAATTATCTTAACATATTATATGTATACAATTTTAAATTTTAATAATAAAAAAATGCCATTTAGTAGCCTTTTTGCATGTATCTCTGGATAACACATTTTTTTCATCACTTTCAGCATTGTAACATGCAACGTATGTAGGGGGAGACATTTTTGAAAAGCACTGTACAACTGATTTGTTTTTCTTGAATCTTTAGAGTGAAATGAAATAGATGCAAAACAGAATCAGGCCTACCTATGCCATGTTAAATCAGATAGGGCGTTTTCGTGATATTCAGATTTAATGTCAACACCTTCATTCGGCATCAAAGTGTCCACACTTTCAAACATTATGCTGTTAACATTTGGTTTTAGTTCTGGTTTTTCAGATTTAACCACAAACCGATTCTCCATTTTTGCCTGGTCGATTCCATCACAGCGTTCATCTCTGACACTGAAAAAATACTATTTTCGGACAACAATGATATCGAGGATATCAACAACTTTTTTATAGCTCTTCTCAATGCCCCAGTTTCTTCAGAAAACAAGTATATTAAATAAATTTGATAATATACCAAGTCTAAGTTCATAGATCACACAGATATGTGGTGGGTCCATACAACTCCATCTTGCTATACAGAGAAATCCATATACCACCGACGTCGTGATGTGTACGAGAGAAAAGCGTGCAATACGTATGTTAGAAAGAGATGGAAGTACCACGTTGCCTAGCAACCAGAGTGACGAGGCCACAGAATCAACACATCACCTCGTCAGTGCTATTTGGATTTTTCTGTATGTGGGGATTACATATGTTTCACAGAACCTTGCAGAACAATAGAAAGATTGATGAAATTTTAAATAAGTCCTAGCCATATACCTATCATAATCAGATACATAGTCAGGATAAGCTTCTTCCGATTTTATGCAGAGCTCATCATCTGGTTTCAAATCAGTTTTTGGTTTCATACTAGTTTCTTGAGATTAAGGCGACAAAGACTAAAATATTTCGAAGATAATGTGTCCAAATGCCTCAAGTCTCAAAAATCAAAGTTGATAAAAAATCAAGAAAAGACATAAATCAACAATAAACAACAAAAACAAAACAAGGAAATAACCTAACTTTAAACAGTAGTGATACCTGCTGGGGAAAAATAAAAGTAACTACTCCTAATACTTCAATTTCAATCATGTACTTAACAAAATCACCTACAGATGTCACTACGCAAACAGGAATCGTGACATTTCCAACACGGACATTTCTTAGTAGTTATGTTTCGAAGATGAAAGGTCTCGATACCATGTATCGATTCGTATCGTTTTAGGAAGTATCGATACTCTAAAATATCGGAATAAAAATATCGAAACCTTTCGATATGGAACATAGACTGCCGAAAATGGATGTTGTTTTTTCTACAACCCTCAAAATAATGTTTACTTTTTTCAACTGCATGACTAGATTCCCAAATACGTTGTTTTAAACCATAACGTTTAATCAATCGATGCTATAAACACTTGTGTGCGTAATTTCTCTGAACGGAATCCAACAGTTTCCGCAGTCGAAATGTAAAAATCCATTTATTTTTTGTTACCATAGGTTTACGATTTATTAGGTATTCGTGGGTCTCAAAATATTTTTTTGAGCGATATATTTTTCATATGTCGTTAAATACCCCAAAAGGTAAAAGTATTTGTTTCGAATCGCAAGACAAATAAATACATAAGAAGTAAACTATGTAACGCCATTTAATAAAATTTTACATACCTTCCCAGTAAAATATGTTTTCCCAAAATCTTCCCCATTGAAATAAAACTTCCCTGATTTTTGGGAAAACCCCCTAATATGGCAACCCTGGAAGCCAAAATAAATAATGAGAGGTCGTGAAGAAGAAAAGCAATTTGAACTTAGTCACTCTTCACTCTTTCTGACACAGTACGGATCGAAGGATAACGATACTCGTGAAATGTATCGGTACACCAAAGTATCGTATATAAAAATATCGATACAAAGTTGCGGGGATCGGAAGCAAAAGTATCGATACTTCTAAATATCGGATCGTATCGAATATCCCTATTTCTTATCGTGCCATTTCAAACAAAGACATTCCTTAGTGTTTGGAAATTCATGTCTCATATGTACTCGTGGATTATTTCTGGAAATATAGATGTTCAAATCGGGTATTAAATGCCTAATCTTTATTAATCTATTATAGAGGGTGTCCGCAAAGTTGGGGTTTTCCTTTACACGTCGTGTAGATCTTGAAAACATAAGCAATTTTTCTTAGTACCATATACACCAATGTCTTAAGGGAACCGAGATAAAGGGCTCTGCAACATCAAAAATATCTGAATACCGTCCTGTAGCCGCGACATCCCCGAGTGGTACTAGGACACTAGCTCAACCCGACGACAGAACTGGGTCGGGGTCAGTGGGTCAGGTCAGTATGCAACCTTCAACCGACGGTCACGGTCACGCGTGTAGAGGTAATCGCGTAGACCAGAATCCCTCAACAAGCACTAGAGACGTGGCTAGAGAAGTGCAAGTATCAAAAACTAAAGTGTGGCAAACGCTGCGTGAAGAGGGGCTGTATCCCTTTCACGTCCAACGTGTACAAGCCCTTCAACCTGACGATTTTCCAGCAAGAGTGCGGTTTTGTGAGTGGTTATTGCATCAACATGACAATAATCCGGACTTTTTGAAGTGCACGCGTAATGGGGTGAATAACTTTCGCAACACTCATGTTTGGTCAGTAGAAAATCCGCACGCTGTCCGTCGGGCACATTTTCAACAAACATCATTCAACACATCGGTGAATGTTTGGGCTGGCATGGTGAACGGTATGCTCATTGGACCATTTATTCTACCAAATCGATTGGACGGGATGCAATACCTAGACTTTTTACGCAACATTTTGCCTTCCTTGTTTGCCTGGGTCTGCTCGGTAGCGCATCAGCTGATTTCATTTTCTGTTGGAGCGGTATGATTTCGGGCAGAGACGTACTTAGCCCTTCTCGTCAACTGGAGAGTGAGTACTTTTTCCTTTATTTTTTTTTACTTGGTCGCCCTCGTTTCACTACACATTACCTTTGTTATTTCAAGGGTAGTTGTTTCTGAAAAGGAAAACTCCAACTTTGCGGACACCCTGTATAGTTTCGATCACAAGCCAAACAATGGAACATGATGAAAGAAAAAGACATCTGCACATTTTTAGAGAGTAGTGCTGGCGTGCCTACGTATACCTTATTTCACGGTAGAATGACAGCAGGCCATATAGTTCTGACGGATCTGTCAACGCCATGTAGAGAGAGCCGAATTTCGTTTTGATTTTGTTGTACGCTACAGATTCATTTTGTACTTGCCAACAGTTCTTATCTAGAAAAGTTTTTTGTATGCCAAAACAGAACGCCACAAACAAGTTTCATTAGATTTATACCCGATACATTATTGCCAACGTTGCAGACTAACACAAAAATGTTACTTGCTGATCAACTGTTCACCTCAGTAGACGTCAAAGCGTGATGGATACTCGAGAAATAGGCTATATTCTTTCTGGTCCACCCTGTACCACATCAACAAGTAAAGCCAAATCTATTATTTTCTTTTAGTAGTACCATACTTTGTATTTTTATTCCATGCTGATTTTTTGGTTTATTAATAAGAAGACATGTATTATCAAAGTATGTTTATTCCAAATACAATTTGAAATGTATAACAAACAAACTAAAAAAAATTGAATATGTACAGAAAAAATGTTCTCTTCAGGTGAATAATTCGAAACGTCGTGAACTAAAAAAACTGATATATATATATATATATATATAAATAGGTGAAAAATTAAAGCTTCGTTGGTTTTTAATCTCTCTAGCTTTCAATGGACTTTGCCATCATCATCAGGAGCTGCAATTACATTGATAACAGTAGCAACAATAGTGTAAAATGAATTACTACTACTGTAAGTTAAGTGAATTTAAATGATGGTAAAGTAAATTGAAAGCTAGAGAGAATTAAAAAAGTATAAAGAGTCCTCTTTGCTTAAATTTTGTCGAAGTACCCAACAAAAGGCGGAAGCTTTAATTTTTCACCTAACTGGTCTAGACGACAATGACCACGTCTCAATATATATATATAAAGTTGGACGCCTTTATGGCCTCCTTGATTTTCATAGTCTTTTTTCTCCTTCTGGGGTATTTCTAGATTTCTGCTGCTTCCTGTCAGCATCAGCGCTCTCCTGTTGTAAGGCTTTGTTTTCTTTTTGAACTCTAGGAAATGTGAGGCTGATATAACAGATGATATAAATTAAAATTGATTGATGCAAATAGATATCTGCGACGTAACCTCGAAATCTCGAAATCAAGGAGACAATAAAGGCGTCCTACAATTGAAGAGCAAAAATGCAAATCCATGACAAAACCTCTAGAGAAAAATCCCCGTCAGATTTAAAACTTTTTGAAATCCCATTTTCCATTAACCCAATTCCATGCCTAACTCAAAAATCGTAAAAAACGGATTTATCGGTTTTTGCATTTTTGCTCTTCAATTGTAGGAACGACTGACGATACGGTCGTAAGTTAGGAGCATACTGTTGCCTTCAATTTCGGTATTCAAATTTTTTGTGTACCTTTCTAAAAAATCACCCTGTATGTTTCCTTAAATGATTATTAAATCTGTCTTTTCGCGTGATTTTATATTCACACTGTGTACATTCATATATTTTACGAGAAACGGAAGCAGTAAACTCAGGATGAATCCGTAAAATATGGTCATCTAGTGACTGTTTAAGCCTAAATGATGCATCACACTTGGTACACTTCAACTTGGCTTCGTTATGCCTCACAATATGCCTATTCAAAGACCCCGGGTGTGTCGTTTTGTATTCACAATGCGTACATTCATGTACCTTGCACGATACAGAAGCCGCAAACTCGGGATGCTTCTGTATAATGTGGTTGTCTAATGACTGTTTAAACGTAAACGAAGCATCGCACTTTGTACACGTGACCTTAGCTCTAGTATGTTTCATCATATGCCCGATAAAGTCCCGCGCGCGTATCGTTTTATATTCGCAATGCGTACATTCGCGTACCTTACTAGACACAGAAGCAGTGAACTCGGGATGTTTCCGTACAATGTGATTGTGCAATGACTGTTTCAGCGCAAACGAAGCATCGCACTTTGTACACTTGAGCTTAGTTCCGGTATGTTCCATGATATGCCTAGCTAAGGCCTGCATGTGGGTAGTTTTATAGCCGCAATGGGTACATTCGTGTATCTTATGAGACACGGAAGTGGTACAGAAAGGATGCTTCTGCAAAATGTGATTGTCTAACCATACTTTGGTTCTAAATGAAGCGTCGCATTTATTACAAGTGAACTTGCACGTTCCCGTATGTTTCATGATGTGCCTAGCTAAAGACCTCGCGCGTATAGTTTTGTATTCGCATTCTGTACATCCGAGGATCGTATGAGACACAGAATCAGTAAATTCCGAATGTTTTTGTAAAATGTGGTGATCTAGGCATAGCTTGCTTTTGAACGACGCATCGCAGTTCGTGCACCCAAACGGCTTTTGAGCATTATGTTTTGTCATGTGCCTTATGAAATTACTCCTATTTGTTATTTTTAGTGCGCAATGCATACATTCATATAACTTCCTGGAAATTGTCCCGCCAAACTTGGGATGCTGCTTTAGAATATGGTCAAAGAGCGATTCCTTTCTTTTAAATGACATATCGCAATGTTTGCATAGGTGCATGTGCCTGGTTAAAATACTTTTATGAACGGTCGAGATATGATTATCTAATAACGCTTTACTCTTGAACGCCTCATTACATTTATTACAAATATTCAATCGGTACTGTATCCTAGAAACAGATCGTGTTTTTTCCAAACTCGATCCTAAACTGCAATTATTTTTCTTGATATGGCTGATTAAACCTTTTTTAGTAGGATCGGTATAGTTACAATTATAGCAGCTTAACAATTTTTTCTCTTCTTTGACTTGTAAATACTTTTGCTCCCTTTTCCACTTCGTTTGTGCTCTGAAAAAAAATAAATTCATTTCTATTCCATTTCAATGTTATTCACTGATGATGCATTAACTTGCGACATAATCCCAAATCATTGAATCTGAATGTTATTATTAAATGAAATTAACTGGTTACTTAGCAGATGCATGTTTGGAGTGTACGTGTACGAAAGGGTAATAGGAGGTCGAGCCGAAACACATTTATTGCGGAAAGTCAAAAATTCGATAATTTGAGTTATAGTCAACTTGAGATATCACTTTTTAGGATAGCCCAAAGATCAAAAAGATGCATAGAAAAATTTTCAAGATCAAAAATTGAGAGAAATCGCGCGTGTATGAAAAATGGCGTTTGAGGACATCTGGAAGCACTTTCTAAGAATATTGTACATCTAAACGAAATCTGAATCGAGTTGGTATAAATTGTAACGCCTACGGCAAACTCCTCTTTCACCTGCAAAATCAACTTGGGTTTGTTGCTGTTTCAATTAGGAATATAATTAGTATACCAGCCAGTTGTTGATGTATACAAGGTGTCCAAAAATAACGTCAATATCTGGCATGTAACGGGTGCGCCATCTATTACTTTTTTTTTACCTATAAGTTTATGTGTTACCATGTGAGTCGAAAGTCATGAGGTATGCATAAATGAACTGTCAAAGGTATGCCATTTATAGTCATGGATTCGTTTACAACACAACAACGCATTTTGGTTATCGAAACTTATTACGAAAACGGTCGAAATGTAAAAAATACTTTTCGCAAACTTCGCACTAGTTTTGGCCGACATGGACGCCCTGAGAATTAGTGAGACCACTTTACGTCGGATTTTACATATTGGTTTACACCTCCATCAATACGAAATCCAACTAACACAAAATTGAAGCCGGCAGACCAACAACAGCGGCGTGTTTTTGTTAAGGATGGTGGAAAGAGAAGTCGGATTTTTGGCCAAAGTGCTCTTTTCTGATGAGGCTCATTTTCACCTCAATGGGTACGCAAATAAGCAAAATTGCAGATTCTGGGGGGCTGAAAATCCACACCAATATCATGGACAACCTCTCAATCGTCCTATTGCACACGAAATTTCAAGACCGCATAATTTCACGAAATTCAGATGTCAGTTGGCCCCCGAGATCGTGCGATTTAACACCTCTTGACTATTTTCTTTCGGGATTTTTGGAAGGAAAAGTGCATGCGAATGGTTCCCGGACAATTCAAGACCTAAAGCGCAATATTCGGACTGAAATTGCGGCCATAGACCCGATTATTCTGGCCTGTAAACGAAGCCGGGGTGGTCCCATGACTGATGTTATTTTTTATACATAAATGACATAAACCAACCTTCATTTATCAATAAAAAAAATCGATTTCACCTCGTAAAAAGCGCGTTGATTTTTCAAATAGAAAACAAGTAATAAATGACTCACCCTGTACATATAGAACAATTTGCGGTAAAATAGCTCCGAAAACGTGAAACAGAAATTGACGAAAAATATTCACTATTTATTTGGTACGGAATTTTGAATAGTGCCCTGTCACATTTTTTGTTTGTAGTTCTAGGAACTACACTTGATAAATGGTGGGCATAGAATCATGAGTAAGATGAACCTTTTGATAGATGGCAGAAGGTTAGCAGTGTCCGTGGTTTCACGATGTAATGCTCAACTTTCGTTTTAAATATTTTTAATCTGTTTTTAACTTGTTCTTGTCATACAGCTGTGTGTAGTTTGGATAATTTTGACTATTGTACCATGTATCCAGCTTTCACCATGTTACTGGGTGTTTCCCTCATCCTCAACGTAAATAACATTTAGCAACATCCTCACATACTACTGTAAGTTAATTTAAACTCTTTTTGCACAATTCTTGCTGCTTTTCTCAATGTAATTGCAGCTCATGATGATGGCGAAGACCATTGAAAGCTAGAGAGATTAAAAAAAGTATAAAGAGTCCTCCAATGCTTAAATTTTGTAGTACCCAACAAAAGGCGGAAGCTTTAATTTTTCACCTAGACGACAATCACCACGACTCAAGGTATATATATATATATATATATATGTGTGTGTGTATCATCAGAAAATAGTCGAATTTTGCAGTGTTGTAAAATATCAGGAAAATCGTTAATATACAAAATAAATAATTTTTACATTAGGGTGCATCCACACATTAAATGTCAAAGGGCTTTAAAGCAGTGCAATTTACTTATTATGCTTCATTAAGTACTTATACAAAATTTTATTAAAATAAAACTATTTAAACTGGGTGTTCGGATTTATATGTCACTTAGTATATACACCAGATCAGTGGTATACGGTTGCAAGGACAGCTAAAATAAAGGATCCTTACAAAGTAGTTGAGCTTGCACAGGAAAATATATATGACTTAAAAGATCTTGAAAAAAAGATTTGTATTAACTGGGAAAGAGATGAAGAAAACGAAAGAGTGTTTTTAAATAAAATGAAAATAGTTGAAGCTGATCCACGTTTCCCCAACACTTTACTTTTTAAAGTAAATTACGACTCTACCTACAAGAAATTAAAGCTCACAGAAAAAGGAAGAAAAAAAAAATAGATGTAGAGATAGCCACACTAAAACTAAAACAATGCTACGAAAAGGAAATTTCTTTAAAAAAAAAAGAAGTTTGATCATCTTCAGTTTCTTTGTCATAAAGGAGCAATTATAGCGCCTTACCATAATTACTTTAAAAATTTACCATTTTCCAACAAAACGAAATTTCAAGATTCCGATAGTGATGAATAATCTACGATATGTTTTTATTTATGTAGACATATTATTCTTTTGCTTAAAAACATAAGTTATTTTAATTATTTAAAAAATTAATATTTTTTATTTTTCAGAAACTACAGCTACTTAAGTTTTAAGTTTTTTATTTCTATTACTTATTGTATTAATAAAAATTATTCTAATAAATTTTATTAGATGAAAATTTGTGTTTTTATAGAAAAAAGTCAATAAATCAGTTTTCACAAAAATGTTGACCAAGTAATAGATAATATTTTACGTTATTATCGTAGCAGGTTTTGAATAAAAAGTCATAAAATTAACCACTTGACTATATTATGTCCATAAACATATAATTAGCCTACGTCCAAGAAGTGGACTTGGTATACTTGCTAAAATTGAAAGTAATCTATGTCCAACTTTTTGCTTTAACGTTAATGTTTTTCGTTTTTTCTAAGGTATATTAAAAACAGACATATTTAGAACATGTATACAAATTTTCATTGAAATATCTGTATAAATAAAGAACCTATTCAAAAAAATCCGTTTCCTGAAAACTTTGATTTTCGGACTTAGGCTAGTTCTATTCTAAAGCGACGATATGTTTTCTTGAATGATTCTTAAATCTATAATTTTGTGTTGTTTTATATTCACAGTATTTACATTCGTGTATTTTACGAGATACAGAATCGATAAACTCGGGATGCTTCTGTATAATGTGGTCGTCCAAAGATCGCGTGCTCGTGAATGACGCATCACACCTTGTACACTTGAACTTCGCTCCGGTATGTTTCATGATATGCCTATTCAAGTAGTACGCGTACATTGTTTTATATTCACAGTGCGCGCATTCGTGTATCTTCCGAGACAAAGAAGCGGTGGACTCGGGATGTTTCTGTAAAATGTGATTGTCCAACGATCGTTTGTCTGTAAATGACCTGTCACATTTTGTACACGTGAGCTTAGTTCCGGTATGTTTCAGTATATGCCCAGCTAATTCACTCTCGAATGTAGTTTTATATTTACAATATGTACATTCGTGTATCTTGCGAGACACAGAACCGGTAAGCTCAGGATGCTTCTGCAAAATATGGTTGTCTAAACGTTGTTTGGTTGTGAATGACGCATCGCATTTTGTACACGTGAGCTTGACTCTAGTATGTTTGATCATATGTTTAGACAATTGCGGTAGGTATGGCGTTTTAAATTCACACTGTTTACATTCATGCGTCTTACTGAATATAGAAGCGGTAAACTTGAGGTGTTTTTGCAGGATGTGATTATCTAACCCGAGTTGCGTTATAAACAACGCATCACAGTTTGTACAACTCAGCTTAACACCGGTATGTTTCATCAAATGCGTAGCTAAACTGCGAGCGTTTGTAGTTTTATATGCGCAATGTGTACAATCATGTATCTTACTAGACACGGAAGCGATCAACTCGGGATGCTTCTGTAAAATGTGGTTGTGAAACCACTGTTTGCTCGTAAATAACGCATGACACTTTTCACACGTGAACTTAGTGGTTCCAGTGTGATGCATCATATGCCTATCCAAATCTCTCGCGTGTATAGTTCTATATTCACAATGTATACATTCGTGTACCTTGTAGGATACAGACTCATCAAACTCGGGATGTTTCTTTAAAATGTGATCGTCTAAATATAGCTTAGTTTTAAACGACGCATCGCCGTTTATACACTCACAGGGCTTTCGATTGTTATGTTTTGCCATGTGCCTTATAAATTTACTCCTCTTAGTTATTTTGAATGCGCAATGTTCACATTCGTATATCTTTCTAGAAATTGCCTCGCTACAATCGGGATGTTTTCTTAGGATATGATCGAACAGAGAATCCATATGTTTAGCTGACATATTACAATGTTTGCAAACGTGTAGCTCGGGATCTTTAGCGGCAGTGTGCCTTATCATATGCCTGGTTAAAGAAGTCTTATAAACGGTTTTGAAATCACATAACGTACATTTATGTATTTTCAAAGAAACTGATCCGACATGTTTCCTAATCGCGTGATTATCTAATAAAATTTTGCTTTCGAATACCTCATTACATTTGATACAACAAAACAATTCATTTGGGTATTGTTTCTTGCGAATGGATAGGGATTTTTCCGAATCAGGTCCTGAATGACACTCGTTGCTTTTGAGGTGACTGATCGAACCGTTTTTACGATTGCTCGTATGGTTATGAACAGAACAGCTAAACAACTGATTTCCTTCTTGGACTTGTGAATATTTTTGCTCCCTTTTCCGCTTTTTCTTTACTTGTGCACTGAAATAAAAAACATATTCATCACTTCTATTTCAATGATCTTCACTGACAATGCATCATAATTGCATTATTAAGAGATTTTCAAAGAAACTGCATTTTTTCCAGAATTTCTAACCAGTTACGGTTCATAATACAGGGTGGACCAGAAAGACGTACGAATTTCAATACCTCATTGCTCGTGATAGGCAAGCGGGAGCGGCCCGGGTATTACGTACCTTGAAAAGTGACATTATGTCGATTTTTTGACATTGTATCGGTTTTTTGTGACAGCCCAACCAGCAAAGTAGTGCTATAAGCTTTTGGTAAAAGAACCGTTCAGCCATAAAAGCTCTCTATTATTGTTGCCTGAACACCAAAATGCTGGCTTAATGTTGTGTGGAATGCATGAGGTGTTTAAGATATTCTTATAGCATAGTTATCCAACACCTTATAGGGCAAATTTTTAACTGATGCATAAACGTTTATACAACTATTTTATACGGCATATTTGCAGGTTAGTCAAAATGGTTGTGTTGTGGCATCCATGGTAACGTTTATAAAACAAACCCGAGCCTTGTTGTTTTGCTGTGCAATTTACTACTTTAGTCAACAAATTGCTCCCAACGGAAGCACTTATACAACTGTTGTTTAGTAACTGTTAAAGGCTGTACATATGTTAAATATGTTGGTATACAACTTCACCATAACCTAACTTTCTGCTGTCATATTTTTGTTAAAATGCCATAACCAATGATTTAAGACAAACACCGCATGCATATTGGTTCAAAAGGTTTTATCAACTGTTCAAACAGAAGATATAGATCTGGTACAAATTGTGGGCAAATCATTCGACTCTGTCGGTATTTCATTTCAGACATTTGTCAAATTGTTGTATAATAATAATAAGCACAGTACAAGATAGGAGAATGCAAGTAATTTTGAAAATACATAGGAATTGAAGACATGTTATTCACTGTCTGCAAGCCCACATCTTTACATAATGGCCATGGCATTTATATTCAAAATTGGAAAAGGAACTTAACCTCATTGTTTAGCTGCACCACTGCGAAGGAACAATGAAATTCATACGTATTACACCAGAACCAACTCCTGTTTTTTCAGTTAATTAAGACCAATAAAGTATACACAATGAAAACAATCATGCACAAAGGTCTGAGAGAATTGTTTCAAAAATAAGGTTCCCACATTTTTTTTTCGGCACAATGAATTTTTTATTTGAAAAAACGATATCACCATCGGAAACGTTGATCTTTAAGCTATTTTTCCCCGTAGTCGCTATTTTTTCTACGCAGATTTTTTAGACGTGAAATCCACTCTTGCACTACCGTTTAGAAACTTGGTAACTGCTTCTTGCAACTCCTCGTCCGTTGACCGCCTAGATGTTTCGAATGTTTATGGAACCGCAGCGGCTATTTTTAAATTACAGCAGACGCTCGATAACGTAAACACGGGATAATGAAAACTTGCGCTAATGTAAACACAAACTTCGTTCTATCGGATCAAACGGAACGCGCGATAACGTAAACAATGTGTACGCTCGATAACGTAAACAACTCTCGGCGCACGGAAACAGCGCGACGGTAAAATGCTGAAGCCTCGATGATTTATGTCGGGCGTCGGGGAGTCCCCGATTTATGATGTAGAGTGTAGGGGATTCACCTCTGCGATAAAATACGACAAACTCGGTCAGTCGTATGATCGTTTAGGATGCGTTTATACGTACGTATGTATTTCATTTTTGAACTTAAGTGAATACATTGCACGCGTTAATACATTTTACGACTATGGCATCCACATCCTATAAAAGAAAGTGTTTAAAGTTGAGTGAGAAAGTGAAAATCATAGACGAAGTTGCACTAGGTGCGGGAGTGACACAGTTAGCAAAAAAATATGGAGTATCGAAAGCAACAATCTGTAAAATTAAGCGTATGAAAACTCAAATTTTACAAAGAACGTACAATACATTTGGAGGTCCGGGAAAAAGAAAAAGACAATGCTAAGCGCAAATTTACGCAGACAAAAATTGTTAATTATTTTTCTTCTAATTAAAAGAATACTTATTGCTGTTAGAATATTTGTCTTTTTTGTTATAAATAGTATGTATTAAACGTTTCTTTTAATAAATCAAATATTATATAAATCACGTTCGCTAATGTAAACATTTCGATAATGTGAACTACACTTGGATTAAATTAGTTTACATTATCGAGCGTCTGCTGTATTATTAAATTGTACAAAACAACGGGATCTGTGACTCAAAAATCCAGAACTGGAAGTCGCCTGCGTTATTCCAGTTTGAACTCAAGAGCCTTAAAATGGATTATCAAGGAAAATCGGCGTGCTAATTATGACGAATTGTAAATATTATAGAATAAAAAAAAAACACAAACAAGTTTTCCAGAGCAACTTGTCATAGAGCTGTTCAAAAACTGTGATTTAAAACTTGCAAAACAGCTGAAAATTTCATCATACTTCAGGAGCGTGTATACCTACATAAAAAAGTTTTTGACAATCGGAGTCTCGAAACTTACGAAATTAAAACCTCGTATGCCAGAAATTCACATATCATTCTGGGACACCCCGTACAGTTTTAAGATTAGAGACTCACCTATCGGATCCCGAATCACGTCCGTCACTTTGGTAACCCTCAATTTTGATGTCGAATTCTTCATTTAGCCCAACCGCGTCCGTATTTTCAAAATAGGTGCTGCATTCTTCCAGTTTTTCAGGCTCTTGAAACTCCATTTTGATCTGGTCAACAGTATCTGCCGTCCAGTCAGCTTCAATTGCAGGCAATAATTTCTCTTCAACTTTGATCCTAAAACAGTAATGTAGGGGCGCTTCAATACAGGGTGATTTAACCTACTGCCTTTGGAAATAAAGAATTGCCACAATCTAAAGACTGACAATAGCTTTGATAGTGTGGAAGAACATTGATACATTAATCTTACTGTTTACTATTTGACTGTTTTTTTTTTGTCAAGGAGAAATAAATAAATTGAAAGCAAAACCAAACCCACCTATCCCATTTTGATTCTTCATCATATTCGGATTTGATGTTGAACTCTTCCTTCAGCATCAAAGTATCCGAATTATCAAAATTTGTGTTGTCCACAGTTGTTTCCGTATCTGGTTTTTCAGATTTAACTTCAACTATTAACTGGTGCTCCATTTTCACCTGATTAACTCCATCCCAGTGTTCAGCTTTGACATTAAAACAATATTAACTTATTGTCAGTCGTTCCTACAGATTGCAGGTCAACTTTACTGTCCCCTTGATTTTCTGCTGTTCCGTGGCAGCACTCTATTTTGAGGTTATGTTACAAATATCTAATTGTTCATGCTTTTCATCTGCTATATCAGCCTGAAATTTCGTACAATCATAAAGAAAATTTAGCCTAACAGTAGGAGATTACAGATGCTGAACAGTAGAAATCGAAAAATACCCAAGCCTTTCTGGAGGAGATAAAGAACTATGAAAATCAAAAAGGCTCCCTGAACAGTTGAAGCTGGCCTAACTTGTAACTGTCCCTAAAATCTTACACAACTTAGAACATCTTAGCTAAAAACTTATCACTCCTTTCAAAAATTCTAGAAAAAATCAAACAGCAACAGTACATGGAACTATTTAGACTATACTTCTATGAAAGGTACTGACGAGTACTCACGCCATGCCAAGACTCATTCCGTAAATAAAGTGTCACGAGTTAGACTTCTCAACCACCGCACTACAGTGCTTGACAGCTTATCAATCTGGAGAGAACACCCAACTGCATTAAAAGAAGGGTGGCATCAAGGAATAAAATAATTCTCTTAAAGATGATTTTTTCAGTTCTCAAAACTCATGGATACTTGACACTTGACAACATTACCCACCAGCTGAAAACAGTAGTGTGACAGTAATAATACTGGTGACATCTGTTGAAGAAAAATAGAAGTGGCTACTTCTCATACAGATTTCAATATTTAGTTATGTTTTCCCCATATCATCCACATGCCTTTAAAGAATTTTTCAATTAAAATTGTTTCTGGCCGATATGTTATTCAATGTTTTGACGTAATTAAAAAAATGATACTTAAAATGCCACCATACAATGAATTTAGATTCCCTTTTCTCGATACGAAACGAGTCAAAGATTATATAGCCCAGTCAACTTTTCTACCGAAATTTTATTTTCAAATCGTGATCTGCAATGCACTGTTTCACAAAGAGCAAACCGACAACAACTCGACTCCAACCTGATTTCGACTTCAGTCGTGTTTTACGACAGATGTCTTTTAAGTTTTGCATATGGAAATTAAAACAACACAGTAGGTAGTTTTAAATGATCGGGACTATATGGAGGATGGTCCAATAATTCTTCGTTAAATACTGCCTTGTTTTTTGGGCTGTGTGCGAGTTTGCATTGTCTTGGTCGAGGATGATTCTTCTTTCGGGGTTGATTTTTCGAAGCGTGGTGATGACTTTTGGCACACAAATGGTGGTATACCAATGCGCAGTAACAGTTCTTTGCTCATTAAGAGGAATTGTTGCAATATGACCCGCTTTTGACACAATTGTCGCGACCATCTTTTTCGAAACGAGAACGGATGACTTTTTTTGGCTTTTCTTCACCTTGGAACTCCCAAACATCCGACTGTCGTTTATTTTCTGGTTCATAACAGTAAATCCACGATTCATCACCACTAACAATGCTGTACACATTTTTTGAGTTTCCGGAATTGAAACGGTCACGCGTTTTTTGACACCAATTAACCCTGGCTGCTTTCTGCTCTTCAGTCAACAGGTGGGGTATCCAACGAGAAACTTCTTACTACTAATTCTTCATGTAAATTTTTTTGAATTGAAGTCTTTGAGATCTTCAAGGACGCCTCATTCTCGCGATATGTCACATGTCTATCTTCAATGATGAGTTTGCGTTTGCGCACAGCATCGACGTTTTCCTGGGTGACTGCCGTTTTTGATGCACCCACCCTGGGATCGTCGTTAAGACTCACCCGCCCACGTTTGAATTTTCCATACCAACGGGAAATTGTCGATTGATGTGGCGCTTCGTTGCCGAAAACAGACAGTAACTCAGCAAGGCATTCTTGTTGCGGTAATTGTCTCTGAAAGTTGTGATAAATTATGGCGCGAAAATGTTCTCGGTTGAGTTCCATTTTTCTAATGACTTGGTGACACTTCAAAATTCACTGTAGTGATAACACTGCACGTATTGTTGTGAAACTTTGAATTTAAGTTTACTAAAGAGTGAGGTTAAGATTCAGTACTGACGTTCGATCGGCGCGGCCTACTATGTTTCTACAGGGTGACTTCGAAGTTGAGTCATTTATTTTAACAGTGAGTAGATCTGATCAAAAGAAATGTTTTTTCCTTTAACATTTTTGTGGTAAAATTAAAGTAACAAAGTTATAGCCCTTTAGAAGTTTGAGTACCGCCCTGTCTCAATAATAATATTATGTGCTCGTGTTTGGCGATAACGGATATACTCCGCCTTATCGGTTCATCGCATCGGAAACAAAAAAGCGAAAGAATTTGAAACGCTGATCACGATGTTTTTATTCAGTCTGTGTCAGTCGGTAACGCGTGAGTAAATAGTGAGTGATGTTTGCTGCGTGGCTCAAACGAAATAAAAAATGGCACATACATATTTATGCGGATCGGTTTCCCAATCGAGTGCAACCAACCCCTCGTGCCTTTGTTAATGTAGTACAACGGGCTCGTGAATCAGGTGATTTAAGACCTCACAGGGGACCTCACGATCAAATACAGGTCCGCACTGAAATACTTGTCGGGAGGATACTTTATAAAACAAGGTAAAAATTTTTTTTTTTTTTTTATTTTTACACACATATTTTGGTTTATCTTCCTTCTACAATCATTATCTGAAAATTAATGACTCAACTTCAAAGTCACCCTGTATATGCAAAACTTAAAAGACATCCCTCGTACGTTACTGGTAGTAAGATTGCGGAATATAAATAGGCTACATTTAATGGTAAAAAAACCGACTAAAATCAAGTTACGTGTAGGCAAAAAAAAAATGCGTAAAACTTTATAAATATTAATCTCATCATAAAATTTCAATTGATTCAATTTTGTAAAGTCCACCAAACATGGCAAAATTGTGGTCATTGTTTAGTGTTGATAATAATTTTTGGATTATTATTCAGAAGACGTGTTCTTGAATATATTTATTTCAGATACAATATATGAAATGTACAACATAATGGAACGGTAATACAGGTATATCGAAGATGTACAGATAAAAACGTGCTAATATCGACATAAAATCGTATCACCCTCAAATAACATTAGGAAACATAAATTGAATGCTAAATTAGGAAATATACAAGTTAATTACATATAAACTGGAGGCTTTCTTTCGCTCCGTTCAATTGTAACTTAATATAAGTTAATAAACTAACAGGAATGGTAAAATAGGCAAAAAGATTAAATAAGGAGTTTATTCTAATTCATTTAACAATACGTTTATTCCTGTAAGGGCTAGTTTTTCAATCACAGGTTTACTGCTAACCGGAATTTGAACGTTTTTCAATGTCAGGTTTGCCATAAACAGTACATACCTAACTTTATCTAGAGGTCCAGGTATCGGTGAAATTGATAGATGCAGTTAAACCGCGATTTTGCTTGCCAGTGACATGAGTTGTCACGGATGACACGAGACACGATCATCGAGTGTCACCAAACGCACAGAACACATTACAACAAGTTAACTTGCGATTGAAAAACCGGTCCGAAGTTATATAAAGTTGCATTGAAATCAACTAGAGAGATACCGGGTATTATTGGTGGGACTATAGTTATGCTATCCACTATACGTAAATAAATACTAAAGAATAAAATTATATTCTTTTAAAGTATTTTTTCCATTTAGGATTAAGTCTGGATCACAGATCTGTATGTGTTCAAGGAATTCCGACTAGGCAGAACGAGCAATCCTACGGTTCGTCTCCAAAATCTCAGTCTGTAGTCAAGATGAAAGTGGACTTGACATACCTCATTCCTATGGAGGAATCACTCAACGATCATTCTGCCAGTTCGCCAGCATGCTTTATTGATTGCAGAATGTCGAGAGTCTGTAGAGTATATCTGAGAAATGTGAATGTAACAGAAAGAAAATAGGTTGAGTAGCAAGAACGCATCTGCTAGCTAAGCGTTCACTAAATAATGGTGCAACAAAACTTAATTTGAGTTTGACCTTGAGATTCGGATCACGTTTGATGTGCTGGATTCGAGAATGGCGGTACAACTGTGCATTAGTGTTACTTTTTTCTTTGAATTGTCATGACAACGGTTAATTTCTCTGCAAAGGCACGCATTCGCCACAAATGAAACAAAAACAATGACTATGACTGTGTATGCTTCCAGGTATGCTTAGTTAATTTATATTTCCGTGTCGTTTTATATTCACAGTGTGTACATTCATATATATTACAAGATACAGAAGCAATAAATTCAGGATGTTTCTGTAAAGTATGGTCATCCAATGACTGTTTACTCGCAAATGACGCATCACACTTTGTACACGTCAGCTTAGCTCCAGTATGTTTCATCATATGAATAGCTAAGCTCTTCGCGTATGTAGTTTTATATTCGCAATCTGTACATTCGTGTATTTTATGGGACACACATGCAGTAAGTTCGGGATGCTTCTGTAAAATGTGGTTGTCTAACGGACATTTGGTTATAAATGACGCATCACACCGTGTACACGTTAGCTTAGCTCCAGTATGTTTTATGATGTGCCTAGCTAAATCCCTCGCGTGAGTGGTTTTATATTTACAATGTGTACATTCATGTATTTTATAAGACACAGAAGCAGTAAAGTCAGGATGTTTCTGTAAAATGTGGTTATCTAACGAATATTTGCTTATGAATGACGCATCGCACTTTGTACACGAGAGCTTAGCTCCAGTATGTTTCATCATATGGCTAGCTAAATTCCTCGCGACTATAGTTTTATATTCGCAATGTTTACATTCGTGTATTTTACTAGATACAGAAGCAGTAGACTCAGGATGCTTCTGTAAAATGTGGTTCTCGAACGATTGTTTGCTAATAAATGATGCATCGCACTTTGTACACGTAAGCTTAGCTCCAGTATGTTTCATGATATGAGTAGCGAAATCCCCCGAGCGTGTTGTTTTATATTCACAATGTGTACATTCATGTATTTTACAGGACAATGATGCAGACAACTCAGGATGTTTCTGGGAAATGTGATTGTCCAACGTTCTTTTGCTTGTAAATAACGCATCACAGTTTGCACACGTGATCTTAACTCCAGTATGTTTCATCATATGACTATCTAAGCTTCTCACGTGTGTAGTTTTATATTCGCAATGTACACATTCGTGTATCTTGCTAGACACAGAAGCTGTAAACTCGGGATGTTTCTGTAATATGTGGTGGTCTAAACTTGGTTTAGTTTTAAATGATGCATCACAGTTCATACACTCAAAGGGTTTTTGAGCATTATGTTTTGCCATGTGCTTTATAA
Source organism: Acanthoscelides obtectus (assembly GCA_963669975.1). NCBI lineage: Eukaryota > Metazoa > Arthropoda > Insecta > Coleoptera > Chrysomelidae > Acanthoscelides > Acanthoscelides obtectus. The sequence continues at coordinate 89,006,674 of CAVLJG010000009.1, forward strand.
AATTTGTCCTACTGGTTATTTTGAATGCACAATGTATACATTCATATATCTTACTAGAAACTGTCCCGCTACACTCGGGATGTGTTTTTAGAATATGGTCGAATAGCGGTCGATTTTTTTTAAATGACGCATTACAATGTTTGCAGATGTGAGCGTCAGGAACATCATTGTGTCTCAACATATGTCTAGTAAAATCTCTTTCATGAACGAATACGAAATCGCAAACTTTACATTCATGTATTTTAAATGGAATATATCCTGTATGCTTCCTAGCCAAATGATCATCTAGCAATGTTTTGCTTTTGAACACCTCATTACATTTGATACAAACATTTAGTCGGTAGTGTTTCCTGGAAACATATCGTGATTTTCCCAAATTCGGTTCTAAATGACAACTGTTCCTTTTTTTATGAACGGTTAAATCCTTTTTACGAACGCTCGTATAGTTACAAGTAAGGCAGCTGAACGACTTTTTTCCTTCTTCTATCGGTGGATTTCCTAGTTCCTTTTCCCGCTTTTTCTTTATTTGTGCGCTGAAAAAAAGTTTCATTATAGTTTTCGTTTCTTGATTGATAAACACGATCGATTCAGTTTCGCATTGCGCGACAGAGTCTGACGTTTGCATTAACCGTTATTCCTGTAAATAATATTATTTTATAGGATCCTTTTAAGCAGGGTACGGAGGATATATATATATATATATATATAGGTGAAAAATTAAAGCTTCCGCCTTTTGTTGGGTACTTCGACAAAATTTAAGCAAAGAGGACTCTTTATACTTTTTTTAATTCTCTCTAGCTTTCAATGGACTTTGCCATCATCATCAGGAGCTGCAATTACAATGATAACAGTAGCAACAAAAGTGTAAAATGAATTTAAATTGAATCAACTTACAGTAGTATGTGAGGATGTTGCTAATTGTTGTTTTCGTATAGGATGAGGGAAAAGTCCAGTAACATGGTGAGAGCTGGATACATGGTACAATGGTTAAAATTATATAAAATATGACAAGACAAGTTAAAGACAGATTAAAAATTATTTAGAAAACATTAGAGCATTACGTCGTGAAGCCACTTGATGATTGCACAAAATGGTGGTCATGGAATAATGAGTGAGATGAACCTTTGACAGAAGGCCGAAGGTTGCCAATGTCTGTGTTGAAAGATGGAACGAATTGTGGGCGTGTGCCAAAACGTTGCCAAATCACTTCAGATGATGTGATTTTCAGAATGTTATGTAAGAAATCGTGAGAAGAGAATGACCACGTCTCAAGTTATATATATATATATTCAATAATTTTGTTTCATTAGAATTAAAAATAGTCTATCATAAACGACGGAAAATTGTCACTGTATATATTTTTCCCGCGATATTTTGAATGCATAATCAAAAAGGAAGGCGGTACTGGAAAATAGCCAAAATGTCGAAAGTGCTCAAAAGACATACAGGGTACACCGTCACGAATTGAGAAACACATTAACACCAAAAAAATGTGGCTTCCAACCTACAGTTATCATCCGCTCCAAACAATGTCCGAGTATGTGCAGGTATCTGTGTATATATTGACTGAGAAGGCGTTACATTTACAACCTCCTGTCCCTTCAACGGTCAACTTTCAGCTCATGATAATTGTTTTCCAGGAGCCTCTGGAAAGTCAAAAACAAAGTTCAAGCGATTTTTATTTTTTTCATCCTTGCATAGAGGCAACCTTGTGTGAAAATTTCATCAAAATCCGACCGGTACTTCTCAAGTTATAAGATTAGCGGACAGACGGAAATCAGTGATTTTTCATGATGTACATGTCATATAACGTAAAACACATACCTTTATTTTAAATTTTACTGCAGTTTTGGCATGGGAAGTAAAACTGTGTAACCGATACAATAACTTAAACGAATAATGATTAATTTCCTTCAATTTCTTTTTTTACGTTTTTGCTGTTTCTGGTTGAACGCACATTACGTTTTATCAACTGTTCAAACAGAACATATACATCTGGTACAAATTCTGGGTAAATCATTGGACTCTATCGGTATTTCATTTCAGACATTTGTCAAATTGTTGTATAACACCTGCGGGTAACATCAAAATATTCTAATAAACTGAAGACAACATGGACGATGCCATGATTATACACAACCACCAGCCATATTGGGCAAACATTTATTCCTCTATTTAATATTAAATAATTGTGTTTCAGTTCGAAATTACAGATATAAAGTGATAAACATTAGTGTAACTGTGTCTAAATATAGGATTTGTGGAAGATTTGACGCAGATAAGTTCAGTTTTCTATCTTAAAAATCTAGACATACTTTTGATCATTATCAAAATATGCATGAAATAAGAAGCCCGTATAAATTGCGTATTTACTTTGCACGATAATCACAATAAAATTTGCTGCGCAAATAATTCAATAGCCGTATATCACAGTGTAGAAGTTTATCATATACCTGTGTATGAAATTCACAATGGCCGATATGTAAGTAAACAAGATGACTGTAATGTGTTAGTTATATATTCTTCACTTCGTCTATGCAATACATAAGAAATAGTTTGGTTGCAATATAGTAGAATAACGTAACAGAATAGTTGTATAGTTGACAAAAACTGAATCTTGCACTGACGCAAATGTCCTATAGCGGCTGCAAGGGGCTTACACTTTTGTTGTATAAATGTTACCTGCAGCCCTTATACAACCTCTTAAATGACTGAAGTGTCCTATTAGGTGTGCTCATTCCGCTTGTATAGCTATTCTAAGAGGGTTTTGCCAATCTTCTTACAGTATACAATGCTGTGTAAGGAATACTGTATAATCATTTTTGCAACTCTGTGTGAGTGATAATTGTTAGTTGGGCGTTTACACCCTGTATATCAAAAAAGGTAAATTAGTTCTAGTTTCCCGTAATCTTGATGTGTATTCCAAAAAAATTGTGTATGACACCATAATTCTTCCCCATTTTTTATATTGTTCAACCATCTTATTTTACAAAATAAAGCTATGAGGATAATTTTAAATAAAAACAAATATGCTAGGATTAAGTCTATTTTAGAAGAACTACAGCAGTTGAATGTAAAAAATTCCATATGTTATTTAGTTCTCATTTTCATATTCAAATTAAAAAATAATTTATTACCACCACATTTAAAATACTTCACAAAATTAAATAGTCATTTCATAACTACGAAACTAGAGGCAGTATAGATTTTCAAGCTTCAAAATTGTACTTGTAGCATAACTAGCCAATATGTATTTCAAGAGGGAGTAGGTGAAATTAAAAAATCACTTTATGAATACTCAAAATGCATGGTGATGTAATTTTAATAGAGAAGAATGTAAAATTACAGAAAATAGATTCAAAAAAATGTGTAAACGAATAATTATAGAAAATTGCCATTCTAAATTTAATGCTAAATAAATCTTAAAACAAAAGTTCCAACTTTCAGAATACCCTGTGACTATATTCTGATCAATGCGATCATTATGATGTATTTTACGCGATATATTTTTTTGAAGTTCATCAAATAATATCCGCATGATTTTTTATTACGTGATCATCAATAGTCGATTTGCAATCAAATGTCACATTACAGCATTCGTAGATATCACAACTCGACGTATTGCAACGATCCAGAGATTTTTACAATTTGCTCACAGAAGCGGGATGCTTCTCTGAAGTGTGGTTGTCTAAGTATCCTTTTCTTGCAAGTGACGCATCACATTTCATCATATGCTTAGCTAAATACTGCGCTCTTATAGTTTTATAATTACAATGTGTACATTTATGTATCTTACTAGATACAGAAGCAGTAAGCTGAGGATGTTTCTGTAAAATATGATAGTCTAATGAGGGTTTGTTCGTAAATGACGCATTACACTTTGTACAGTTGCGCTTAGCTCCAGTGTGTTTCATCGTATGTATGATAAATTGCGGCTTATGTAGAGATTTATATTCGCAATGTGTACATTCATGTATCTTATAAGATACAGAAGAAGTAAACTCTGGATGTTTCTGCAAAATGTGGTTATCTAACGAATGTTTCCCCATAAATGAGGCATCGCACTTTGTACACGACAACTTAGCTCTAGTATGTTTCATCGTATGACTAGATAAACTCCTCGCGTATATAGTTTTATAGTCACAATGTATACATTCATGTACCTTACTAAATACAGAAGCAGTAAACTTAGGATGTTTGTGCAGAATGTGATTATCTAAAGATTTTCGGCTTGTAAATGACGCATCGCACTTTGTACACGCCAGCTTAGCTCCAGTATGTTTCATTATATGCTCAGCTAAATACTGCGCTTTTGAAGTTTTATATTCACAATGTGTACATTCGTGTATCTTATGAGATATAGAAGCACTTAACTCTGGATGCTTCCGTAAAATGTGGTTGTGTAGTGATATTTTCTGTATAAATGACGCATCACACTTTGTACACGTGAGCTTAGCTCCTGTATGTTTCGTCATATGACTAGCAAAGTGGTGTGAGATCATGGTTTTATATTCACAATGTGCACATTCGTGTATTTTATGAGATGCAGAAGCACTCAACTCTGGATGCTTCCGTAAAATGTGGTTGTGTAGTGATATTTTCTTTATAAATGACGCCTCACACTTTGTACACGTCAGCTTAGTTCCAGTATGCTTCATCATATGACTCGCAAGGTGCTGTGAGTGCGTGGTTTTATATTCACAATGTGTACATTCATGTATCTTAGTAGATACAGAAGCAGTAAACTTAGGATGTTTTTGCAGAATGTGGTTATCTAAAGATTGTTGGCTTGTAAATGACGCATCACACTTTGTACACGTCAGCTTAGCTCCAGAATGTTTCATTATATGCCCAGCTAAATATCGCGCATTTGTAGTTTTATATCCACAATGTGTACATTCGTGTTTTTTATGAGATACAGAAGCACTCAACTCTGGATGCTTCGATAAAGTGTGGTTGTGTAGTGATATTTTATTTATAAATGCCGCATCACACGTTGTACACGTCAGCTTAGCTCTAGTATGTTTCATCATATGCTTAACTAAATTCCCCTTATATGTAGTTTTATATTCACAATGTGTACATTCGTATATCTTACTAGAAATTGTCTCAATAAAGTTTGGATGTATTTTTAAAATATGGTCAAACAGCGATTGCCTTGATTTAAATGACGTATCACAATGTTTGCATATAATCAGTTTAGTAGTATGTCTTAGCATATGCCTGCGTAAATAATTTTTATAATCGGTATTAAAATCACAGAATGTGCATTCATATATTTTAGATGAAACTGACTCAATATATCTTACATGATTTTTAAGCAAATGTTTGTTTAGTGATGTTTTGCTTTTGTACACCTCATTACATTTGATACAACAATGCTGATACTGTTGTTTTGATACAGATCGTGATTTCCTCAAAATAGATACTAAATAACAATTGTTCCTTTCGATATGGCAGATCAAACCCTTTTTACAATGGCTCGTATAATTACAAATATGGCAGCTGAACGACTTTTTTCCTTCTTCGATCGGTGAATTTCCTAGTTCCTTTTCCCGCTTTTTCTTTATTTGTGCGCTGAAAAAAAGTCTCATTATAGTTTACGTTTTTTCATTGATAAAGAGGATCGATTCACAGTTCCGTATTACGCGACAGAGCCCGAAGTTTGCATTAAACGTTATTAATATAAATAATATTACTTTAATCGATCCTTTTAGGCAGGTGACATATATCATAATATTTATAACTTGATTTGTATCCGGTATGTTCAATAATTTTATTTATTTTATTAGAATTAAAAATTTTCTAAACGTCGTAAAATTGTCCCTGTATCGCTTTTTTCCCGCTGTGTTGATAGTAGCTAAAAGTAATGTGCCAAAAATAAAGCTTTCAGCTTCGCGATATACTGGATGCATAATTAAAAATAACTGGAAAATGGCCAAAATGTCGAGAGTGCTCAAAAGAGATGACGGGTATACCATCACGAATGGAAAAAACATATTAACAACACCAAAAAATACAATTTTCATCCCCTCCAAACAATGTCTCAACATGAGCAGGAATGTCTAAAACATTGTAACTATATTCCAGCGAATTTATTTCCGTCGCTTCCGAATCAATTTTCAAAATGTATGACTACCCAAACGATGGAACTCGCGAAAATATTCGAACTTTGGTCCACAAGTTTTCTGTTGCATAAGTACTGAGTCAATCTACTTGACGATATATTCAGAGAAACATTATAGACGGAGTAACACAAATTAATTAAAAGTTAGACGGAATATGTGGTACATTTAAGGATCATAAAATTCAGATAAATACATGTGTAGATATAAAAGTCATCATTTACAAAGCGCTAAAGCGATACGTTCACCAAATATCCAAATATGGCTAAGATATATACATATTCCTCATGTAGCGGTATGTCAGTGACGACACCACCGCAGACCAGTTTGAGTTTGTTACCGATTGCACAATCGACAGTGGTCTCCAAGATGATGTTGACGATACCGGGATCAGAAGCTTCTGAATCATAGAACATCTGACTAATACTAATGACGTTACATTTACAACCGCCTACATGTCATATAACCTCCAAAAAATATATCGTAATTTTGATATATACCGCAGTTTTGACATAGGAAGTAAAACTGGGTTTTCGTTACAATAAGATAAATGAATAACGAGTATTTTCCTTCAAATTTTTTTTTTTACTTTTTTGTTGTTTCCGGTTTACCAGGCATTACTTTGTTATTGTTGTTTTAACCGTAGTTATTTCTGAAAGGGAAAAGTCCAACTTCCTGGACACCACATATTCGCCGTGTAGATATAACTATATTCTAATAAATGTTCATCGAATAATATTTCCATTATTTTTTCATTACGTGATCATCGAATGTCGATTTACAATCAAATGCAGTGTTGCCAGAGCCAACATTGAAAATTCCGCTATTGGTATCGAAAAACTCCGCTGCTCTCCGCTACGCCGAGGATTATCGTCGAGGGGCGGGGCACTATCATAAAACAGGGGGAGGCGTTTATTATACAGATTGTGTCAAAAAAAGGAAAACAAAAACAGACTGATAAAATATAACATCAAACTGTAATAAAAAACACGTTTGACTATAAAAACCAATACAATATTACAAATAACTGTCAAACAACGGGACATTTAAAAAAATATCAAAGGAAACTAAAAAATGAAATCATATGACTAAAGGCCATTTCCGTTTTGCATAAAAAATTGAAGTTTTTGAGTTACTTAAACTTAGTCACTGTCTGTATCAGATTTTTCTTGTTGCATTTCTGTTCTTTATACTATATAAATTTTTGTATTTTTTTAAATTATGTTCACCAAACTCGAAGTCTAAGCAGCAACATTTTTTTTATTGTATCCAAAATACGATTCCTTTTCTTTGTTTTGATTATCTCCATATATAAGAATGTCCACTCGACATCTGCATTACCATGTGGCAAATGTTAAAATTATTAGACATACTTTGGAAATACACTTCACAAGTTGTGTTCTACCACCATCTACACGCATCTCCGTTGAATAAGAATTACCGACCAATGGTTGCCACTGTCGATTGGAAAGATACCTGTATTTAGATTTGGTTACTAACTGCACTCATTTTTTTTCTGGTAAAAATATCCATCATGTGTACCTAAATTGCAAAATTCCGCTACTTTTAACAAACATCCAATTCCGCCGCTACCACTTGAAAATTTCGCTACCAGTAGCGGAATTCCGCTACTTCTGGCAACACTGATCAAATGTCACATTACTCATTGAAATTGGTACGATCCAGTTTGGCGCTGTTGCCAAACCTCATCAAATGTCATCTACAACAGATTTTTTCAATTTGCTGTCAGTGCACGTAAATACTCTTATTCTTTCATATAGTACTAATGTACTGATCGATTTGATATGAACATCTGAAAGATCCTATTGATAATTCGAGAGTGTACTTAGAACGTCGCCGTCGTCATTGATGTTTCTGATCATCAGAGCTGCATGTTTGTTTTCATCGTGCAGTTGACCTGCTAGACAGCCCCAAATGTTGCAAATTTAGGAAGACGTAAACAAACTCGTGTTTTTGAATCGAACAGCGACATCTTCAAGCAGTATTTATAAACAAAACATGTAATCGGGCAGTACTTGAAAATCTTTAACAAGTGAGTAGCGAATATTTTTCTTCAATTTCTTTTTTACGTTTTCGCTGCTGTTTTACCGCTCATTATTTCAAACGCAGTTAATCCTTAAAATTGTAATCTAATAAAAATCCAATTGAGAATCTCTCAAAAAAGATTCTAAATGATCGTTTCAGTATAACTGGAGAGAAATTATTATTATTATTATTGTTGAATCATTGTTTAGGACATGGTGAACTCGCATCAAAATTAAAGTGTTTCACCAACTCCTGTGCGAAAAGTTCAACATGGTGAGCTGTATACAAATATGCGATCGATTAATGTATTGCCAGATGTCGAGAAGTTGTTCGAAGGGATAATATACGAACAAATCACTGAATTCTTTGAAGAAAACAAAATTTTGATAAAAAATCAAACCGGATTGAAAAAATACTCTACAGAAACAGCAATCTAAATGGTGGTGGAAGATTGGATATATTGGATAAGTATATATGAGAAAGAATGTGTTGAAACAGAATTTTCAGACTTCAAAATTGCATTTGAGGATACAGATAGGGAAACACTGTTAATGAAATTGCATCACTAAGGTTTCAGTATTAGTCGTTTTACAAAATTATTTAGTGCATAGAAGAGAAATAAAACTACACTTGGAAATATTGCCGGCGTTCGAAATATATCAGTAGGGGTGCCACTGGGGAGCAAATTAGGGCCGTTACTATTTATTATTTATATAAATGATATCTCCGACATTTTAGAATACTGCAAAATTCAAATACCTGTGGACGATACATATATATATATATATATATATATATATATATATATATATATATATATAGTATTCATAGTTAATTGCGTGAACTGTTAGGAGAATATCCTTTAATTTCTTTTTCAAAGTATTGCAAAAGTACACTCTTATAACTTAAACCCTAGCTTTCTAAGATCTATGTCTTCATCGTCCGGAGCTGGAAACGATTATTAATCATAGCAACAAATAACAATTAGGAGGAAAAACAGCTACTTACTAAGTCGGCGAGATTGTTGCTGAAATTGTTTTTGAGCAACAGTGAAGGGAACACATAGTCGACGAATAAAAAACTAGGTTCGATTAGGACGGAATTATTTTATTGAAATGAAAACATTTTTTCAAAATTACAAATTCTGCAAAATAAAGCTATGAGGATTAAGTCTATTTTAGAAGAACTACAGTGGTTGAATGTAAAGAATTCCATATGTTACTTAGTTTTCATTTCATATTCAAATTAAAAAATCATTTATTACCACTACATTTAAAAAAATTCACAAAATTAAATAGTCATTTCATAACTACGAAACTAGAGGCAGTATAGATTTTCATCTGCAAAATTGTACTTGTAGCATAACTAGCAAATCTGTATTTCAAGAGGGAGTATTTGAATATAATAAATTGAATAATCATATTAAACAGTGTTGGAATTTAAAAACGTTTAAGGTGAAATTAAAAAATCACTTTATGAATACCTACTCAAAATGCATTGTGATGTGATTTTAATAGAGAAGAATGTAAAATTACAGAAAATGGTTTACAAAAATGTATAAACGAATAATTATACAAAATTGACATTGTAACTTTAATGCTAAACAAATCTTAAAAAATAAGTTCCAACTTTCAGAATACCCTGTGACTATATGCGTTACATTATGATGTATTTTACGTAATATATTTTTTTGTAGTTCATCGCACAATATCCGCATGATTTTTAATTACGTGATCATCAAATGTCGATTTGCAATCAAATGTCACATTACAGCATTCGTAGATATCACAACTCGACGTATTGAAACGATCGAGAGATTTTTTCAATTTGTTCACAGAAGCGGTAAGCTGGGGATGCTTCTCTGAAGTGTGGTTGTCTATGTATTCTTTTCTTGGAAATGACGCATCACATTTCATCATATGCTTAGTCAAATTCTTCTTAAGTGTAGTTTTATATTCACAATGTGTACATTTATGTATCTTACTAGATACAGAAGCAGTAAGCTGAGGATGTTTCTGTACAATATGGTTGTGTAACGATCGTTTGGTTGTAAATGTCGCATCACACTTTGTACAGTTGTGCTTAGCTCCAGTGTGTTTCATCGTATGTATGATAAATTGCGGCTTATGTAGAGATTTATATTCGCAATGTGTACATTTATGTATCTTACGAGATACAGAAGAAGTAAACTCTGGATGTTTCTGCAAAATGTGGTTATCTAACGAAAGTTTCCTAATAAATGACGCATCACACTTTGTACACGTCAGCTTAACTCCAGTATGTTTCAGTATATGGTCAGCTAAATACTGCGCTTTTGTAGTTTTATATTCACAATGTGTACATTCGTATATCTTATGAGATACAGAAGCACTTAACTCTGGATGCTTCCGTAAAATGTGGTCGTGTAGTGATATTTTCATTATAAATGACGCATAACACTTTGTACACGTCACCTTAGTTCCAGTGTGCTTCATCATATGACTAGCAAGGTGGTGCGAGTGCGCGGTTTTATATTCACAATGTGTACATTCGTGTATCTTATGAGATACAGAAGCACTTAACTCTGGATGCTTCCGTAAAATGTGGTTGTGTAGTGATATTTTCTTTATAAATGACGCATCACACTTTGTACACGTCAGCCTAACTCCAGTATGTTTCATTATATGCTCAGCTAAATACTGCGCTTTTGTAGTTTTATATTCACAATGTGTACATTTATGTATCTTATCAGATACAGAAGCACTTAACTCTGGATGCTTCTGTAAAATGTGGTTGTCTAACGATCGTTCCTCTGTAAATGACGCATCACACTTTGTACACGTGCACTTAGCTCCAGTATGTTTCAACATATGCCTAACTAAATGCTCCTTATATGCAGTTTTATATTCACAATGTGTACATTCACGTATTTTACTAGACTCGGATACGGCAAATTTGGGATGTTTCTGTAAAATGTGATTTTCTAATCGTAGTTTAGTATTAAACGAAGCGTCACAGTTTATACACTTGAAAGTCGTTTGACTATTATGTTTTGCCATGTGCCTTATAAAATTACTCCTACGGATTCCTTTGTGTGCACAATGCATACATTCATATATCTTATTAGAAATTGTCCCAGTAAAGTTTGGATGTATTCTTAAAATATGATCAAACAGCGATTGTTTTGATTTAAATGACGTATTACAATGTTTGCATATGATCAGTTTAATAGTATGTCTTAGCATATGCCTGGATAAATGCTTTTTATAAGCGGTTTTAAAATCACAGAATGTGCATTTATGTATTTTAGATGAAACTGACGCAATAGATCCTGCATGATTTTTAACCAAATGGTTATCTAGTGATGCTTTGTTTTTGAACACCTTATTACATTTGATACAACAATACTGATACTGTTTTTTTGATACAGATCGTGATTTCCTCAAAATAGATACTAAATAACAATTGTTCCTTTTGATATGGCAGATCAAACCCTTTTTACAATGGCTCGTATAGTTACAAATATGGCAGCTGAACGACTTTTTTCCTTCTTCGATCGGTGAATTTCCCAGTTCCTTTTCCCGCTTTTTCTTTATTTGTGCGCTGAAAAAAAGTCTCATTATAGTTTACGTTTTTTCATTGATAAAGAGGATCGATTCACAGTTCCGTATTACGCGACAGAGCCCGAAGTTTGCATTAAACGTTATTAATATAAATATTATTTTAATCGATCCTTTTAGGCAGGTGACATATATCATAATATTTACAACTTGATTTGTATCCGGTATGTTCAATAATTTTATTTATTTTATTAGAATTAAAAATTTTCTAAACGTCGTAAAATTGTCCCTGTATCGATTTTTTCCCGCTGTGTTGACTGTTGAGTTGGTAGTAGCTAAAAGTAATGTGCCAAAAATAAAGCTTTCAGCTTCGCGATATACTGGATGCATAATTAAAAATAACTGGAAAATGGCCAAAATGTCGAGAGTGCTCAAAAGAGATGCCGGGTATACCATCACGAATGGAAAAAACATATTAACAACACCAAAAAATACAATTTTCATCCCCTCCAAACAATGTCTCAACATGAGCAGGAATCTCTAAAACATTGTAACTCTATATTCCAGCGAATTTATTTCCGTCGCTTCCGAATCAATTTTCAAAATGTATGACTACCCAAACGATGGAACTCGCGAAAATATTCGAACTTTGGTCCACAAGCTTTCTGTTGCATAAGTACTGAGTCAATCTACTTGACGATATATTCAGAGAACCATTATAGACGGAGTAACACAAATTAATTAAAAGTTAGACGGAATGTGTGGTACATTTAAGGATCATAAAATTCAGATAAATACATGTGTAGATATAAAAGTCATCATTTACAAAGCGCTAAAGCGATACGTTCACCAAATATCCGAATATGGCTAAGATATATACATATTCCTCATGTAGCGGTATGTCAGTGACGACACCACCGCAGACCAGTTTGAGTTTGTTACCGATTGCACAATCGACAGTGGTCTCCAAGATGATGTTGACGATACCGGGATCAGAAGCTTCTGAATCATAGAACATCTGACTAATACTAATGACGTTACATTTACAACCGCCTACATGTCATATAACCTCCAAAAAATATATCGTAATTTTGATATATACCGCAGTTTTGACATAGGAAGTAAAACTGGGTTTTCGTTACAATAAGATAAATGAATAACGAGTATTTTCCTTCAAATTTTTTTTTTACTTTTTTGTTGTTTCCGGTTTACCAGGCATTACTTTGTTATTGTTGTTTTAACCGTAGTTATTTCTGAAAGGGAAAAGTCCAACTTCCTGGACACCACATATTCGCCGTGTAGAAATAACTATATTCTAATAAATGTTCATCGAATAATATTTCCATTATTTTTTCATTACGTGATCATCGAATGTCGATTTACAATCAAATGCAGTGTTGCCAGAGCCAACATTGAACATTCCGCTATTGGTATAAAAAAACTCCGCTGCTCTCCGCTACCCCGAGGATTATCGTCGAGGGGCGGGGCACTATCATAAAACAGGGGGAGGCGTTTATTATACAGATTGTGTCAAAAAAAGGGGCACTGACATAAAACAGGAGGGGCATTTATTATACAGATTGTGTCAAAAAAAGGAAAACAAAAACAGACTGATAAAATATAACATCAAACTGTAATAAAAAACACGTTTGACTATAAAACCAATACAATATTACAAATAACTGTCAAACAACAGGACATTTATAACGCAGTCATATTAAAAAAATATCAAAGGAAACTAAAAAATGAAATCATATGACTAAAGGCCATTTCCGTTTTGCATAAAAAAATTGAAGTTTTTGAGTTACTTAAACTTAGTCACTGTCTGTATTAGATTTTTCTTGTTGCATTTCTGTTCTCTATACTATATAAATTTTTGTATTTTTTTAAATTATGTTCACCAAACTCGAAGTCTAAGCAGCATTTTTTTATTGTATCCAGTTTGATAAGTATCGCGAACAAAGTTGGAGGTAAAATACGATTCCTTTTCTTTGTTTTGATTATCTCCATATATAAGAATGTCCACTCGATATCTGCATGACCATGTGGCAAATGTTAAAATTATTAGACATACTTTGGAAATACACTTCACAAGTTGTGTTCTACCACCATCTACACGCATCTCCGTTGAATAAGAATTACCGACCAATGGTTGCTTGGTTGCCACTGTCGATTGGAAATATACCTGTATTTAGATTTGGTTACTAACTGCATTTTTTTTCTGGTAAAAATATCCATCATGTGTACCTAAATTGCAAAATTCCGCTACTTTTAGCAAACATCCAATTCCGCCGCTACCACTTGAAAATTTCGCTACCAGTAGCGGAATTCCGCTACTTCTGGCAACACTGATCAAATGTCACATTACTCATTGAAATTGGTACGATCCAGTTTGGCGCTGTTGCCAAACCTCATCAAATGTCATCTACAACAGATTTTTTCAATTTGCTGTCAGTGCACGTGATACTCTTATTCTTTCATATAGTACTAATGTACTGATCGATTTGATATGAACATCTGAAAGATAGTATTGATAATTCGAGAGTGTACTTAGAACGTCGCCGTCGTCATTGATGTTTCTGTTCATCAGAGCTGCATGTTTGTTTTCATCGTGCAGTTGAAGACCTGCTAGACAGCCCCAAATGTTGCAAATTTAGGAAGACGTAAACAAACTCGTGTTTTTGAATCGAACAGCGACATCTTCAAGCAGTATTTATAAACAAAACATGTAATCGGGCAGTACTTGAAAATCCTTAACAAGTGAGTAGCGAATATTTTTCTTCAATTTCTTTTTCACGTTTTCGCTGCTGTTTTACCGCACATTATTTCAAACGCAATTAATCCTTAAAATTGAAATCTAATAAAAATCCAAGTGTGAATCTCTCAAAAAAGATTCTAATGATCGTTTCAATATAACTGGAGAGAAATTATTATTAATATTATTGTTGAATCATTGTTTAGGACATGGTGAACTCCCATCAAAATTAAAGTGTTTCACCAACTCCTGTGCGAAAAGTTCAACATGGTGAGCTGTATACAAATATGCTATCGATTAATGTATTGCCAGATGTCGAGAAGTTGTTCGAAGAGATAATATACGAAAAAATCACTGAATTCTTTGAAAACAAAATTTTGATAAAAAATCGAACCGGATTAAAAAACACTCTACAGAAACAGCAATCTAAATGGTGGTGGAAGATTGGAGAAGTATATATGAGAAAGAATGTGTTGAAACAGTATTTTTAGACTTCAAAATTGCATTTGAGGATACAGATAGGGAAACACTGTTAATGAAATAGCATCACTATGGTTTCAGTATTAGTCGTTTTACAAAATTATTTAGTGCATAGAAGAGAAATAAAACTACACTTGGAAATATTGCCGGCGTTCGAAATATATCAGTAGGGGTGCCACTGGGGAGCAAATTAGGGCCGTTACTATTTATTATTTATATAAATGATATCTCCGACATTTTAGAATACTGCAAAATTCAAATACCTGTGGACGATACATATATATATATATATATATATATATATATATATATATATATATATAATATATATATATATATATAATATATATATATATATATAATATATATATATATAATATATATATATAACTTGAGACGTGGTCATTGTCGTCTAGACCAGTTATGTGAAAAATTAAAGCTTCCGCCTTTTGTTGGGTACTTCGACAAAATTTAAGCAAAGATGACTCTTTATACTTTTTTATTTTTTTTAATTCTCTCTAGCTTTCAATGGACTTTGCCATCATCATCAGGAGAGTAGTATGTGAGGATGTTGCTAATTGTTGTTTACGTATAGGATGAGGGAAACGTCCAGTAACATGGTGAGAGCTGGATACATGGTACAATGGTCAAAATTAGATAAAATATGACAAGTTAAAAACAGATTAAAAATTATTTAAAAAACATTAGAGCAGTAGATGTCTTATGGGGATTCGGTCTCAAAACTTCCAAAATCCGCCACCAGAGGCGCTGGCGTCGCGCGCCATTGACAGGTTGTTGGACGGAATCTGTATTCATGAGTTGGGGATTCCGCCGCTAGATGGCGCTGTCAAACCAAACGGAATCTGTGTGTCATTGGACACCTGTCATGCGTCATTGGGCATCTCACGCATAGATGGCGTTAAAACGTCATCTGTTATACGTCATTGGACACCTGTCATTGATGGGTTGGGCATCTCGCGCATAGATGGCGCCGATTTGTTTGGCGCTGTACAAACCAAACGGAATCTATGTGTCATTGGACAGCTGCCATTGATGGGTTGGGCATCTCGCGCATAGATGGCGCCGATGTCGCACCTGTCTGGTGTTGGCGTGGATTACGGGGGGCATTCAGAACGTGTATACAGGGGTGCATCGAAAAATAGCGGATCGATGGACCGACGGTATATCGTTAAATCGTATATAGCAAGGCGTGACCTAAATAGCGTGGTGGGCTCCTCTGGTCGGTCGGTCGGTCAGAATGTCTCATAACCTGTATACGATGTACTGTTATTATTATACAGGATGATACCGTTCAAAATGAAAATAGTATAGACATTCTGACAATTATTTCGCAAACCAGAGGTATTTTCAATAAAACTACAATAATACGTTTAATATTTTATTGAAAATAGAAAAAACTACATAGGTAATATGATATTTGAAAACCAGTGGCGTAGACGTTCAACATTTCTCTGGGTACAGGAAAATTGTCCGTTGGTGTGGCATGGATTGGAATCAGCAACAAAGTTTCCAGTAGCACACGGTGTACCATCATACTTGCAAACATCAATAATGTTGGGAAAAACACCAAAAATGTGACATTTCTTGAGTAAAAAGTTTGCTTTCTGTTCTCCACGAACGTAGACATAGTCAGCCGCATATATCACCTTATTTTTAATTATTTCATTTAACTTGGAATATTTAACGTCGCCGGAAGAATATTTAAGCCCATGGAAATTCTTCTCCAAGTAAGCGACAGTTTTCTTGTCTTTAGTATTTAATGTAGAAAAAGGTTGCGGAGGTGTAAAGATGTAATGACTTTTCTTGAAACCAATTTCGATACATAGTTCTTTAGGTACGAATAATCCGTCAACTGTAAAGCCTTGAATGTCAACAAACGCGATCCTCATGATGTCTGATGCGGAACTGAGAGTCCTTCGTTGCTTACGAGATGGTTTTAATAACTTCGGTGAGGGGGAAGTACTCGATTAAGCAGTCATGTATAATGATGCAGTAGGCCTTGGTGTTGGTTGGAAAGCCAGTATCGGCTTCGATATCCAATCTAACATCAACAGTTGATGATTTCATGGTTTCCTCTTGTTTGGAACAGTCAATAACAAACAAAGCGCGATTTTTAAAAGCGGTATAATCTAAAAGACATCTCTTCAGAGGAGAAGAAGAAGTTGTATAGCTGGTTTGAAAGTCGCTATAGTTGAAATGAGCTTCAGTAAAGTGATTGTTTGCAAAGTCCAATTGCATACGTTCGTTGGGATAGTATTCACCATTTAAAGATACTCGAATACTAGCAGCATTCACGTGATCAAACAGGGTAGGGTCTGAGGTTGCGACGTCACGTTTACCGGTTTGGAAACATACTATAATGAAACGTGGTCTTTCGATTGCGGTGCTAGTTTTAACTGACCATATTTCTCTTCTCGCATCTGCGGTAATTGCAGGCAGTTCATTCAGATCCCATTTTCTAAACGGTATAAGTATCGGCTTATCAGTTTGAATAGCTTTCAAAAGTTGTTCTTTCACATCATCACTCGGGTAAATATGTTTGATTTTCAGTTCCATGCTTTCAATAGTTATTTTCGCTGTCGTCGTCGTTCCAGTTTTTTCCTTGATAATGATACAATCGTTATCGTTTCTAGCTCTCACAAATCTGAGAGTTTGTCTGCCACACGTAATCATAGGATAATCATTGAAAATGTTGAAAATATGTTTAAGCGGCATTAGCAAGCTAAAAGACTTGTTATGTGTTGACGCCATTATAGGTGTTGAAGGATAGTTCCATCCAGCTATAGCCATATGATTTGAGTCTTCCTCACTGTAACATACGTAAGCTCGGACAGTACTTACAATACCAGGATCACGTACTGTTTCAACTTCTCTAGCGGATTCACTGTAAGTGCAAGAGTCAAATAGGAAGGCACCAAAGTTTGGAGCTAAAGATACATCTCCTGCTCCTCCTCCTCCAGTTATTTCAACTTTTCCTTTGATAGATAGAAGGGAAGCGTTCATTGCAAAGAACGAATCTACTTGATTGATGCTAAATTCCACAACATCATTACAATTAAATGACTTGATGAACGGCGTATAAGATCTATACTCAGCCTTGCGAATAGATTCATCGAATGCTGGAGATCGATATAGATCAAACATCGGAGAAGTATGTGATGCTGCTGCTGCTGCCTCCTCAGTTTTTCTCTTTTTGTACATGATTCTTGTTGTTGTTGACATGATATCCAAGTGAGCGTAGAAACAGGATATTTGATGTAGTTAGTAGTAGATGTCGTCGCTTAGGTGCTTGGGGTAATACTGAAGTTGCCTTGGAAGCACCACTATGTCTTATAATCACTAATCCCATCTGCGCTTCGCTCTCAACTCCAACACAAGAGTACTAGTTTCACCTTGAAAGTTTACAGGACGACCGTCTTGATCTAAAGCCAACACTGTGATGTTGGTTATTTCTTGTTTCGGTATAACAGGTAGATATAGTAAATTTACAGGTGTTTCGACTATAGCGTATCCAGGATCGGCTGTCACAGCAAATTCGTAGATCGTGTGTGCAGGCGTGTCTCCGTCAAAGGCTCCCGACGTAATGTTAGCATCAAAGTGTATGGTTGATACTTTTATTATGTTTACAGGTAAATCAGAAGAATGCTTTTGACCAGGATTAAGAACTTTTTTCGAGAATCCCAATAGATGTCCAAGATTATTCGGTTCTGTAAAAACTATTTTATAATACTTGCTAAAGATTTCACATTGCAGTGTATTATTGTTAGGTTTTAGAGAAAAATAATCATCCGGAGGAGCAACTTCATTTTCAAGATTCATTTGCGTTCGTATAAATGTTTCTATGTCGGTAATTTCATAACAACCTGTCGGAAACTCGATGACTTTTAATTGACCACCACCACCACCTATCCGGTCGATATAATAAAATTTATCTCCTTTTTCAATATTCGGTATGGAATTGTATGAAGTAAAAGACCTAAGCGCCAATTCATAATCTTTTTTCGGATCCAACACTATCGGTGTTGAAGGACGAAATGAAAATATATGAGTAGTGCTATTGACTCTCAACAACTGCGACATGATGAATGAAAAAATATAGCTGTGTACTAAGCATTTATTCAAGTTTTTTTTTTTGTTTATTTTCGAATGGATAATTTACAGAAATAACAATTTGCTTGAGCAGTAGCCGGTCCATCCCAATGTGTTGCCCAATCAGGTCTGTTGTAGTGAACATAGCATGGAAGTCGTATTTGAAGATCAAAATTGGATGTGTATTCTGCAGGCAGTTTGTGCCATATACTCAACAATTCTGCAGGTCTCACATTGCTTATTAAATATTCCAGCGGCGGAATATTCTTCTCAAACTCTTCTAATGTAAATTCCGATAATGTTTTATTATCCATCGTTGTTGTTGTTATTTTTATTGTATAGAAATTTCAAACACAATTGTCCGCAATTAACTTGATTATAAGTTTGGTAAGGATCGTTGTTGTAGAAAATTTTAGCGTTTTTCAGATATCGAACAAGTTCCTGTGGAGGCTTCAGGTTACCAAATGAATCGAAATACTCAACGTTGTTGTTTATCTTTTTATAAGCTACCCAATGAGTTCCGTTGTTTTGTGAAATATCTAAGTTCACGACGGCGCATTCTCTTTTACGTGGACCGTCTCGTGGTAAAGTGTCACGCATGAAGACACCTCGGAAATGAGGTATGTTCAAGAGCTTCCCATATTGCTTTATTTCATAATCATAAAGCGCTTTCTTGGGTAGCTTGATGTTTAGTTTTTTTGAGTTTTTTTTTTGAGGTACAACCCATAACCACCTTTAGCATTTTTTCTCAAATACAATCCTTTGCCCAAAGACTCCATAGCTTTGTTATGGCGATGGTCTTCCTCCAATTTCTTTTGTGCATTCTTGGCATCAACGACCGTTTTGGCCACACCTGCAGCTCCCCCTGCGAGCGCCCCCAAGGCACTTAATCCGGCGAAAAGGGGGATCAAGGGTAGGAATCCCCCAGATTTTCCTTCGATCGGAATTATTCTCGGTAGTCGAACTTTATGTTTTCCACCTGCACTCTTCACCGCTAATCTTGCCGCTTTAAGAGCAACCAATGCAGACTTTTTTAATGTCGTGGTGGTGGGAGCATTTTTCTTCAAGGACTTTGTGATTTTCGTGAGAACACCTCGTCGAAAAGATGATTTCTTCTGCCCCATACCCAATTTTCGCTTAACTTTCATTGCGGTGGTTGTTAGCCAAGCTGCAGTCTTTTCTCCTAGTGAAGCGTCAGGTGCTTTTACACGTTCCCAGGCTCGGTTCTCAAGAATCCAATCAGCTTTGTGCCTGTCTTTCAAATTTTTGTATAAGGCGTATGCAATATCGTGGTCTCTTGCAGCACGATCCAATGGGTTCTTTCCAGGATCTCCTCGTGCTAACCTCTTCTTTAATTTAGTCCCCGCTGAAAATATACATATACATGTGTGAGAATGAAAAAAAAAATATCCTAATCTGTCGCACACTTACGTCCCAGGAACTGATACGAAGGTACGTGGAGTTCTATCGGAAGATTATTTATCAGAGAGTTTACAACACCTTCACCCTTGTACGTTAACATGAGAACTGTTGATGATGCGTTAGCAATATCTACATATATACTTTTACACATTCCTTATTCGAACGCCACACGATGAAGGTTGTTCAACAAGAGCAGTCATTACCCATTGATAACTTGGATTTTACAGCAAAAACTCAACATAGTAAACATGGTAAATTGTTACCGAATTCGTTTCGCGCTATCATCTGCGGACCAAGCGGATGTGGAAAAACGAACGTAATGCTGGCGCTGCTTTTCCATCCAAACGGTGCTAAGTTTAAAAATGTTTACGTTTATTCAAAATCGTTGTATCAACCAAAGTATCAACTGCTTCAAGAAGTGATTTCCGCTGCTAAGGGTGTTGGCTATTTCCCATTTAAGGATAACGAGGAAATTATAAGTCCAAGTAAGGCTAAAAATAGCTCTATATTCATATTTGACGACGTGTCGTGTGACGGTCAGCAGAAAATTCGAGAGTATTACTCCATGTGTCGTCATAAAGATATCGATGCTGCATATCTCTGCCAAACATACTCTAAAATTCCAAAACAGCTCATACGAGACAACTGTAACATTATAGTACTATTTAAGCAGGATGAAATTAATCTAAAACATATATTTGATGAGCATGTATCTCCAGATGATTCAAAAAGATGTGTTCGGAATGTTGGGCAGAAAAGTACGGTACGTTAGTTATTGTTAAAGACTTTCCTCTTAATTATGGTCGATACAGAGTAGGATTTGATAAGTACATAAAATTGTAGGCTTATCATGTACGCCATCATTCAGTAACATGATGTCAAAGGACCAAGTTGCCGTTGCTAGTCATAAAAGAAAGATCGCAGAACTTGCTCGAGCTATACGTAAAAAGTATCTTACTTTAAAGTTAGGTCGAACTGCAGAAGATGAATCTATTAGAAAACTTTTCAAACCAATATCTGAACCTCTTAAGCAAATAGCTAAGACTCAGCAGCATCCTTCATTTATTATTAAAAAAGAGGAAAAATTGAAACAGGATGATGATGATGATGATGATGTATTCACACAGAACCCAAACTATCTCAATTTAGAAGACGTGGCTTCAACTGATGAACAAGGTAATATACCGCCGAGACCTGAAACACCACCACT